>JADLZN010011372.1:0-457304 GCA_018155175.1 Sinocyclocheilus anophthalmus | reverse complement strand
CAATTAATTCAAGTTTATTTGTATAGCGCCTTTCACAATACAAATCATTGCAAAGCAACTTTGCAGCAAATTAAGTTTCTACAATATTTAGGGGTAGCTTATCAGTGGTGACTATGTCAGTTAATGTACATATGGCAGAAATGTACAGAAAAATCAATTAAAGACGTAATTAAACAGACAATGAACACTATTAACAGCAATAATTATAAGTTGCAATCAAACTTATAGCAAAATTTGGAAGTTCTGTATGTTGTTTCAGGGTTGGCATCATTGAGGTCCTCTGAGGGGTTGCATCATCTCTTCTCAGGTGTTCTGGATTCAGACAGAAGCTTGTGTAAATCTTAGTTAGTATGGGATGTCAATCCCAGCAGAAACAGAGAAACAAATAAAGACCATATGTTACGACCCTGTCTAGGGTAAGGCCGCAACATAAACTGACGTTAACAATTAAAGATCCTTTATACATTTATTTACAGAACCACGAGTGAAAGCACAACTTCAGGGGTGAGCAAAGGCCAAACAACAAACAAAACATCAAGCTAGCTCCTAACAGAAGACTAAATTCCCTAACAAAAGAAAAACAAAAATAAAAGTACAATAAGTTACCCTAACTCCCTATCTAATGAAAAACAGGAGAAAACAATATTTACAAAAGAAAATGGCACTCACCCCCTACAGCTTCCAAGTGTGGAAAAGAGTATATACAATACTTTACAAAATATACAAAATGGAAATGAGATTGACAACAACTTATCAACTCAAAACCAAAATTCACACTGCACACAACAGGCAGATCAACAGGCAAGCTAACAGCAACAACACACTGTAGCAAACACACAATAGTACATGTGCAATGGAACAACAGGAAATCACAAGTTGATCAGAGCTCCCTCCTCAGGCACAACAGATCCTTTTATTGCTGCTCCTTGGTCCCATTAGCACCAATCAGATCTGGACATCACTTTGGTAGCATCCAATCCTGTGAAAGAAAGGATGACAAAAGAGAAAGAAAGAGAGAGAGAGAAACAGCAAAGCAAGACACATACACAATATGTCTCAAGACGTAACACATAATTAGCGTAGCTGCTGTTCCAACCAAGCAAAAATTGATTTTTGTTTAACCCAACTAAAGAATAATAATGTGCATTTGAAAAGCTATAACTGCAGTACAAGATTATGATATGCATTATTTGAATGCCTGGCCAAAGAGATGTGTCTTTCATCTAGATTTAAACAGAGAGAATGTGTCTGAACCCCGAACATTATCAGAAGGCTATTCCAGAGTTTGGGAGCCAAATGCGGAAAAAGCTCTACCTCCTTTAGTGGACTTTGCTATCTAGGTACTACCAAAAGTCCAGAATTTGCGACTAAGAAGTATGCTGAGATTTGGGATGATAGTGTTGAAGGCCGACCACAAACAGGATCCTCACATAAGTCACTGTTTTGTCCAGATGTTGCAGGATGAAGTGCAGTCCCATGTTGACTGCATCATCCACAGACCTGCTTGCGTGGTAAGCAAACGGCAGGTGGGCCAGCACCAGTCTTTCAAATGCCTTCATGACCACAGACGTTAAAGCCACAGGCCTGTAGTCATTAAGTCATGTAATTTTGGATTTCTTTGGGATGGGATGATGGTGGAGCATTTGAAGCAGGAAGGGACTTCGCACTGCTCCAGTGATCTGTTGAAGATCTGTAAAAATATGTGGGCCAGCTGGTCAGCACAGGTTTTCAGAAAGGCTGGTGTAACACAATCTGGGCCTGGTGCTTTTCTCCTTTTCTGTTTCCGGAAGACCTGACAACAGATCCCTTTCAAAGACCTGAACGGCAGGGGGGGGGGGGGGTTGTTGGAGGTGTTAATAGATCCAAGGAGAGAAGGTCAGAATGGGTGTGAGGTGTGAGACAGGGTTTTTCAAACCTGCAATAGAACTCATTTAAATCGTCAGCCAGTTGTTGATTTAGCACAGTGCTGGGGGATGGTGTCTTGTAATTGGTGATGCCTTTCAGTCCCTTTCCGCTAAGGCTACGTTTACACGACAACGATGTAGTAAAAAACTGAAAAGTTTTTTCCTTGCGTTTTTAAAAAGTTTCACGTAAACACGACAATGTTTTCAAAACGATTCACGTTTACACACATCCGCAAAAACGGCCAAAAACGCTGTACTACGTATGCCAGGCCACTAGTTGGTGCTGTCACCTTGCTAGTAAACAGTACCTGTAGAGAAGTGAAGATTATATGATGTATATGATGCGTCTCCACTGTTGATCGTAATATTGGTGAAGTAAATCCACACTTTGCTGAAGAAGCGTTAGCAACTCTTGAGCAGCAACAACAGTACCAGGTACTCCGCCATTGTTGTGTATGTTTTTTCGCGCTTGCCTTTAAAATCGACACGTACTGCGCATGACGTCCACCGTTTTCAAAGATTCCCATTTTGGGTGTTTGCACGGAAACGATAACGGTGGCATTTTCAAAAACTTGCACTTTGAAAACCCTTTTCAACATATGCAGTTTTCAAGGTACCAAAACGCCGTTGTGTGTAACGAAACAGGCAATAGCATAAAAGTTTCCTGTTTTTTGGACTGAAAGATTGTAAATGGCCCCGATCAGGTTACTGGCGAAAAGCTGGAGTGAGAGTAGTTCCTTTAACCACTAGGATATCTTGTCTGCTCTGCCAATACAATGGCCAGCAAAACATCAGAATAGTCGAAAACTGGTGAAATATTGGGTTTCCATATTTTTTTAATGAACAGAAATGTGACCCTGGACCTCAAAACCAGTCATAAGGGTCCATTTTTTTTGAATCTGAGATTTATACATCATCTGAAAGGTGAATAAATGAAGCTTTCCATTGATGTATGGTTTGTTAGGACGATATTTGGCCGAGATACAATTATTTGAATATCTGGAATCTGAGGGTGCAAAAAATTAAATATTGAGAAAATAACCTTTAAAGTTGTCCAAATGAAGTTATTAATATGCATATTACTAATCAAAAATGAAGTTTTGATATATTTACGGTAAAAAATTTACAAAATATCTTCATGGAAAAATGATCTTTACTTACTATTCTAATGATTTTTGGCATAAAAGAAAAATTTATCATTTTGACTCACACAGTGTTTTTTTTTTGGCTATTGCTAAAAATATACCCGTGCTACTTATGACTGGTTTGTGGTCCAGGGTCACAAATCAGATACATCCCAAGTGGTGCTTGAAAAAAGGATACATCAAGATTAATATATGAACAAACCTCTAACCCAATTAAAACATTGAACCCTGCTTTGGAAATAAATGAGAGCAATGTCCTATTTTTTAACATAGAAACAGTCCAGGAATAACAAAGTACCACAACTTTAATCACTACGCAAATATTTAATCCCCTTATATCCTTCAGTCAAACTGATATAATTTGTACAACGTTGTCATTGTTCAGCCTGTATTAATATTCTAGAGGACTGTACACGAGTCTCTTGATTTGTGAATTTATAGGGTACTGAGAATGCAATTTCATAGTGCATCTAACGCTTAGGGTGGCCCAGTCCAGTTGATCATTTCAATGTAATTAATTTGTTTGTTGGCAGTGACTGGGTCCTGAGCGCATATCCACTGGAATGTTAATTAAATGAGATGTAACTCCCTCCAAGTCGAGGATGAAAAGAAATACTTGCCCCATTCCGTGAAGCCCTGAAGCCTGGAAACTGATTATTAAGCTATATACATATGATATAATAATAAAAAAAAAACTATGTATTGTTTTCTATTTCTAAATAATCTGAATGATGCTTGCTCAAAACTCATGCTAAAGTGGTTGCCAGGGTTTTCTAAATGGTTGCTAGGATATTTTGGGTGGTTTCTTACTGATTCAGTGGTCCCTGGATACTGTATGTATGACTCAGCTAAGCATGAGCGATAATAGTGATGTTTGCCTTAATAATTAATAACATATAATTACCTGTTAGCATAAATGCTCCTCCAGGGTAATTTCTCCTTAATTGTCTGTATCTGCATCATTCTTTGACACAGAGAAGTGGAGAGACATTGGATTCCATTACCAAGGTCAGAGGCAATAGCAGACTCATGTGTTTTCACCGTAGAAACAATGTAAGCCTTGTTCAAGGTGAATGAGTCAGATGTGGGTAACCAGCTCTATAGCACTTCAGCGTTTACCTGCGGTAGATCAGGGAACCAACAAATGCCTCTGACCTTGTTATGTTTGCAGATGGCATCTGTAGACAACAGAAAAAAAGAACCACATTGTTGACTTCCTGTTCATCGGAGGACACACATTATGTTATCTCTTGGCCATGTGTTTGAATAACACAATCGTAGGATGAATATGTACATTCATAATGAATTTATCAAAAGCTATTTAAGCTGGTCATAGTCTCACAAGCAGTGTTGGGGAATGTTACTTTTGAAAGTAGGCTAATATTAATAATAGGAATAATTTGAAAGCAATATTGTGTTACTCATAAAACTATTATAAAACATTATAAAATTATGTTATGCTAACATTTTAGTAATGATATATATAAATATATTTTTTACAGAAAGCAATGTGCTAAGTTGTGCCTTTTTTTATCACCATCCACTAACACTTTCCTCCTGCTGTTTGTCTGACTTTCGACATTTATTTTATATATAAAAATCGACCCTTATATATATACATATACATATACATATAAAGTCACTATTTTGCATAAATTTGCATAAGTTTAAGGCCCAGCTAATTCACATATTTTTTTATGTGAAGACTCGTTTGTAAGAATGTGCAATGCTTCCGGTGTCATCAACTTCCAGTTATTTTTTAGTTGCAAACTGGTATTTCTCATTATATTATTTAATTTCTCTCATTATATGCATAAACACAGTGGTTTGTAGCACAAACAATTTTACAGTTTACTGAATTTCATTATAGTTATTTACCTAATGAATCGGAATTCTCGCACACTCACAGAAAATGGCTTACTTCCGCATTGAAAAATAAGGATGTGGTACCTCTCTCGGTCCCGGTCAAGAGCACAGTTGAGCGCACGACCTTATCCACTGACCGTTGTGATCTAGTGGACTTTTTTTCTTCTTCTTTTTTCCCCCCCAAGCATAAGCTGCGCGGGGAAAACACACACCACGGACCCCAGAACGAGATTTTGTCAGTTAATTGGGCAAAATAAATAATAAATACAATAAGAAAGAAAAGAAGAAAGGGACGGACGTGTGGCCAAAGACGGCGCTACTTGGATTAGTGCTCTGAATTTAACCACTCCAAGTGCACACACACACGCAGTGAACGAAAACGTGAAAAACAGTGAACACACACCCGGTGCAGTGGGAAGCCATTTATGCTGCGGTGCCCGGGGGGGAGGAGTTGGGGGTTCAGTGCCTTGCTCAGTCGTGGTATTTGAAGGTGGGAGAGAGCGCTGTACATTCACTCCCCCCACCTACAATCCCTGCCGGTACGAGACTCAAACCCACAACCTTTGGGTTACGAATCTGACTCTCTAACCATTAGGCCACGACTTCCACATAAATAGCAAATGTAGCTATGTATTACTTATTATAAAGTAACTCGAATAACATTAACAAGGAACGAAAGCTTTCTCCTCACTTCAATAAAAATAAATAAATAAATAAAACTTCTAATTGCAACACATTACCCCCTGTGCAATAGGAAATCATCAGTGCAACAGGACAGCGTGGACATCAAATACCATTCCTATTCTGATCCATAACAGCAATGTCTCCAAGGTGATCACCACACATCTGAGCACAGCTCTTTGCTCCCTGGCAGACCCTCACAGCCTGCAGGCTCCCTGTTGCCTTTAATCATTTTAATGGACAATTCTGGGATTGCAGGAGATCTGGCAGCTTTTAATGAGATGGGCTTTTTACCTCATATACCTGCTGGGGTGTTTTATAGTTGTGTTATAAGGCTGCTCTTTGTTGGGATCTGTTTGTTTTCTCTCCAACTGCTGCCCCTCACCGAGTCGCCTTTTAAAACACTTGTATAATCCCTTAGGCGAGGAAAACGTCAATCAGGTTGCTCTATACATTCAGCATTTGAGCCATGAGGTGAGAAATGAAATGAAAAGACATGATAAATATGCCAGTGTGTAACCTTGGGTATTCTGGGAAGGGATTTGAAGCTTCTAGTTGAAAATAAAGTAAACTAAAATTCTGTTTTTCTGTTTGGTGATGTGAAGCATGCGGTTCTCAAGAATATCTCAGCTATATCTTTTTGAATGTAAATTTGTTTCATTGGATACTGATGAAGAGATTTTAGCATTTGCAGCAAACTATCTATCCAGTATGCTTGTAAGTGGCAAAAAGAGACTGATTAAAACAGAGTCATTGAATCATTCATCAAAGATTCATTCAAAGCACGGATTCATTCAGACAACAAAGGGTGGTCTATTATTAGTGACTGTTTGATTTGTTTGTAAAAAAAGAGAAAGTAATAAGTGGTATTTATCTAAAACTCAAGCTACACATAGCTATTATGTTGTTTATTGAATAAGCAGTATTTATCTAAAACTCAAGCTACTCAGTAGCTATTATATTGTTTATTGAACTGTTGCATATATTTATCCGCCATATTTAATGCAAAAAATAAAATAATGGAAATGATTGTGGATTAAATACAACATGTCTGATCATTTTGATTTGGGTCTGTGCTAATTTTAGATCTGGGACAGTTTTCCTTGGTATCTCATTTTGTGTTCACCGTCATTACTCTGCCTCGCTGATGGTCATAAATATGGCGACTGAATGAAAAAGTAATGTGACTGAAACAGATGAATACGCACACAAGTAGGGTATGGACAGAAATAGTTAATCACATTAGCTATGAAGTATGTTTATAACATTTAAAGCCAAATAAACAACGTATGCTTGAAAAGTGTATATTTTGCCAATTAATTATGACTGTACATGCATATAGTGGCATATCTTTTTTTTTTTTTTGTAAATAGAACATCAAAAGGTAAACTTGCATCTTGTCAAATCTGATCTCACAAAAGGAAAAGATGAACTGAAAAGATCAAAGCTAGTTTATGTAATTTCAACAAGACGGCTTTGGCAACCTCACAAAAAATAATTTAAGTAAATCCTTAGTAAATACTGGTTAGAATATTCTTCTTGTGTTATTTTCACTTCAACTTTATAACTGACTTTTGGAATATTCATTACAATACAGTACATTTTCACAGCAGAATGTCTGAGCTGCTCTTTTACAATGACAATGGATAGAGACCATTGTCGGTCATGCTCTAAAACACAATAAAAAGTACAATAAAAGCAGCTTCATACTATTTGTATACTTGGATCCAAGTTTTCTTTAGCTTTGTGTGAGGAAAAGTCACTTGAGAGTCATGCTCACCATTCACTTCCATTCTGTATGTTCTACAGAATAAAGAAACTCAGACAGGTTCTCATGAGGGTGAGTAAACGATGGCAAACTTTCCTTTTTGGGTGAACTATCCCTTTAAGGCAAACGCTTGGACACCTCAAGGTAGTCGGCTTTAAACAGCTCTAAGGATCTCCTCATGAAGCCAAAATTCAGGAACCTTCACAAAACAGATGCCATGCAATAAAACAATAAAACTCATCTAGAGAAGAGATCTCCAAAGACAGTAAATGACACCACCTTGCCCAAACTTCTCTACTTGCTCATTTATGGCCCTCTCCTCTCTCCCCCACCAGGCTTCACTGAAAGTTCACTAAGAATATCTATATACCACACATGATGTATTTTGTCAATCTGGTGTTTTTGCACTTCATGTTTAGTATCATTGTAAAGGTCTAAGTGTGATTGGTAAAATAGTATCAATTTCACAGCAGTCACTTATATTATGAGGAAATAAAGAATTCTGTTCTGCTGCTGAGGGATGTGTCTCCCCCCAGGGTCTAGTAAGAATGTTTTCCCTTCTCTAGCCAGGTGTGAACCATGGGTCAAGGGGATCACGACAGAACCAAATGATCTTTTATGTTTTTACAACTGATTTGAAGAGCTATAGCTATAACATTACACAGTCGTGATATCACATCTCAGACCACTTGCTCATGCTGTTATGTGCTAACACGTCAAATTTTAATAATAAGCAGTGTGCCAGGCAGATTTAATCTAGTATGTAGCAATAAACAGATTATTATATAGTTTATTTGTGAGACTATGATATGTAACATTTTGATCATATAGTAAAACAATATATCTATTGTACAATTACTGATAGCATTTAGAGGCAGGGAAGCTTGTACTGCCTGACACCGAATTTTGCGATAGTTAGATGGACACAACTAGAGGCAAGGGACAATTGGAGTCTGAGTGGAGACATAATGGACAGATAAGGTCCAACAGCTGGGGGAGATTAAATGACAAGACACTAAGTGGCTTTAAAGATTACAAAGGGGAAGCAAATGGAGACACACACATACCATTTTACAGTCTGCTTGGGACTGATATCATAGCTGTACACAGAATGCAACTAGGACTGGGCAATCATTATTTGCTGGCAAAATAGGTTTATGCAACATTGTGAATATTATCATTTTAATATGCTTTTAATCTGGCCATTAAAAAGACATAAAAAAGTAATATTTTACTCTAATCACCATCATAAATCGTTTCAATATTTATGTTTTTTATTGTGTAAAAATCATCAGATTTAACAAAAAATCCAACCGCAATCAAGTTTTTTCTCTAATTGTTTTATAACCAAATGTTTTTGTATGTACAATACACACACACAAAACACACACACACACAATATTAATTAGATTCAATTAGATTAGGGGGGGATTCAGTTTGATTTAGGGCATACTAAAAAGCTATAAATTAGCCTTTAGCAATAAATAAATAATAATGATTAATAGATTAAATAGTCATCTTTACTCCCATCAGTCCTCCAAATCTGATGAGTTTTTTCTTCTGCAGAAACAAAAATACTTAGAAAATATTTTGAACAAGGTTTTCCCTATGAACAGTCCAGGCGGCCCAAAATAATAGTGTGGAAGATATGAAAAAGCATGCAAATATTAGTTTTGATTTAACACTTTATATTCATTCAACCTGAATGTTGAACAAAACAAGTTAATATTCAATGCACACAACTGAAGGTCCTTGGCTCATTCATAAAGACAGTCTCTTGTTTTGTTCTGAAATTAAATGTTTTTTTCCCCCCGAACGAATCAGTAAAGTGAATAATTCAGTGAGTCATTTATAAAGACATTAACTTGTTTTGTTCCTGAACAAAATAGTGTTTTTCAATGAAACGGCTGAGTGAATGATTCATTGATTAACTTGTCGCCACCTACTGGCATATCAGTGGAACCTGCAGAAAGAGACATTGAAAAAGTAGCATGTTTATATCGACTAAATATGTCGTTCATTTATTTATATAGTGCTTTATATAATATAGATTGTGTCAAAGCAGCTTTGCAGTATCAAAATAGGAAAATAGTGTGTCAATGAAACGGTTGAGTGAATGATTCAATGATTAACTTGTCGCCAACTACTGGCATACAATGTAACCTGCAGAAAGAGCATGTAAGCATGTAAGCATGTTTATCTCCAGCCTTAAATAATGTCAAGTCACCTTTATTACAGACTGTGTCAAAGCAGCTTTACAGTATTAAATAGGAAAATAGTGTGTCAATGCTAAATTACAATAGTAAACACTCAATTTTCAGTGAAAGGCAGTTCATCATTGAATTCAGTAATGTCAACATCCAGCTCAGTTTAAATAATATCTGTGCAATCAAGTCAACGGTATCTCTGGAAATTAAGTGTTCCCAACTAAGTAAGCCAGAGGCGACAGCGGCAAGGAACCACAACTCCATCGGTGACAGAATGGAGAAAAAACCTTGGGAGAAACCAGGCTCAGTCGGGGGGCATTTCTCCTCCGGCCAGATGAACCAGCATGTTCATCCATGCTGCAGTGTCACAAAGTAATTTTGCAGCAACTTGGCTATTACTTCCACTACATTGTTACTTCTGACTGCATTATACCGCCATACATATAAATGAGCTATTGTTCGCTGTGGATTACAACATCAGCACTCTGTTTGGTTTGTTTTATTTTAAGCTTTCCAGCAAAGCGTCAGACTATCTAAAGCAGTGTGTTCAGCAGTCTTGCTGTTGTTTAATTAGCACCATCTACCATGTAATTACACACATGGCAACAGTGGAAGCTGTGTGCCACTGTTTTATCCGATCTGAATCAAAACAAGAGGAAGGGGACATTTTCTGACTATGAGTAAAACACAGAATTGGATTATTATGGCCCTTTACACAAGGGCGATAAAGGAGCAGAATAAACTCTCATAATACATCTTATAAACATGGCCACTAAAGCTGATAAGCAAGGGCTGATGTATTCTAGATTCCTCTGACACACTGCACATGCCATTCTTGTTTATGCTGTGGACTTTTAGAAAATAAACTATTAAAACACACTTTTCACACTATTACAACTTTCATTTCTCCTTCAACAAAATGTCCAGGAGTTATTTTTGGCATTATTTTTTTTAACACAATGTCTTAAATCATATATTGTGTTAATCAAATTCTGATATGGAAATGACATTATTAATGTTTTTGAAAGAAAAAAATAGCCCAATGTGTTTATCTGGCTAAGGCTAATTTATAGCTAGCATTTAAGGTATCCTAAATACAATTTAATAACATTTTCACATTTATTTGCAAAAATACTATTTGCAATCATAATTTGTGTTAACCAGAAACAAAAAGTCTGGAAAAAAATGATGGAAATGATGCCTCAACTGGGACACATTTTAGTTAAATTTGATATTAATTATTTTTTACATAATAATGTTTTTTTTAAACAAGTTAAACAATTAAATGGTTTATGATGGTGGATTATGACGTTTTAAAAAATGTATTAAAGTTTTTAATATTAATTTGTAGTATTACTAAAATTCTTTTTTATTTTAACAAATTTAAATGTGTTGTATAGGACACGGGAGAAACTAGCAGATAAACAAATAAACAAATAAAAATCACACATTGATATCTGAAGGAATAGTACATACTCAAATATCCTGCAAAAATTAGGGGATGTCACATCAAGTAATCACTCAAAATAAAAGATTGTTGTTTACTGATGTGTGTGTGTACGGTATCATATTCTATGTATAAATAATACACACACATACTTCATATATTTAAGAAATATAGTTATATACATGTATAAAATAAATCATATATGAATATATGTATAGATGTAAATATTTCTTAAATATATACATGCATGTGTACATTATGGTGTGTATTTTTATATACATATAATATAGACAAAATACGCCACCCATCATTTACCCCGCAAACTTTTTTTTGGCTGCGATTAATTGCGATTAAATCGATTTGACATCTCTAGTAGGGAATCATAAACAAGTAGAAAGTTTACAAGAACACGATTTTTCGCAATCGCGTCTTAAGAAACTTCACAAGCAATTTGGATCGAAATGTGCAAACTAAAACTTGCAAAATGCAAACCAATAAATATTAAGCATGAGTAAACAAAACCGAAGCCAAAATGCATAATCAAACAGTGAAGGTGCCAACTAAATAATCATATCCACCTTCGTCAATCTAGATCTACTGCAGATCTTACTAAGAAAAGAAAAGAAAAAGAAAAAACTGAAAGCCAAATTAGGAAGCAGATGAGGTTCGGCTTTGTTACGCTAAGCATAACAGCTTCTACGAAGCATTCGAAGCATGTGGCGGGAACCCATCATCCACCTCATCTGTCATATCGGCATCTGTCAAACTGACCGCTCTTCATTCTCTTCACATGTTGAGAAAGAGGAAAATAACACACTAAACAAGTGACAGTGATGAAGAGCAGCCTTCCACAACTGACTCCATCACTCTCTACTTCATATCAAACAATGTCTGCCACACACAAGTTTGATGGAAGATACTCCGTGACTTAAATGACCCATTATTTTTAAAAGAAAAACACATGTGATGGCCTCCCCTATCATTTAACATCAAACATGCTCCTGTGAAAGCATAAATGTATTTATATCAGCGGGACATCTGAGATAGGACATACTCAAATATCCTGAAGCACATTTTCTGATCCTCTCCACTACTGGGACTAAATGAAAATGGCAGGACTAATACTGATTTCTGGGTCATGGAGGAGAAGAGCTGGAAGCAGTAGAGCAGACATTTTATTTTCTAAAGAAAAGCACATTTCAAAGCTTGAGAGGAGTCACCGTTTTATTAAAACGTTGTAAAAAAAAAGTTATAAAAATGTCATCTTCTTTGAGGAACATAAGAGCTGTTGAAAACTAACTAACTAATTAACTGACTGACTAACTAACTAACTAAAACAGTTAAAAAGTAGCAATTGCAAATGAGGAAGGCATGGTAGAAAGTTTCCAAAAACATCTATTTTTCTACAATTGCTCAAATGAGAAACTAAAAGTAATTTGCAATCTAATAGGTGGAAAATAAAAATCACAGATTGTCAATAATGAAATCATTTCTAATTATTTTAACTTCTAACTTATTATTATTCTAATAAGTTATTTCTTATTAAGTCAAATAAATAAATACATTCCATTTATTTAAAAAAAAATGCACACATACATCAGTTGTATATGTTGCTTATATAAAAGTGCTAAATGAATAAAGGTAAAACAAATACAAATATGTATACATACATAAAAGGAATTCTATTTTTAAAGTATGATGATCTTAAAAAAAAAGATTAATTGTGTAAAATTGATCGATCAAATGTTCAAAAATTATGACTGTCCCACAGTTGTGGCGTTATTTCCATCATGACCAACATATTTGACTGTTTGTTTGTTTTTTAAACAATACTTTAAAAAAAAAAAAAATAGTGTTCTTTCTTGGTTACTAGAAATACAACAGTGTCAGTGATGAGCATATTTAAGATAAAATTAGTTGTGTTGTGAGGGAACAAAATATTAGTTGTGAAAAGAATATATATTTTTTGATTGTGTTATTTCCAATCAAGCTGTCATTTTTAAATGAAATAATAAATATTATTAATAAATATTATTCATTATGAATTGCATTCTGAAGATATCCAATTTTAGTCACGAATTAACTTAGCAAGACACATAATTCAGATATTTCATATTTCAGGATGTCATTTCAACCACAAAATGCAGTAAAACACAATACATCATTTGAAATTAGGTAAAAATAGCCACAGGGCCAAAAGACCCACTCTTTCTGACAGCTTTCTTTGTGTTACAATTTCATTTTTCTCATCTTCTCCATCTGTCTATTCACTGTCAAGGTGAGCAGTCACGGTTGCATTTTGCAGCTCTTCTGGACCTTTAGTATTTCAGGATGTTGTGGGACATGGTTATGGTTGTTCAGAGAATGTTGGGGGGAAACAAGGTTCTTCTATTCCCATTCAGATAAAGACAACACTGCCACTATATAAAACATAAGAGGAATTCATGCATACCTGATTGGTTGAGGTGCTGAAGAAGAGATGATGTGGAGAGAAACACATTCTAGCCGTTCAGTCCATAAGCATCTACAGATTACAGGATCTGAAACATCCTTCAAGTGCTGCACGAAGCCAACTTGAAGCTTTTCAATCTTTGTGATGAGCTCTGGACAGCCGAAACGATTGCTCAAGAGGCTCTAACAGAGATGCCCGATTCCTGGCCATCATGTACAGTGTGCCTGTGTGTTTGGTCGCTGTCCATGGTGCTGAACAGCTGCCTTACTTTGTTTGAACGTGAGCCATTAACACAAAGCCCCAACTAACTGTTTTGATGGCAGTAGTGTTTGCTGTGCAGGAAGAAGCACGGTTCACTTCCCGCATGATTAGATATGAACTCCCAAATAACTGCTGCTGAAAACAGGACATGTTTGTGGGCTCATAATGTGAAAAATGCTTTTGGCAGTGCTGCACTGCATTATATGCAGCAGATGTTCATTCTAAAAAGTTTTACAAGTTTGTTTTTCTTCTGCTAAATATTGGAAGAAACAGTGATGAAACTGAAATGTTGATATTTTATCTATTATTGAAATAAATGTTTAATGTTTCTTTATATCAAACAACAGTGAACTTAAAGGTAAAATTAATTATATATATATGTGTGTGTGTGCTGTGATGTGTGTGGTGGTGTGTGGGTATCTATATATATATATATATATATATATATATAATTCACATTCACATTCAATTCACATTCACATTCACATTCACAATTCATATTAATATTAAATTAAACACAACTAAACGCATTTATTGGATTTTCTTGAGGTTGCTAATAATAATTCTGAAGGTTTCCTTCTTCCACTGAGCATATGATAAAAAAAACTGATGAAAAAAAAAAATATCTGATGGATGAACCAGTTTGGAGGAAAAACGTTGTTGTTGTTGATAAAAGTAAAAGAAAAAGAAAAAAATTATCCGGCAGGAACTACTCATGGCTTCACTCTGTCATGAAAAGAATATTAAACGTGCCATGATCATCTTGTTCCTGCAAGTCTTTGAATTTTGGCTTTTTTGTGTGATTGGGTTGAAAAATTCACCTGAGACTCTGGTGCTCTAATTAAAGAGAATCGCAATCCGTTTCCTCTCCAGCGCTTCCTCTCGCGGACTTCCCTTTGTTCCCTCCATTCTTGGCACAGTTAATACTCTCTTCCCTTGTAATCTCCGTCAGTCACTCGTGAAACCTGACTAAAATGAAAGATGGAACAGAAAAATATTGTTGAGGGAATACACCAGTTTGTCATGGTTGTGATTCAACATTGACTCATGAAACAAGAAAAAAGGATGAGGACGTACTGAAGCATCTGAGTCTGAGAACACACAGGATTCAACATTTTATCAACTTGAAAATAGAGATAACAAGAAATAAAGTTTTAGTCAATGTTTTGAGAGTGACAACACAGGTTATACATGAATTATCACTTATTATTGTTTTCCAAATAATCTGTCAGCTTGAACAGTGTGATTATAAAACTCTTCCAAAACTAGACATTCTTTCCTCTCTGGTATCACATTCTCAGCTTTTAATGTAAATTAAGTTGTACCATATATATATATATTTTTTTTTGCTGTTTGTTTGTTGAGTTCAAAGGCAGCTGAGCTTATCTCAGATTTTATCACCAGAGCTGAATTGATCAGTCAAGAAGAGTGAAGCTCCTAAATCCTAAGGAGTTGTCTGGCAGATTGAAGTCATCTTCAGGGAGACAGTAAAACATAAAAACCCTGATATGATCAATATCTTTTTTATTTTTTTTTTTTTTTTTTTACTCACAGCTGCACTATTATATGGGGGGGAGGGCGGGGGGGGGGGGGGGGGGGGGGCACACTACATGACCACTAAAGTATTGGTACAGTAAGATGGGGAGTATACTCATTTCAAGCGGCATCTGCAACAAATTAGTTAGAATTTCGTTTATAGGGCTACACATTTCAAAATATTTCTTATATAAAAAAAGAAACACCTTTTTTATCAAATGCTTTTTGTCGGTCTTTACGATAAAACAACTAATAAATGTTATATTCAGCTGAATTGTCTACATACATTTGTGTTAACTGGCTATTATGTAAGTTTCTGTGGTGAGGGGGGCTGTGATTATATTATGCATTATCAATTCATGACTGACAGCAAGGACACAGTTCACAAGGAAACTGTGTAGGGTTGAATTACTGTAGCCAGGACCTAGAACGTTCTCAAGTCTTGGTAGGACATCAGCTATAATTTATTTTTAAGGTCCTCCCACTGTTATTATTTATAATAAATTAAATAATAAACATTAGCTAACGGTTTTTCTGTGCCAGCTAAGCATAAGCCTTCACCAAATGGTTTGTTTTGAATGTGTTAAATGTAATAATTCATTTTTTTTTTTCTTTCCTAACGTAAACTTAGTAATATAGATATATAGCTTATATATATATATATATATATATATATATATTATATATATACATATACATATATTATGTGGGTGTGTGTGTAATGGATATATAATATATCATATAAAATGACGAAATTATTGATGATTAGTATATATTAGGTCAAAAAAAAAAACTAAATTCAGACCAGTCTTGTTGTGTGCAAAAATGAAAATGTGTGCAATTTTTATTATTGAGTAAATTTATCTTGTTTTAAAGATGTGTAGAATACTGATTTTGAAAATGTTTGCTTTTTAAGTAAATAAAATGTAAAACTTTAGGTTAAAATCTGTAAATAAATCTACATTAAACATTTATTTGGACACATACATTTATGCAATGTTCTAATCAATGAATCAAACCTGAATAGAAATAGAATCAGTGAAAAGAGAGGGGGGGGAAAGTCTGTACTTAGATTGTAGAATGACCTTTTTAAGTTCTGGGAATTAGAGACAACATCTTATTATCTTTCTGTATTGTACACAATTTTTATTTTTTTTATTTTTTTAGATTACAATGCATTCATATTTTTAATCTTCACAAAGTCACACAACTCAACAGTTGCTGCTGCCAATTCCATTTGCACACTTGAGGGAATTCACTTTCTTACTTTTTCATTCTTAAAGCTGAAGTGTACCATTTCTGTGCCACCACCACCAACCAAATGATGTGTACAAACAATGTATAATAAGCTAATAATTGGTTTTAAACAGGCCCCTCCCACCAAGTCTGCCACTGGTCAGACAAACTGATAGCTCTGCTCACATTCATTCCACTGTTACCCTGTCTGAATGGTTGGGACAAACTGCAACAGCACCACAAAGGTACAGTGTTTACGCGGTTCCAAAAGAACAACAACAAAAAAAGGTTGTCTAAAGTTGTCTCACACATTTTAAATAGTCTTCAGATAGGATCCACACTTGAAACCCTCATATCCTCTTTAGATTCGGCTGATATCCGCAGGAACCTTATCACCATGGGACACACTCGTTCCTGGAGATCCCAGCAGTGGGACGTCACTCAAATCAACAGCCTTCCACTGAAGTCAGCTGTTCATGCAGCATTCACATACCTGAACACAAACAGACGTTTGGTAAGTTTTAATCATCCTTTGAATACTGCTGCTTTAACTCTCAATGAATGCATTATGGTTAGTGCCAAAGGCCTGGTCGTCCCTGTGGAGCAGATGGGATGAGAGGGTTCACAGCTGGCCATGTTTACCAAGCATTTACTTTCCTAATGGGAGAAAAGAGAGAAGGAGATAAAGAAAAACAAAGACACTGACTTGGTAGGAAGTAGCACACAGGCCTGTCAAAGATTTTTTGCCAGAAACAATGATGCAATATAGGAGATATTCAGTGCCTTTAGGGAATAGGAAGCAAAATGAGTTCATCAAAATATTAATCTAGCTGGGGGAAATTATTGAGAAATACTGATTTGAATTATTTTGAACCCGTTAATGAGTGGTATTTTTCATAGGTCACATAATCAAAGCTTTTTTATCTCTGTTTACTTTCCTCTTCTCTTTCTCTCTCTTCTTGCTGTTGTTTTAAAATATAATAATACAATTACAAATTGGCAAAATAATATATATATAATATTTTTTCAATAAGACCGATACTGTAGATGGAGCAGCTTGCAATTATGAATTTCCAATTAAAAAATGCTTAATCTTTAAAGTATGTTAGTATAATGATATCATGGTCATCGTGAGCTGTTAAATTAATATTTTCGTATTAATTATAATAATGGATGAAATTATATTATTAATTATATTACCAACTTGGATGTGTATCTCAAGGTGTCTTATCTTAATTTGTCGTACGAAATACTTTTTTTTTACTTATTTACTCCTTTTTCGGCGGGCGCCTCCTTTTTTTCTGAAATAAGTAATAATAATAATAAGAATAAAGTAAACAGTTGCATAACAACAAAACAAAACAATAAATGGCAGCAATTTACAGAAAATAAATAATATTTATGTTTTTGTAACTGTAGAAGGAAACTGTAATGAAAGGAAGATAATTACAAAACACACATGTGTATATATCTATTTTATTCTAGTTATTATTATTCAATAGTTTTAATAATTTTGTTTATTTTGGTTCACTAATATATGCCACAGTAAGTGTCACTGCAGTCCAGTGTAACAGCAGGATGTGCGCCCAGCTTCCCTCTACTTGCCACTTTATCCTGCTGGGCAGCACACATTAAACATTTATTGTGCCCATCCCAAGCAAGACTCCATTATTTATTTACAGGAATGGTTTCGTCCCAATCCCTTGATGGAATACAAATGAAACGTGGCTATTTGTATTTCAGACTGCTTTCATTCCCATAGATTTAAAAAAAAACAACATTTTTTTTGTAATTTCTTCAAAAAGCAGCGCTGCTGTTTACAGCGGCTGGGGTTGTTTTGAGGTTGATTTAACCGTGTAATGAGTGTCGCAATTGTGTTAATGTATTTGTAGGGTGAAATAATTTTAGTTAAATCTGATGTGGCATGATTATAAATATGATCAGAGAACAATCTGTTCGAACTCATAATGCGACAATCAATTCTCAACAATTTCAGGTATATTCAAGGTGACTGGAAATTTGGGATGCCAGGGCGCAGATGGAGACCAAGGTGGCAAAACTTATGATTGCCGTCTGAAAAAGTTGCTGGGCAGATCTGAAGGAATATTATCATTGACTTCTGAGGAACCACACTGAAAAAATGCTGACCTTGAATTCAGCTTTTCCTTCACTTTTCCGGTCAAATATTGAGTTTTCTAAATGTATTTATTTTTGTCAGAAAGACAAACATACATTTGCTCTGTGTGCTAGGATTTCCACAGAAATGTTTCTTGATTTTTAACTCAAGCATCTTGAAAAAACACATATACTGTAATCCAAAACTCTGCTTCGAGATATACCCATTAACTGGCCAGAGGTGAAAATGATAGCCAAGGGGGAGAGAGATGTTATTTCTACAGCGTTACGATCAGGAAACCAAACATGAGACAGCCGATCATTCTTATGTGGCTCTGTTGCCCACAAAACTTATAGAGGAGCTAATTTAATTTCATGTTTCATTGGCCGCTGGTGCCACAGACAGGAAAGTTAGAATGGCATCCCAAAGGTTGATGTTTGACTTTGCCAACTCTAGGAAGATCCTGATTTCTGGAGCTTCACGTCTTATCAGCTGTCTACGACAATGCACAACATCAAAAGGTCATTAAGTAAGTTCTCAAATATTTCAATGAGTAGGTATTCATATGTAAAGTTTGATTTATTATTAACACATTGACAGTGTGTAAACATCCTAGCCTAAATATAAACATCTTTATAAGCACAAATTTCACAAATTCTTTGGGGTTATGAAATTTGACCATATATAGCTACCTGCTAGCAAATAAAATAAAAGTAAAATAAATAAAAAATTAAATAATATAAAATAAAATAAAATACAATAAAAATACATAAAATAATAATAGACCAAATATTTATTTTGATTACCTATGTAATAAACATTACAAAACCCTTTTCAGTTCACAAAACTATGGAATAATGGAACTTTAAAACAATGTGAGTTTTGTAGATTATTTAGTATGCTGGACATAGCTATACACATATATGTATAATTAAATATTAAATTAAAATAATCTATTAATACTTTTGATATAAAATATTTTATAATATTACTATCATGTATGCATTTATTGTTTTGGATGCTGTCAACATGCCAATATTTGTCTAAATATACAAACATGTAAATGTAACATACAAATACCTATGAGTATTCATGAGTATTCATGAGTATTTTGAGGGTTATAATTAAACTAAGTTAATGTTTAACTGATAGACTTAAAATCTTCGCGGGGGGGGGGCATAAGGTATAAAGGTGCATGATTATAGAAAGTAGAACTTTAGAAAGTTAAAAAAGCAGTACATTTTGTATTTAAATGTGTTTTGTATACTGTAAATGTTTACGTCAAATAAAACTCCTTTCACTTCTGTATGTTGATGAAGCAATGAATATTGCTTCAAATAATAAATTAATATATGATATTACAACTGCGACAAAAGATTAAAAGGCTTTATTGATCCATGTAAATATCCTTTATCATTTACAATAGATTGTTCATCCTTAATAAACAATATTTACTTTTCTTTAAATGAGAATGGACAAGCAAATCAATAATAGGATAAAACCATGGACAGAGCTTACTAATATTACTATCAGCCAGCATTTAAGATGCTGAAATGTCACCTTATCTTTTGCTTTTTCAGCTTTCTTGCAGTCTCTCTCTCTAGAGTGATTGTTCTAATCTAGGCCATAATGAAATTCCCTGCAGAGAAACATTATGTGTAGGAGGGGAGGCTTGAATGAGGGGATATTTAAACAATTTATGAGAGCACGACACAAGCAACTGCCGTCACCTTTTTCATAAAGCAAAACTGATAAAGACTTGGACACATAATAAAACCTCAGATCACAAATTAAACCGACCGTTAAAGTTGAAACTGTCTTTGTGTGTTTCTCCCAGCAGACGTTATTGACTGAGAGTGGGATTAGCTGTTTTTTATTTATTGCAGATAATCTATTGCTGAGTTCTTCCTAAGCGTGGTCTTCTGGAAATGTCATGTTGGAAAAAGCAACCTTGCAACAGTACAGACTGCAATCACGTAACGGCTAAACCGGCCATGAAATGTTTTTGTCTGGACGTGGTTTGATCGATCAGGCTGTTGTTGAGGTCAATATGCAGGTTAGAAACAACCTAAAGGTGATATTCAATACACAAAACACAAGCCTTGGGCTGCTAAACACAATGGCACTAACAACATATGCAGTAATGACGTAGGTAGGGCCACCTCCTGTATTGTATGCTGATTGACTATAAAAACTAGCTGAAAATGTACTCACCCTGCAGGACAAGATATAGACGAGTTTGTTGCTTCATGGGAACTTTCAGAGAAATTTAGCATTGCATCACTTGCTCACTAATGGATCCTCTGCAGTGAATGGGTTCCAATCAGAATGAGAGAGTCCAACAGTGATAAACACATCCATAAGTAATCCCACACGACTCCAGTCCATCAATTAACATCCCGTGAAGTGAAAAGCTGTGTGTTTGTCTCCATCATTATGGCGTTTAACTTTAACACATTCGTTTGCTGAGTCCATACTTAAATAATGAGACGTAAAACACGTCTATTTGCAGTTGTCCCTCTACATCAACAATTACAAAAATATTTGTTAGCAACTGCTTTGGACTGTTTCGCTTGTAAACTGTGGTTAATTTGTGCATAATTTTCTCCCGATTCAGGCCAAGAGCCTTTGTTCACCCAGCGAAAGCAGTATTATGGTTAGAGGACTCATGTTTTTAGCTGGAAGCAACAGTTTGAAGTTATCAACATTTTAATGATGGATTTGTTTCTTACAAACACGCAGCTTTGTACTTCAGAAGATATTAACTGATGGATTGGATTCGTGTGGATTATTGTGAAGTTTGTCAGCTTTTTGAGCTCTCATTCTGACGGCACCCATTCACTGCAGATGATCCATATAAATATATTAAGAGGAAGATTTCATTTTTTGTGCCAATCAACATGATGCTGTCAAACTGTTGTAATAAACTTAAATTGTTACAAATATGAAGTTGTACTGGACATTTAGATTTGAAATTTC
This sequence comes from Sinocyclocheilus anophthalmus, assembly GCA_018155175.1. Classification (NCBI taxonomy): domain Eukaryota; kingdom Metazoa; phylum Chordata; class Actinopteri; order Cypriniformes; family Cyprinidae; genus Sinocyclocheilus; species Sinocyclocheilus anophthalmus. The sequence continues at coordinate 435,706 of JADLZN010011372.1, read as the reverse complement.
GCTTAAATTGAGTGTGCAGTCACAAAAAGCAATTTTCAAGTCTTGTGTTTGTCCTGTTCGTGGAGGATTGATGATGCTGTCCCATTGGTTACTAGAACAAAATAACTGCTCAAATTCCCAATGCTTCACTTGAAAACCAAATTATCTGGCATAACTACTTATACTGTACAGTCACACCACAAGTGGTGTTGTGAAAGCTACTTAGCTACTAAGCCAAATGCAGCTGCAAGGTACTCGTGATTTGGAGTTAAACTTTAATCATGCTTTTTTTTTTTAAATTAGCTTAACTAAAAGCTACTAATTAAAACTGTGTGCTCAAAACAAAATGACAGAAAAACCAGCCTGTTACAGGGAAATAAACACTATTTTGTGCTGAGCTACTGGCTCTTTTCTGACAAAATATAGTTATTAGCTGTGGCATCTTGCAACCTGTATTGAGCGGCAAACATATTTGCAGCACAAGTCTATCAAAGTGGCCATCCTTCCTAGGCTTGTCAAAAGAGCAGCTAGCTTTCCTGACATTAATTGTTAGTAGTGCAACAGATTGTTGTGCATGGCTCCCTGAGAGAAAAGCATTAAATCCCCTTCGCAAGAGCACAGAAAGTGGTCAATTATCCACTACAGACATATTTAACACAGGTAATTTAGTGTCACACTCTTTTTCACGACTCTTATCTGCTATGACAGTGATGCCTGAGGCAAAAACAGACTTGAAAGCAAAGTGTACAGGGGCATTACGAGGGACCGGCACCATTTTCACAAGAGTTTTATGTCTTCATTTATTTATTTTACAAGGTGACGAAGTTGCTCTGCAGGGAAAAGGCGTTTAGTTTCCAAATATATAACCAGTAAAAGTTGGACGTACGGCTCTTTTTTATTATTATTATCATTTTCTACAGTTTAGAATTATAGTCATGAAGTCATCAAAAATACTGAATTACAGGAATCATGTAAAAATATTAAATAAAACAAAAAAAAGCGGATCCGCGATGCTGTGCTGATGTCCCTCACTATCCATTCAACTCATTAAAAATATGTACTAAATAAATAAATTTTAAATACAATAAAACTAGCACAAAAATTAATATAATCTTACAAAAAAAAATATATAAATAAAAAAGAAATTAATTCACACAAAAGATCAGAAATCTTTCAAAATTATTAGAAATCAAGTGTGTTCAAACAAAGTTTTTTTTATAATATCAGGGTAATTATAGTTAACTAAAATTAAACCATATAAAAAAGAAATTTTTGCTACTTGAAATAAATATTAACTGAAATAAAATTAAATATGAAATTATTTTTATTTTAGCTACTGCAGCCCAACATTTTTCATTTTAATTTAGTTTAACTTGATGTACTAAAATAATTAGATTTGAAGTATAAAAATAAGAAAATCTCTTAGACATCATACACAACAAAATTACTAAAACTTTAAAATTAAAATGTAAACCAATAATACAAACAAATGGATTTAAAAAAAACTATAATAGTATCTCACTGACTGAATAATATATACATTAACATCATAATTTTCTGTAAAGCTGCTTTGAAACAATGTGCATTGTGCTATTCAAATAAAACTAACTTACGTTGACTTGACCAAGTGCTTCAAATAATGTTCCAGTAGCCTTATGAACATGCATGAGATCAAAAGTCACATCTCATGTGATCACATCTAAACCGGTCTAATACCCTACAATGGAAACCAGTATCAATATACAAGAGCTACATGGCCCAGAAAAGTTATTTTTCAACTGGTAGGACCATAAATCAAAAAATGACACACAATATCCAGATGGCCCACTGACAAGAAAAACAAACGGCAGAGTTAATGATCAATGCAAACAGGTTTCAGTTTGATAGGAAGATGTACCACACAAAGCATCCAGCAAAATCTAATCAAGTTAAAAGGGAATGACGCTCATTATACACAGAGCTTCTGAGCAATGTTTTATTCATAACACTAGGATGCTTTTCAATTCTATCATATTTTATCCATTTTGGACAGTATTAGGTTTCTCCTGAGGAGTTAGAGATTTAAATTAATAATGAACTGGCGTCTTTCTTCAAATGATCCTCCTTCACATGCATGGTTTTAATAAATAAAGCATCTGTATTTCTGAAGGAATTGATACACTATTTTTTTAACGGAAAGAACTGAAAAATGCATGAGCAATATTCATATTTAATGACACATTTTAAACAGTAAATTCTTATGTTCAGCTGGAGACAAGCATGTTTGGTAGACTCAAGACAGCATCTGGTTTGCGCTGACCACTTAATCCTGAAACACTTCTTGAAGGGGATTGTATCATGAGGAACCAAACTTTCCTTCATCTCTTTAGATAGCATACTGTGTAAAATTCAGAGCTAAAAAATTCTGCAAAAAAAAAAAACTTTACCGCAAAAACTTTTTGAAACCCCCGGAGCTTGCCCGATCAACATCAAAGGATATGGCCATCAACCACACGACTTCATACATTTACAAGTCAAAAACAGCAATTCGGTGGTCAGAAACATGACCTGTCAGCCGTTCATTTCCAACGGTGTCATTTTCCTGTTCCCACTTCTATTCAGATCAGCTCTGTATTACACTATCTTTCAAAAAGTGGAATTAGTAAGATTTTTTTTTTTTTTTCGAAAGAAGTCTCTTATGCTCACCAAGGTTAAATTAGATCAAAAATACAGTCAAAACAGTAATGCATTTATTATGCATTAATATAATTAAAATATGCTGATTTGCTGCTCAAGAAAAAAAAAAAAATTATACACTCCAAGTTTTTTAACAACTTCAACTATGGGCACTTATTTTTCTAGAGGTGAATTATTTTAATACTTCGCCCAGACGTTCAATCTAAAAATTTTGTTGAATTGTATTTAAGATGCTAGCTGAAATTAGCATTAGCAAGACAAAGCAGTCACTCATTATATTCCAGAAATGTTTAAAAATACATTTCCACCACAAAACTCTATTTAACGCTAGTTTAGAGTAATTTGAGGTGTGGTCTAAATAGTCACAACATTTAAGAAATGCCGATTCTTGTGTTATGTATTGGCATAGCCATGATTACATTCTCAATGCAGGCGAATCAAATAAACTAGTGAGCTTCAGAAGTGTTTAACTAAAAACCTAAAAATGTCTATAGCTGAAGAAAGAACCCAAAACAACAACGTTGTGCAACCTTAAACTGTGCAGTGCGGAGCAGCGCGGTGTAAGATCGGAGCTCCCTATAGCTATTTAGACAAAAACAGCTGCTAGTTGAACGTATGTGATAATGTAGTAATCACTATCACAGCCATGAGAGCTCCAGGAGGGTCATTTGTTGGGGAGGGGACAGTAATGCCGCGCTCACTAACGTTTCCCCGCTCCGTCTGCGGTGACTGGAGCCGAGCTGCAGACAGACCTGGAGAGAGACACAATTAAGAAATGCAGTGGTGTGTGCTGTGCTGGGCGTCTGCAGCATACCAATGAAGACCTGCCCACCTCTCCCTGCTCAGGTAAGTTGCCCACCCTGCCAGGATCTAATTAGACCATCTCTTCGTAAATGGGAATGAGATTACAGGACAGGACAGCATGCCGTTTGCTGCGGGTTGCTGGAGGTCACAGCTAAGTCATTACCTACCCCTAGACTGAGCCCCGAATGACACAGGGAGAATGAAAATAGAGTCATTACCCATACTGCCTTTATTCAGAGAAACACACTGCACTTACCCTCCTGGTTGAGTTTTGTTGTTGCTCCGCATTGTTTAATGCTTTTTTTCGTGTAATAAACTTATACTATGGTTGTTTTAGCTCCTGTGCTTTTGTGGGTTTGTTTGATAAAACGCTATAGTATGCTATTATTATTATTGTTATTTTATTAAATACATAAAAACCGTTCTAATACATCACTATTTCTTACTGCATTTAATAAGCTATATTCTAAGAAATTTATTACATAATAATCATAATAACCAAAAATAAGTTTACATATTTTGGCGAATGAAAAAAAGACAACTTTTCCTAAAGTAATGATTTACGTAATTTCTTAAATTATTTAGCTGAATAAAATAAGGTATAAAATATATGACGTATTTACATTATTTTATATCAACTAAGAGAATATAAATAATTTATATTTTTGGATAATTTGGATTCTGTCAGCTGAACGGAATACTTTATTCTTAAATTACTACATTTAGTAACGTCGTAATCTCTTAATAAGGTAGCTTCATAAAGTGAGTGTATAGAAAATGAGTGACTTCTTTTAATAATAATAATAATTTGAATAGGCTTTCAGCTGAAAGAATACGGTTTCAAAATGTAATAATTTAGCAAAGTAATGATTTCTTAATACCTTAAAATAATGATAATATATAATTGATTTACTATTATGTTCTTATACAATTATAACATTGATAATAAAAAATATCAGTGGTGTTCTGAAATGAGGCAAAGTCCTCACTCTTTTTTTTTCTTTTTTTTAAATAAATGTACAATAACTATCCCCGTCACATTTCTTGGTAAATAAACATTTCTCACACTACAAAATGAAAATCATTTTGTATTTTTTACTCAACATTTTGATTCTGTATTAAAACCAAGTATAGGCCTAAAATTCTAATCAGTTTAGTGTTTTGGAAGCATTTCCATTTCTTCCAAAATAACAAACTACCACGGCGAACATTAAACAATATCCTCTTATTTTATTTAAGCAGTATATTTTTATAATGAAGTGAGTAAGATGTTTTTAATAATTATACTATTGTTGGAACATGAGTCATCATGACGCTCGTACATTGTCCCAGATATGGAGATTTCACAAGCTGCTTGCCACTAATAAAAAAAAAAAACACAACGAACACAGATCGGTTTTAAGGCATCTGACGTTTGTTTTAATGCTGACAAGCGGGGTGATAATAAGTGTGGGTATTGCTTACTGTTAATTAGATTCTCTTAATGCCATCTTTTGTTCTTCGACACCCCGGAGTGTATGACGTCGCCCCAAATTCACTATAATTTAAAAAATAATACTGTTTTGTGTCATGGAATGTAGTTTTTAGAGTTTTTTTAGGCAAAGAAGTATTTTGTTAGGGACTTTCAATATCCGGTTTGTTTAATACAGATAAAGTTCTATTGAAAATGCTTCAATCGCGTGCGGAGCTATGAGATCAGGGGTCAGCGGTTGTTCAGCGCTCAGAATCACCGAAAAGAGCTCACCTCGGCCAGCTATCTGGATTTTGGTGCTGGCTCTGATGTCTCTCTAGGTAAACATGAGATACAATTCGTTTGGGTAAATCTAACAGGCAGTCTGTTGGTCTCAATCTATTATTTGTTAGAGCAAATAGTTTAGGCTGAAAGGCAAAAAGCTCATCGTTCTCTTTTATATAAACTAAAGAAAGTATCAGAGCGCTGCCCTGTACTTTGACTGCTGAATGACCTAGGCCAATTTTATGTGGTGATTGTTGTTAAATAGTTTAAGTAATAAATATTTTGATACATAATAGTAATATTCCTTATATTTAGTATTGCGAAACGGTGTGTGTGTGTGTGTTCGTGATGGTGATTTTAGTTACATTGTCCCACCATTAGATGGTGACAAGATACTGTTTTACGAGTCAGCAGAAAATACTTTTATATTGAAAGAGACTGAAACAAGGTTGTAAACAAGGAAGTTATTTTTACTTTCAACAACACATTGTAAGATGCACTGAGCAGCGCTGTCATTAGAAATCACCCTTAACAGATGAAAGGACAGTACGACAAAGATATCGCTTTCCTCAGCAGACATTCAAACTCTTGTTTTATTGTGAATATGAGATTGAGCTGAAGAATGAATACTGTATCAGATGCAGGTAATCACACTCCTCAGTCCAGCTCTCTCTCATAATACTCTACAATGAGATTTTACTACAGTAATACAATAAGCTTTTCATGAAACAACTCGTTACTACTTTTATTGAAGCAACTCATTCCTTCGTTACTAGTTGTAAAATGACGGTTTCGAATTAGTAACGGAGGCTTGAGCTCATCTGTTAAACTGTCAAACCCGTTGGCGGAGGGAAGTACAGGGCATTTCAAAAATTAGAATGTCGTGGAAAAGTTCATTTATTTCAGTAATTCAACTCAAATTGTGAAATTCGTGTATTAAATAAATTCAGTGCACAAAGACTGAAGTAGTTTAAGTCTTTGTTTTTTTTTAATTGTGATGATTTGGGCTCACATTTAACAAAAACCCACCAAATCACTATCTCAACAAATTAGAATACTTCATAAGACCAATAAAAAAAACATTTTTAGTGAATTGTTGGCCTTCTGGAAAGTATGTTCATTTACTGTACATGTACTCAATACTTGGTTGGGCCTCCTTTTGCATGAATTACTGCATCAGTGCAGCGTGGCATGGAGACAATCAGCCTGTGGCACTGCTCAGGTGTAATGGAAGGCCAGGTTGCTTTGATAGCGCCCTTCAGGTCATCTGCATTGTTGGGTCTGGTGTCTCTCATCTTCCTCTTGACAATACCCCATATATTCTCTATGGGGTTCAGGTCAGGCGAGTTTGCAGGCCAATCAAGCACAGTAACACCATGGTCATTGAACCAGCTTTTGGTGCTTTTGGCAGTGTGGGCAGGTGCCAAGTCCTGCTGGAAAATGAAATCAGCATCTCCATAAAGCTTGTCAGCAGAAGGAAGCATGAAGTGCTCTAAAATTTCCTGGTAGATGGCTGCGGGAATGGGGACTCAGAACACACAGTGGTCCAAAGTCTTATTTTCAGATGAAAGTAAATTTTGCATTTCATTTGGAAATCAAGGTCCCAGAGTCTTTAGGAAGAGTGGAGAGGCACAGAAACCCTGTTGCTTGAAGTCCAGTGTGAAGTTTCCAAAGTCAGTGATGATTTGGGCTGCAATGTCATCTGCTGGTGTTGGTCCACTGTGTTTTCTGAAGTCCACAGTCAACGCAGCCATCTACCAGGAAATTTTAGAGCACTTCATGCTTCCTTCTGCTGACAAGCTTTATGGAGATGCTGATTTCATTTTCCAGCAGGACTTGGCACTTGCCCACACTGTCAAAAGCACCAAAAGCTGGTTCAATGTCCATGGTGTTACTGTGCTTGATTGGCTTGCAAACTCGCCTGACCTGAACCCCACAGTGAATTTATGGGGTATTGTCAAGAGGAAGATGAGAGACACCAGACCCAACAATGCAGATGAAGTGAAGGCCGCTATCAAAGCAACCTGGGTTCCCATTACACCCAAGCAGTGCCACAGGCTGATTGTCTCCATGCCACGCGTATGATTGCAGTAATTAAAGCAAAAGGAACCCCTACAAAGTATTGAGTAAATGTACAGTAAATGAACATACTTTCAAGAAGGCCAACAATTCACAAAAAAATTTTTTTGTTGGTCTTATGAAGTATTCTAATTAGTTGATATAGTGAATTGGTGGGTTTTTGTGAAATGTGAGCCAAAATCAGCCCAATTAAAAGAACCAAAGACTTAAAAAACTACTTCAGTCTGTGTGCACTGAATTTATTTAATACACGAGTTTCACAATTTGAGTTGAATTACTGAAATAAATGAACTTTTCCACAACATTCTAATTTATTGAGATGCACCTGTAGTTCTGCAAAAGGAGGGTTTTCTAAGGAGGGACACTCTGTTGTTATTTCTTATATATTTACACACTCGTGCCGTCAAGCTGTTGTATAAGCGCAATATCGCACTCGTAGCAGTGTGATATGGCTATATATCGGCATGCTGTGATTAGCCGAGCTGATATACAGGCATATCGCACTGCTACTCACGCGATATTGCTCATAAATATGTATACAACATACAACAACATTAATTCATCTGAAAGAATGTTTCTTATTGTAATAATTTCTTAATATTTTGTAGCTAAATACAATAATGTGTATATACTGTAATACAATGTACACACCCACACACAGATTTAACTGATTCTGCTTGCAGCTATAGGATACTCATGGTTGTGATATATTAGTAATACAGTCTTGGCTGAAAGGATTGCAGGCCGAAGCTGCATGTTGCACTTAACAACCCCCTTTAGCCATGATTATATTCATAGCATGGCTATATTCATAAAACAAACAAACAAACATTTATGGAAATACAATAATATTGTTGATTATCAAACTTCTGTCTGACAGACCGAAGATGAAACTGCAAATTTACTCTGCAATGGCACAATTTCCTTTGAGCTAAAAGTGTCAGTATCTAATTGCAGGCTTCTGTCGGCTCCTGAATTTGAACAAGGACTGACATGAGTTAGCATTTGTAGCTTCGGTCCAAACCAAAGGTTGTGTGGATCCAATTGAGCTGAGATGACGGAACTCATTATACAAAACATTCTGGGGAGAATCTGGATGAAATCTGGCTCAAAGGCTGGCTTTTGTAAAGCAAATTTCTTCACCGATACCCAAATGTCAGCTTAAATTGGATAAGATGGGAAGATTGGTTTCATATATATATATGAACTAAGTGATACAATAACTTTGTATACACGCACATACATGTATCACTTTGGAACTAATAACCATAAAAACATACATGATTACTGATTTTCACAATCTAAGATAATAAATACATATTATTAAAGGTAAACTTTATATGCAGTGCTATCTTACAATATCCAGTGTTTACTTTCGAGTTTCAGTGGAAGACCAGTTATACAGTATTTTTGTCAGCAAGCTATTGGCCTCTAGTTTAAAGTAAGAGTTATTCGTAAACCAACCCACAACCCACTGCATAGACCAAAGCATGAGCTCATCACGCCACTAGGATTATGCAACAGTCAATTACTCTTCAAGTGCAGTTTTATGCGGGAAATACATATTCAAATAGTTTATATCAGGGAGCACAGGTGGGACTAGTACATGTTCTGCAGGTGTGCATGTCTTGTTTTGTTTCTTGGACTAAATACTAAATGCTTTGGTTTAACAGGAAAGACAAACAAAAGAGGCCTAATATAAGTAGCTATTACTGATGTCAATGCCGTTACACTGTCCACCCTCGATTGTCAGAGTCTCCAGTGCATCCTGTTTCAAGTAGTGAGGAACGAGATGAGACTTCCTGTCATTACGCCGCCTCCTGTTCCTACAGATATCTGCATCTTCTTCATCCTCTTCCTCACTGGATGTGTTACCATTCACCTCTGTGTCCAGTTCGTTGGCACCAAATGGGTCACTGCAGGATGAATATTCAATCTCCTCCATGCAAGGTGGTTCATCGTCCTCGAAACAACTGTGGAAACAAACACAATTCTGTTATCATTAAGCAAATGAAAACAAACAATTAAAATCATTTTGTTAATTTTAAGCTGTTATTAATATATGTCAATATTACAGCTTAAATAAAATGAAATATAAATATTAGATGAAAAACTAATTAAAATGAGAAAAACTGAAATCAAAATTTTAGACATTTTAAAAAACAATCTTATTAAAAACACAAAAGTACATAAAATGACAAAAATTCAACAAAGTGACAACTAAAAATATCAAAATGAAAAACTAAATTAAAAAAAATAATACAAATGACAAAAGCACATGAAATTACTAAAACCAAAATAAAATAATTTATTCAAAATCTTAAAACAACACTAATAAATAAACAATACTAAAATACTGCAGCAATGCATTTGAAAAAAAAAATCAATGAAGTGCTCTGTCATCACTTCATCACCGTGGAGCGAAATTAATTTGAACGGAAATGCATTGCTCTGTCTCCACTGCTGGATCCGCCGAAGGACACTGCGACCTTGAGTTTGGTGAGCATTTTGATTGACAGTAAACATAAAGCCCAGTCACACTAATCAGATCAAAACCACTGGGATCCATCGAGAACGTGGATGTGACGAGCAATCCGATTCGCCCCTCCTCACCACTGGTGTATGTGTGTGTGTGTGTGTGTTGTGTGAGTGTGTTTATCATTTTCTCTGCCCTGGGTGAAAATTAAAGGGAAAAAAATAACATCTGGTGTGCCACAATGTGAAGAACAACATTGTATTTTTCCCTCTTCATTATATGGGAAAGATGAGATGACGCTCTGGTTGAAAGACAGAGCGTGTGGGAGCAGTCTCATGAGACCCAGGAGACACATCCCTTTCACAGACAAACCACGTCCTCTTGACTCACAAAATGAACCAATTTGTTATGCGGTTGTCAGTGCTGCAACAGGTGTGAGTTACTCATCTATTCTTCTGGCTGTTACTGGGTGTCCAAATTCAGTGCGGGACATATAACAAGCAGAGATATTAGTGTCTGTTTTGTGGTCGGAGCACCTGTCGTTTGTAAGGGGAGATCATTTGCATATATAGACCATGCGACTGAGGTTAATGCAGCCTTTTGAGTATTTGAACAGGTCTTTTAAAAAGGATGTTAAACATTTATAGAGTCATCAAATGTTTTGAAAAACAAAAATAAACACAAAGGTACAAAATAAATAAAATAAATAAAAAGGATCAGAACAAATAAATAAAAATAAAACAAAATAGACAAAGAAAATAGAACAAATGATTACATTGAACTGAAAAAATAAAAAAAAAAGAAAAAAAAAATAAAATAAAATATCTGTCAAGTATTCTTGACTAGGCAAAGTAATCAAAATGATAGTTTGTAATATAAGTATTCAGACCCTTTGCTGTGACACTCAGATATTTAACTCAGGTGCTGTCCATTTCTTTGATCATCCTTGAGATGGTTCTACACCTTCATTTGAGTCCAGCTGTGTTTGATAATACTGATTGAACTTGATTAGGAAAGCCACACACCTGACCTAAGACCTTACAGCTCACAGTGCATGAAAGAGCAAATGAGAATCATGAGGTCAAAGAACTGCCTGAAGAGCTCAGAGACAAAATTGTGGCAAGGCACAGATCTGGCCAAAGTTACAAAAAATTTCTCCTGCACCTTAAGGTCCTAAGAGCACAATGGCTCAAATCCTTAAAGGAAGACGGTTGGGGACGACCAGAACCCTGCCTAGAGCTGGCCATCCGGCCAAACTCAGCTATCGGGGGAGAAGAGCCTTGGTAAAGAAGAACCCAAAGATCACTGAGGCTGAGCTCCAGAGATGCAGTCGGGCGATGGGAGAAAGTTGTAGAAAGTTAACCATCACTGCAGCCCTTCACCAGTCTGGGTTTTATGGCAGAGTGGCCCGATGGAAGCCTTTCCTCAGTGCAAGACACATGAAAGCCCCATGGAGGACTCCAAGATGGTGAGAACTAAGATTCTCTAGTCTGATGAGACCAAGATATAACTTTTAGGCCTTAATTCTAAGCGGTATGTGTGAAAACCAGGCACTGCTCATCACCTGTCCAACACAGTCCCAACAGTGAAGCATGGTGGTGGCAGAATCATGCTGTGGGGGTGTTTTTCAGCTCCAGGGACAGAACGACTGGTTGCAATCAAGGGAAAGATGAAGGCGGCCAAGTACAGGGATATCCTGGACGAAAACCTTCTCCAGAGTGTTCAGGACCTCAGACTGGGCCGAAGGTTTACATTCCAACAAGACAATGACCCTAAGTACACAGCTAAAATAATGAAGGAGTGGCTTCACAACAACACTGTGACTGTTCTTGAATGGCCCAGCCAGAGCCTGACTTAAACCCAATTGAGCATCTTTGGAGAGACCTAAAAATGGCTGTCCACAACGTTTACCATCCAACCTGACAGAAATGGAGAGGATCTGCAAGGAGGAATGGGAGAGGATCCCCAAATCCAGGTGTGAAAAAACTTCTTTCCCAAAAAGACTCATGGCTGTATTAGATCAAAGGGTGCTTCTACTAAATAGGCAAAGGGTCTGAACCTTAGGACCATGTGATATTTCAGTTTTTCTTTTTAAAAAATCTGCAAAAATATCAACAATTCTATGTTTTTCTGTCAAAATGGGGTGCTCTGTGTACATTAATGAGAAAAAAAAATAACAAATGATTTTAGCAAATGGCTGCAATTTAACAAAGAGTGAAAAATGTAAGGGGATCTGAATACTTTCCGTACCCAATGTGTATATATATATATATATAATCTATTATTAGATAGAGAGAGAGAGAGAGAGAGTATAGCCTATATTGCACATGCAAATGGCCCGGATTTGGAGCACCAGGAGAAATGTCGGTGGCCTGGCAACAGATTTGAATATATGTGGCATTATTAGCAGAAATCATACCATGTGTCATATACTCGCAGGGACAGTATGCTTGGAAAAAATATTTCACGTCTTCGAATGCATTCATTATTTGTAGTGTGCCAGCCACCCAAAAATAGCAATAAGTGCTTTTGGTACTTTTAATATAAAACAAAGTCTCAGCTTTCAAATTCTGTCAGTTTTATAGCGAAATATAAACAATATGTCTAACAATATTGTGTTTTCATGCTCTTTAATATGGCGTGACAGATCGCTGTATTCGCCTCAGTTTAATCGGCATGTGAATCATCTCTTTGATTACAATGAGACGTTTCATAAAATTATACAGTTTTTTTTTCATGCCATCTGATGTTCCTTCACGTTTGAAAACTTGAAATATTATTTCCAATCGTCTATTATACATATAGGTGGTGGATGAGGAGATACCCCCTGACAATGTAAAGCGCTTTGAGTGCCTAGAAAAGCGCTATATAAATGCAACAAATTATTATTATTATTATTATTATTACGCAGACAGACAACCATTATAACTTAAGTTAATGAGTTGGGCACACTCAACTTTAGAACGTTTATTGCGCTGTTGTTTACTTTAAAAAACAAAAAATACATGTGAAGAATGAAAGGTTGGATGCCACAGATGCTTTTTGCGGAGTACACGGTGGAATTTTCCCATTAGCTAACGTTATTCATGAAATATACTTTATGAAATATTAAATGACTTTAATCTCGTATGGCTGCAACTGTTTTTTTTACTTTATTCTCATACTACGACTTTAAAGGTGCACTAAGTGATTTTTGAAAAACACTTTTCACCACTGTGTCAGACCGAGTCCCAAAACAAACTCACAGCCAATCAGCAGTAAGGGGCGTGTCTAGTAATGATAGGGAGAAGAGAGCGCTCAGTGAGTGCACAGGATGGATATTAGCAGATTGACTAGAGATAGTGAGAGATGGCAGATAAAAAAAGAGGATAATTTCGGAGGAACAAAACATTAAAATGAAGGGTTACGATCAGGCAAGAGGTAGGGCCGCGTAAATATTGGAGCAGTTTTCCAGCGGTGAAGAGAAACCAAAGAGCGGAAGGGAATTGAACGCTGAGGTTGCTTTGTTTCTTCTTGATAGGTGAGTTATGTTGATTTTGCTTTTTCACAAAACTTTTCTGTGTTGACTTTTGCTTGAATGTGCTGCAGCTGGCAGGCTTAGCAGATTCCGCCATCGTCGCTGCCAGGGTTGTGTATGTATGTGTGGGGTGGAGTTATCAAAATAGGGCTGAAGGTCTGTTTGGGGGTATGGGGTGTATTGTTTTGGTGCTTGGAAATATCAACATCGTTTGGCAAAAATCACTTAGTGCACCTTTAATCTTATAATGCCATGCCTTTATTCTCAAAATATTATGACTTTGTTCTCAAAATATTACGACTTTAATCTCATATGGCTATGACTTTATTCTTGTAATTTAGATTTTATTCTAAAAATATTATGACGTTAATCTCATAATATTAATTTTTTTTTCCTGGCACTAAAACGCCATCATATATAAAAAGAAAAGAAAACAAAGGAACAGGACAGAACAGGAGTGGGAAAACATCTCTCATCAAAATATCTCTCTTATGGCCACATTTGATGTTACTTTACTTGTATAAAATACAAGAATAAAAGACACCATAAAATCATTGACCTCTCTTTTAACTTTATAATGATGTTTTTGTGAATAATCATTTGTTTTATTTAAAATTTATACTGCAGCATAATGTGTGCATTGAGCCTGACATTCATTATATACTTGGCAGAAAAACACAAAATCGGAGCCAAACTTTAAATATGTTTGGACAAAATGATAAAAAAGGCAAAAAAAAAAAGTATTTTAAATTTATTTAAAAATTATAGCCGATTTCAATCAAAAAATTATTACAGTCTTCTTATTATTAGCAATTATTTGATGTTAAAAATATTTGGAAGCAATTTTCCATTAAGACATGTCATGTGAGCTCTGGAGACTCACACACTATGACAGTGCAGAAAGGACAGAATCATTATCGACTTCCATAGAGTTACTGCATAGACACGTCAATAATGCTTTAATGTCAGAACAGAATGAACCTGTAATGATCCGTTTTGAGGAAACCGGGCACCTTCATCTGTTTAAGCAACACCACCATGACCTACAGTACTGTTTGTAGCTGCTCAACAATGATGCAGGTTTCTGACTTGATGAGCTTGATTCTCTGAAAGCAAAGACTTTGTGTACTTATGCAGGGCTGCTTTCAATTACTTTAAGTGGCCGCTGAGAGCGAGAGCTGTTCATTTCTGTGCCACTTGGCCATGGGGAGTCCATGCATCTTTGTGCCAGTCAGCAGGCTGGGCTTTTCAGCACTCAGTCATAAAAACACAACATCGCACATCTCGAAAGATCATAAGACAACAGGCGAGGCAGAATGTGAGATAGATATAGGAGAGACTGGGGCTAGTTGTCACACTCCATGTTTATTAGGTGAATTCAGTTTCTATATAAACATACCTTTAAGGGATAGTTCACCAAAAAAAAATTAAATTCTGATTTAATTTACTCATTTACATCCTTTACACACCCACAGATATATTGAAGAATGTTGGTAACTAACCAAACATTTGAAAGTAGCCATTGACTTCCATAGTATTTTTCCATGCTATGAAAGGTAATGGCTACCGTCAATTGATTGACAACTTAAGGGTGAGTAAATGGTGACAATTTTCATTTCTGGGTGATCTATCCCTTTAATGTCCATTAGAAAATGGACCGTTATTCCCTTTGAATGGAAACAAATATGCAGTTAATTTAACACCAGTGTTCTTTTAGAATTATATATATTCAATTAGTATTTAGAATTATTTTGTATTAGGTTTTGTATCAGGGTTTTTTTTTTTTCATTTTAATTTTAACACGTGATAACTATCCCGGTCTCCTCTAGAGAAAGAGCAAAACGGAAAGAGAAAGAATGAAATCTATAATTAAATTCCCTAAAGTCAATGGTGTCTTAGGGGAAGCTGAGTGTCCTGTGTGGCTAATTTGCTGCAGGTTTCTAGAACACAATCACCTGCCATTTCAGTTACTCCAAGATCACTTGTAATTCACTGTATGGATGGAAGACAATCAATGACTATCAGGAGGATTATGCTGCTGTGGCTGGAGACTGAACACAGGCACTCTGGGGGATAGATAAACAGACAGTCGCAGGGTTTGCGGTTGACCACTCCACATAGTCGTGAAAGGAAATCCTATTAGCTATAGCACTTGCTTCTATAAATGCTTCCGGTGTCTACCAGCAGGGGCTAACTGAGCATGCTAAACAGCCAGACATAGACACCTTGATTTCACTATCCTCAGCAGCAGAGGAGGAGACCAAACAAGGGTTTTCTTGCTCTGTAGAAATAAAATATTTGATATACTGTAATCATATTTAACTAACAATACAAAGCTCAAAAAAGGACACCCAGACCAATTAAACAAAGCTGAAAACAAAAATGACATTCAGAAATCACCATTATGATGATGTCAAAAATATTATTTCATACATACCGTATGTCCACCCGTATGTATATATCAAAACATATTCAATAGTCAGCATATCATGGTGAAGCATTGGAATTCATTACATATACAAAGAGAATAGCCTCTTTAAAAACACTATATATAATGTTAAGATAATATATACTATAATATATAGGGGAAGTCGTGGCCTAATGGTTAGAAAGTCGGACTCGTAACCCAAAGGTTGTGAGTTCGAGTCTCTGGTCCGGCAGGAATTGTAGGTGGGGGGAGTGAATAACCAGTGCTTCCACCTTCAAATCCCACGGACTTGAGGTTTACCTGAGCAAGGCACTTAGGATGGGTTAAATGCAGAGCACTAATTCCTAGTATGGGTAACCATACTTGGCCAAATGTCACTTCACTTTCACTATAATGCATATACATGTATAAAATATATACTAACAACATAATAATTATAATATATATATTAATACAATATATATTTATATGATTATACATACATAAGGTGCATCTCATATCATTAGATTGTCGTGGAAAAGTTCTTTATTCCAGTAATTCAATACATTGTGAAACTCGTATATTATAATAACCTACGACCCCTGCTGAAGAGTGTAGTCTTTGGTTCTTTTAATTGTGATTGATTTTGGCTCACATTTAACAAAAATACACCAATTCACTATCTCAACAAATTTTAATACTTCATAAGACCAATAAAAAATGTTTTAGTGAATTGTTGGCCTTCTGTAAAGTATGTTCATTTACTGTACATGTACTCAATCCTTGGTAGGGGCTCCTTTTGCTTTAAATACTGCCTCAATTCAGCGTGGCATGGAAGTGATCAGTTTGTGGCACTACTGAGGTGGTATGGAAGCCCAGGTTTCGTGGACAGTGGCCTTCAGCTCATCTGCATTTTTGTCTCTTGTTTCTCATTTTCCTCTTAACAAAGATTCTCTATGGGGTTCAGGTCAGGAAAGTTTGCTGGCCAATCAAGCACACCAAACCTCTGGTCATTACAAACTTTTGGTGCTTTGGCAGTTTGGGGCAGTGCCAAATCCTGCTGGAAGAATGAATCGCATCTTCAAATGTTGGTCAGCAGAAGGACGCATGAGTGCTCCCCAAATTCTTGGTAAACGGCGCATGACCGTGGTTTTCACACAACACCTACTGGACCACCACCAGCAATGACATTGCCCCCAAATCATCAAACAGACTGCTGGAACTTACCCTGGAACCCTCAAGCAATTGGTCTATGCGCTTCTCCCCCCCCTTCTCCCGACTTAGGACCTGGTTTCCAAAGACCTCCAAAACTTTCGGTCATCTGAAAAGAGACTTTTGGGACCCACTGGCAAACAGTACGTTCTTCTTTCCTAGCCCAGGTAGACGCCTTTGACTTGTCTGTGGTTCAGGAGTGCTTAACAAGAGGAATACGACAACTGTATCCAAATTCCGTGACACGTCTGTGTGTGGTGGCTCTTGGTGCCTTGACCCCAGCCTCAGTCCATTCCTTGTGCAGTTCACTCAAATTTCTGAATCGATTTTGCTTGACAATCCTCATCAGGCTGCGGTTCTCTCGGTTGGTTGTGCATCTTTTTCTTCCAAACTTTTTCCTTCCACTCAACTTCTGTTAACATGCTTGGATACAGCAATCTTTGAACAGCCATATTCTTTGGCAATGAATGTTTGTGGCTACCCTCCTTGTGAAGGGTGTCAATGATTGTCTTCTGGACAACTGTCAAACCAGAAGTCTTCCCCATGATTGTGTAGCCTAAAGAACCAAACTGAGAGACCATTTTGAAAACTCAGGAAACCTTTGCAGGTGTTTTTAATTAATTAGCTGATTGGCATGTCACCATAATCTAATTTGTTGAAATAGTAAATTGGTGGGTTTTTGTTAAATGTGAGCCAAATCATCACAATTTAAAGAACCAAAGACTTAAACTACTTCAGTCTGTGGGCATTGAATTTAATACATGCGTTTCACAATTTGAGTTGAATTACTAAAAATAAATGAACTTTTCCACAACATTCTAATTTATTGAGATGCACCGGAATATATTATCTATAGATATATATATAGATCTATATATATTATATATATAAGTAAAGGTTTTAAATACAATTCTATATAATATAATGATAATATAGGTAAAAGTCTTACATTGTCACAAACTGGTAAATTAAAATGGTAATTAAAGTAAAAAATATAAAGGTTACAAGAACCGTTAACATATAAATAAGAATAAATAATTTTAAATGTTTATAGATATATGCTGATCAGTACAGTGGAAGCTCTTAACAGCTATATTGAACCATTTAGGGTGGTGATGACCACACCAACCCACTATGGGTGGATCTGGCCCCTACCATAATCTTTATGGACGTCCCGTTATATGTCATTAGTGTTATTATTACTTATATGTATCTATATATATTATATATATGATTATATATATATCTAATCCTAATATAATATTATCATCTATGATAATAGATCATGACACCATAAATCAAACATGGAGACAGAATGTGTTGATGAGCCAAATCTGTCTGCACCAGTTTTTAATCTTCTGTTGCAGGAAGACAAGACGTTAGTAAAATCTCAAATTACAACATATCACAACAAAAATATACAGAGTAGAGTCTATATTCTTTTCTTGGGAAATAAAAAAGATTAACGTAGTATAGGTATTAACGTAGATCCGGTTCAAAAGCATTTGTTTGATGTAAAGATAAAAAAAAGTTCTGCCCTAATTTTCCTTCCCTCCTCCAGTGTGTGTTTACCCAGCAGAAATAACACCGTCTTATGTTTTGCTATAGGTTTGATGGTTCAGAGACTTAAATGTCTGAATTGTGCTATTATCTCCAAATGCTGGGAGTAGTTTCTTCGATACGGGAAGCAGCTCGACAAATCCGCTATTTTGGTTTAATGATCTACAGAAGTCTCTGTTGGCTCGGCTAAATTGGTACGCATGCTTGAGAAACACTAGCGCATTCTCCATTTGTCATCTCACCAGCGCCAGGAGAAAGAGTCTGAATTCCACTTTGGGTAGTTGCTAAGTAAATATATAATTCATTCAAGAATTATGCAAATGTTTACAAGGCCTGTGCCACATCTCGATGAATATGAGAACAGAAATGTGGCAAAGACTTTTTTCCCCTGTGGTACACAAAACAAACCGATAGAGAAACTGACCCTGCAATCTACATACACATTGTAAATGCAGACATTTGATTGCATTATTATTCCGACAGGCAGTATATGTCTGCTGAGAGGATGATTTCCAAACAAGCAAAGATTTTCAGATAAACAGTTTGATTTATTTTTTATTTTTGTGGGCTATACTCTGCAAAAAGCAGCACAATGCTCATTATCATTACCTTGACTAAACTCACCAAGTTACACGTATGCCTTAGCATTTAGGCTGTTTTCAGCATGTTTTGCATTTACAATTCAAAGCCAAAGGCAGATCTTGTCAAGAGTGATCAACAGACCACAAACTGTGACTTAGATATCATTAGGAAAGCATATTTTGGTTTCCTTCCACGAAAACTTAACAAATATAAACAGAAAAAAATACACAGGAGAAAAAAATAGGGACAAATGTTTTTAAAGCTGATATCATTTTTCTAAATAAAAAAACTAAATAAATACAAAATTAATAAAATAAATAATGCATAGTAATAGTAAAAATAAATAGATAAATAAATAGTTAAAAACAAACAAACAAATAAACGGTGGATGGATGGTAAGATTTGTAAGGCTGCATTTATTTGGTCATAAATACAATAAAAACTGTAATATTATGAAATATGATTACAGTTTGAAATAACTGTTTACTATTTTAATATATTTTAAACTGTAATTTATTCCTGAGATAGCAAAGCTGCAGTGTCAAATGATCCTTCAGAAATCATTATAATATGCTGATTATATGCAAAAAAAAAACATTATTATTAGTAGTAGTAGTAGTAGTAGTATTAATGTTGAAAACAGCACTGCATAATATCTTTGTGGAAACCATGATATACATTTTTTTTTCAGGATATTTTGATGAACAAAATTCAAAAGAACATTTTCAGTCCTAAAATTAGGTTTTTTAATTCAACCACAAATATTTTATTTACATAAGTCAATTGCTCATTTAGTCTCCCATGGTTTGTCTATTGTGTTTGTACAATAGCAGTCAAACCTTTTGTCAGTTTTGTAATTATATGCAGTCTCAATCGGATTATCTTCGTCATCCAATCGACAGATTCCAGTGCAGTCAGAATCAACAATCAAAACACAATGGAAGTGTGAGAGAGTCGAGGGCCGATCTCCTCCCTCCATCACCTCCTGACCAAAAACAATCCACAGGCCATTAGAATTCTCCCCTCGCGGCTTTGATAAAGGCTCTTAGCAGCTTGAATTTTAAGAGCCTAATTTATCAGTGAGAGAGAGAGACAAAAAAACCCCCGCTTCATTTGGAAATGGAAAATATGTTTTTTTTCACATTTCTGCTCTATTCAAATCAAAAAGCAAAAGCAATGAAACAAACCAGCCAGCTCATTCATATATAAAGCTGCTGTTCTAAAGCTCAAGATGCACTCAAATCACTATATTCATGCACGTCACTTTGTGCCATAAAGTTGATTTGACCAATTTCGGTTTCAGCAAGTTCAGTTTGTGTGTACTCCAACCAGACTTTGATGCCACCATCAAAAGTTTGTTAACACTACCTGTGCTTTCACAAGGAATTTCTATTATAAAATACAGCTACATATACAATTATTTATAAATCCAATTCAAGTTAGTACACACACACACACACACACACACTCTCTCTTTCATTACTCAAAACTACAGCAGTTGTTCAATAGAAACATTTAACAATTTCTTAGCTAATATTGTTTTTCTTATGTGAAATTGCTTGTTTTTTCTCTTATTTTAATTCTCTTCAGACAGAAGCATCTGCTAAAGGAGTAAATATAAATCACTGCATTACATCCAATTCTATCTTTATTATTTTCATGGAAAAATATAGATTTGTTGAACAACATAAAATCTTAATGACTTACATCAGAACTGAAAAAACAAACACATTTTTGTCCAAATTGCTGAACTTTATCATAATAATAATGTGTATTAAGTTTGTCTTGACATTGTGACAAAAACAGATACCATTGTCAGTCACTAAATTAAACTTCAAAGTCATCTCTCTACTATAATGCAGTTTAGAAGGAGTATAAGGAGGAAGTAAGATGCTTCATGTTAATGACATTACTGCTATTTTAGCTATTTTGAATGCAGAACCATAATTTAATTACTCTTAAGAAACGAGTTAAGTATATCTGGAGAGAGGTGTGCTGCACAACCACATGGCATGTAATTGCTTCTCAAATCCCCTGGTGAAGACCTGGTCCAAAAAATATATAAATAAAATAAATTCATAAACTACTTACAATGGAGACCGTTTCACATCCATGAACTACTTATGAGGTGGCAGTACGTATGGATAAGACTTAAATTGTACTTTTCTCTGAAATGTAATGATCTTGAATTCTGACACTGTGACTAACAATTGACAGGTGCATAATGTCAGTCAAGAATATTTCAAAATCTCTTTTGATCTACTCTATAATAATAAATAATATACTGATATGAGAATATTAAAATCAATTTATTATAATAATACGATAATAAAGTAAATGATTTAACAATTTAAGTTTTAAAGTGATAGATATAAAATGAAATATAATAATAATGTTGGCATAGCAAAAAAAAAATGAAGAAAATTTAAATTTACTTAAACAATTTCAAACGTACTAAATTACTAAAAAACGAATAATATAAAAAAAAAAAAAACCCCCCCAAAACAAAAACAACCCCCCCCCCCCCCCCAAAAAATATAATACCACTATTATAAAAATAATATTGATACATTTATATAGAATATGCACTAAATTACATTTAAGTTGTAGACATTATTTTTATATTTTTAATATACAGTTTAGTCTATGATTTAATAACTTAGGGTATTCATATGTGTATTTAATGCTGCTGCTTTAGATAATAGTGTCAAAGCAAAAGACAATGGCAAGATTAAACCTTCACAATAGCTAAACTATTCTTTAAAATTTACTTTACTAATCAATAACTTAACATCGTAATATATGATATAATAAATGTGCTACAACAAATACACTATATTTAAATTAAAGTTAATAAAATACAGTATTTATATTCAGTATGTACTGTTTAAAAGATATATTTTAAAAGCTCATAATATTTAAATCTCTATTATTATTTGTAATTATTTTTATAATTATATAAAACATTGCCACTTACCACAAGTGTTTAAGGATCTCAATGGCATGCATAATTTAAAGAAAATGCACCATGAATCCTCTACCCTCAACAAAATATCTGGCTCCTCAAAAAGCTCAAGAAAAAATTTGTTAAAAAAATTGTAGTCCAAAGTTCCGGAAATAATTTAATTTGCAGATTAGAAGGGCAAGCTGCGTGCCGCATGTTGGGCGAGGGAGTGTGCGTGTCTGCGTGACGGCAGGGGACAGCGATTCAATCAGCTCTCTCCTGGGAGACGTCCATCACTGCACAAGGATACACAGCTCTTGTTTACAGTGTGTGCTCTCACAAACTATTACAGACACCTCATAAGAGATCTGCCAGCAAATATCTCCTAGAAGGCATTAAAATCAATGCCACTCAAAAGCTGTTTGCAGCCCACTTTTCAAGCTCTTATCTTCCCCACTCTCCTCTGCCCCTGTGTCTGAATGCATGCTAGTAAAAGATGTGCAGAGGTAGTTTCATTTTACAACACATTCTGCTATCAAGCCTGTTCATGCGGGGACTGTAACACAGGGAACAGCAGCTCTGAATTTTAAGTATGCTTATAATGATTCTTTTGGAGAGTCTGTCCAATTGTGCATTAATAATTAAACGTGCAACTGAACAACTGAGAAATATGAAGTTCTGGCAAACTTTCAGAGGTACAGAACAATTAGTGCAGCTTCCCTACGGTCGATCGGTTCAGTGATTTTGGTGGAATATTTAGAAATTAATTCTGATGATGCCATTCCTTGGATAAACAAAGGAACTAAAATGTAGATTTATCACATAAACTTAGAATTGGATTAAATTATGTAAGACATTTTGCTGCCTTCAGAGCTATAAGAACCACTTTCATGTTTTTGAGTTATCATATCGATTAGAAGTGCAGTATGGAGTACCACAAAGCTCAGTACTAAGGCCATTGCTTTTCATGCTTTACATGCTACCCTTGGGAGATATCATCAGGAAACATGGTGTTAACTTTCACTGTTATGCTGATGATACTCAGCTCTATATTTCTTTGTGGACAGACGAAACACACCAATTTGCAAAATTAACAGAATGCATAATTGATACAGAAAACTGGATGACTAGTAATTTCCTACTTCTAAATTCTGAAAAAAAACAAAAAAACAGAGGTGTTAATTATTTAATAAACAAACTCCAGCTGGTTCAAAATGCAGCAGCTATAGAGTTCTTACTAGAACCAGGAAGTATGATCATATTAGCTCGGTTCTGTCAACACTGCACTGGCTACCTATTAAACATTGTTTAGATTTTAAAATCTTGCTTATTACTTGTAAAGCCTTGAATGGTTTAGCTCCTCAGTACTTGTGTGAGCTCTTATAGCATTATAGTCCTTCACGTCCACAGCGAGCTCAAATCTATGGCCATTTGATTATACCTAGAATATAAAAATCAACTGCGGGTGCCAGATCCTTTTCTTATTTAGCTCCCAAACTCCGGAACAATATACCTATTTGTTCGGGAGGCAGACAGAATCTGTCAGTTTGAATCTAGATTAAAGACCCATCTCTTTAACCTGGCATACACAACACACTAACACATTTCTAATATTAAAATCCGTTAAAGGATTGTTAGGCTGGCATTAATTAGGTCAACCGGAACTGGAAACACTTCCCATAAAAACCCTCTACATTGCGAGTAAATCACTCGAATATGCGACCAAATCTTCACTCTGGGAGACTAAATGATGTCTAATATTAGCCAAAGGCTAATACTCTACAGCTATATATACCACCAGTGTGTGAGTTGGAGGGTAAGTATAAGTTTAGCACAGATATATATTTACTCACAGAACACTCTCTGACTGAGCACTTCAGGGTTTAACTCTCTGTCAAGCAATCGGTGCTATTTTTTAGTTCATCTGAATGGATGCGCAGCACACCTGTATTTAACGTACCGTAAACTCTAGTGTGAAGGCGCACGAAAAAGCGTTAAAAAAACATCACTTCGGCATATCATTGGCTGGCGCTCCCTGTATGTATATATGCTAATATATATATATATATAGATATCTATATATATATATAGATAAACAATACATATACACACACACACACACACACAGGCACACAAAGAAAAACAAGTAGATAGAATAGAAAAATAGAAAGCTAGTGTTAGTTTTTTTTTATAAAAAAAGATAGATAAAGTAGAATTAAAATAGAATAGAAAGGGCTAGAGTTAGAGGGTCAATGACGTATACAGTGGGTATGGAAAGTATTCAGACCCCCTTAAACTTTTCACTCTTTGTTATGCAGCCATTTGCTAAAATCATTTACGTTAATTTTTTTCCCTCATTAATGTAAACACAGCACCCCATATTGACAGAAAAAAGAATTGTTGACATTTTTGCAGATTTATTAAAAAATAAAAACTGAAATATCACATGGTCCTATGTATTCAGACCCTTTGCTGTGACACTATTATATTTAACTCAGGTGCTGTCCATTTTTTCTGATCATTCTTGAGATGGTTCTACACTTTCATTTGAGTCCAGCTGTGTTTGATTATACTGATTTGACTTGATTAGTAAAGCCACACACCTGTCTATATAAGATTTTACAGCTCACAGTGCATGTCAGAGCAATGAGAATCATGAGGTCAAAGGAACAAGGAACTGCCTGAAGAGCTCAGAGACAATTGTGGCAAGGCACAGATATGGCCAAGGTTACAAAAAAATTCTGCTGCACTTAACGTTCCCAAGAGCACAGTGGCCTCCATAACCCTTAAATGGAAGACATTTGGGACGACCAAAACCCTTCCTAGAGCTGTCCGTCCGGCCAAACTGAGCAATCGGGGAGAAGAGCCTTGGTGAGAGAGCTAAAGAAGAACCCAAAGATCACTGTGGATGAGCTCCAGAGATGCAGTCGGGAGATGGGAGAAAGTTGTAGAAAGTCAACATCACTGCAGCCCTCCACCAGTCGGAACTTTATGGCAGAGTGGCCCGACGGAAAACTCTCCTCAGTGCAAGACACATGAAAAACACCTGAAGGACTCCAAGATGTGAGAAATAAGATTCTCTGGGTCAGATGAGACCAAGATAGAACTTTTGGCCTTAATTCTAAGCAGTATGTATGGAGAAAACCAGGCACTGCTCATCACCTGACCAATACAGTCACAACAGTGAAGCATGGGGGCGGCCAGCATCATGCTGTGGGGTGGTTTTTCAGCTGCAGGGACAGGACGACTGGTTGCATCGAGGGAAAGATGAATGCGGCCCAAGTACAGGGATATACTGGACGAAAACCTTCTCCAGAGTGCTAAGGACCTCAGACTGGGCCGAAGGTTTAACAAGACAATGACCCTAAGCACACAAAAATAACTAAAATAACGAAGGAGTGGCTTCACAAAACTCTGTGACTGTTCTTGAATGGCCCAGCCAGAGCCCTGACTTAAACCCAATTGAGAATCTCTGGAGAGACATAAAAATGGCTATCCACCAACATTTACCATCCAACCTGAAAGAACTGGAGATGATCTGCAAGGAGGAATGGCAGAGGATCCCCAAATCCAGGTGTGAAAACTTGTTGCATCTTTCCCAAAAGATTCTCATGGCTGTATTAGATCAAAAGGTCGCTTCTACTAAATACTGAGCAAAGGGTTTGAATACTTAGGACCAAGTGATATTTCAGGTGTCTTTTTAATAAATCTGCAAAAATGTAACAATTCTGTGTTTTTCTGTCAATATGGGGTGCTGTGTGTGTACATTAATGAGGAAAAAAAACTAACTTTAATTTTTTTTTGCAAATGGCTGCAATATAACATAGAGGGAAAAATGTAATTGGGTCTGAATACTTTCCGTACCCACTTATATATATATATTCTATACAGTGGGTTAAAAAATATTCGTCAGCACCAATTGTGCAAGTTCTCCCACTTAAAAAGGATGAGAGAGGCCTGTAATTTTCATCATAGATTTACCTCAACTATGAGAGACAAAATGAGAAAATAAAAACCAGAAAATCACATTGTAGGATTTTTAAAAAATTAATTGGTAAATTCCGCGGTAAAATAAGTATTTGGTCACATACAAACAAGCAAGATTTCTGGCCCTCAAAGACCTGTAACTTCTTCTTTAAGAGGCTCCCCTGTCCTCCACTCGTTACCTGTATTAATGGAATCTGTTTGAATTCGTTATCAGTATAAAAGACATCTGTTCACAACCTCAAACAGTCACACTCCAACTCCACCATGGCCAAGACCAAAAAGCTGTCAAAGAACACCAGAAACAAAACTGTAGACCTGCACCAGACTGGGAAGACTGAATCTGCAACAGGTAAGCAGCTTGGTGTGAAGAAATAAACTGTGGGAGCAATTATTAGAAAATAAAAGACATACAAGACCACTGATAATCTAACTCGATCTGGGGCTCCACGCAAGATCTCACCACGTGGGGTCAAAATGATCACAAGAACGGTGAGCAAAAATCCCAGAACCACACAAGGGGACCTAGTGAATGACCTGCAGAGAACTGGGACCAAAGTAACAAAGGCTACCATCAGTAACACACTGCGCCGCCAGGGACCAAACCGCAGTGCCGACGGTCACCCTGCTTAAGCCAGTAATGTCCCTGCGTCTTAAGTTGCTAGAGTGTTTAGGGGGTATAGGGCGCATTTTGGATGATCCAGAAGAGGATTGGGAGCATGTCATATGGTCAGATGAAACCAAAAAAAAATTTTTTGGTAAAAACTCAACTTGTCGTTTGGAGGAGAAAGAATGCTGAGTTGCATCCAAAAAACACCATACCTACTGTGAAGCATGGGTGGAAACATCATGCTTTGGGGCTATTTTCTGCAACGGGACCAGGACGACTGATCCGTGTAAAACGAAAGAATGAATGGGGCCATGTATCGAGATTGAGTGAAAACCTCCTTCCATCAGCAAGGGCATTGAAGATGAAAATGTGGCTGGGTCTTTCAGCATGAAAATGATCCCAAACACACCGCCGGGCAACGAAGGAGTGGCTTCGTAAGAAGCATTTCAATGTCCTGGAGTGGCCTAGCCAGTCTCCAGATCTCAACCCCATAGAAAATCTTTGGGGGGAGTTGAAAATCCGTGTTGCCCAGCGACAGCCACAAAACATTACTGCTCTAGAGGAGATATGCATGGAGGAATGGGCCAAAATACCAGCAACAGTGTGTGAAAACCTTGTGAAGTCTTACAGAAAACGTTTGACCTCTGTCTGCCAACAAAGGGTATATAACAAAGTATTGAGATTAAATTTTGTTATTGACCAAATACTTAGTTTCCACCATAATTTGCAAATAAATTATTAAAAAATCCTACAATGTGATTTTCTAGATTTTTTTTCTCATTTTGTCTCTCATAGTTGAGGTTATACCTATGATGAAAATTACAGGACTCTCTCATATTTTTAAGTGGGAGAACTTGCACAAATTGGTGGCTGACTAAATACTTTTTTTCCCCAATGTATATATATATATAATAGATATAACTATATATCGATATAATACTATATGAACTAGCAGTCTGGTGAGTAAACTAAAAATTTACTAGCCAATGGCGATTAAATTGCCAAGGTGTCCATAGAGGGTTGCAGAACCCGATGTGCTGCAACATGTAAGAAGAATACATCCTAATGCCTATATTGTCTGTGTCATTTATTCCGAGGTCACCGTAGCCACCAGATCCAGTTTGTATCCAGATCAGATGGTCACCGTAGCCACCAGATCCAGTCCGTATCCAGACAAGATGGTGGATCAGCACCTAGAAAGGACATCCACAGCCCTGAAAGACAGCGGAGAACAGGACAACTAGATGAGCCATACGAGAAAGACCCCCTGCGGAGACCGCCGTAAACTAGACGAACCATCGGCACAAGACCACGAGGAGGCGAGGAGAACTCGCCATCCAACTGAGCCTGGTTCTCCCAAGTGTTCAACGTGGAGCTTGGATTCCCTGCACTGTCGCTTTGGCTTAGTTGGGGACACTTAACTTTTTGGCAAATTGTTGCCAAAGAGAGCTGACGAGCTGGATGATGACATTCACTAAATCAACAATGACTGGACTCTACCTGAAAATGTAAGGTTTACTATAGTCCTCCTACATTATCGACACATTATTTTCCCGTTTAACACAGTAAAACTGCTTTGACACAATCCGTATTGTTTAAAGCACTATATAAATAAAGGTGACTTGACTGTTGTGAGTCTGCAGTCGAAAAACGAGGCATGCTCTTCTTGATAACTAAAAGACTAAAACGGTAGTACATTTTACATAATTCGCAGGAATATAATACACCCAATTATACACTAAAAAGTTGCAGTTAACAGCCTCTGACCCCTCTATAAAAATAAAAAGATTTGCTGCCTCTGGATTATATATATATGTATGTGTGTGTGTGTCTGTTATACAAATTAATCATTAATATAATTACACATTAATTATATTGACCAAAGGATTATTATTGACCAAATAATTACTTCGGAAGAGTTATACTTGACCAAACAATTATTAGAATAAGTAAGAATTATTATTGAGAATAAATGAATAAATTTCAAGGTCCTTGTTTACAAATAGTTTGGGTAGTTATACAAAAAAAAGAGCAACTTTTCCTGAATCTACTGTAGGCTATTATCAACAAACAGCTAAATTACACTGCTAAGGCTCACTGAAAATTTAAGAGGAATACGTGAAAACTCAAGGAGCAATCTGCACACAAAAAATTTGAAAACTGGTTGTGATAAGTTAATAATATCTAATATTTAAATAAAAAAACCTGCTCTCCCTCAGACAAATAAAAGGATGAAGACTGCCTTGGAAAGCAGCGTGATGTATGCCTATTTCGCTCTAAAGACTTCTTAAATGGTCTAAATAAACTGAAATGAAGCAAGCTAACTGGCAGTTTCAACCTTCCTCAGTTTCCTGAAGGGCGACTGTCATTTCAGAGTGGATTAACAAGTTAATGTAGTCTGTGGTAACTTTTGATGGAATAAGTTTCACAAGTCAGCTCAATTCTCATTGTTGGAATAGCTGGAGGTGCTGGGTGAATCTGAGGACAATTGCAAATGGATGAAACGGGCCAACTGGCATGTAAATTTGGTTGGAATTGTAGAGGAAATATTTAGAATTATAATAATCAATTGCAGTTATTATTATTTAGCGTTATTTGTTGTTGTTCTTGCCCGTTTGTTTGTTTGTTTACACTTCTAAAGATCTCCTTTGTGTCTCACAATCCAATGTGTTTCATGGTTTACTAAGCTTTCAACTTCAAGACTTTGGCGAACCGTTCTGATGTGGGGGAAGAAAAGAAATCGAGCTCGGGAGGAATTACAGAGCGAGCCAGAACATACCACAGGGACTCATTTCCAAATTGCGTAATGAAAGAACCGAAAAAATGTGTCAAGCTGTAATGTAAGATGTCATGAAAGGTGTGGAGACGTTCAGAGCCGTTTTTATGAGAGCTTATTATCTTCTAAGGGTTCCGGCATCAAAAGTGGCATTTGGCCGTGCTTAGTTCAATAGATAATAAAAAACTTGCTGTTTAGTGACGTCATCAGAAAGTGTTTCTAAAGAGAATAAAATTGGGGTCAGATGCAAAAAATAAACCTTTTCATTTCGACGCACGGCCTTTGATAGAAGCCCATCATGGAACCTATTCAAAAAAAGTCATGCTTTATTATTAGAAAATCAATTATTTTGACTTTTTAGGGCAAAAAAGCTGAACTTTTGACACACAAGATATGATAGATCTTAAAGGGATAGTTCACCCAAAAATGAAAATGTGATGTTTATCTGCTTACCCCCAGGGCATCACGATGCAGTGATGTGTTTCTCAGTAGAACAAATGGGTCTTTTTAACTTTAACCGTTGCAGTCTTTCAGTCGTATAATGCATGGCAATGGTAACAAAATCTATGAGAGTAAAAAAAACTTGCACAGACAAATCTAAATTAAGCCCTGCGGCTCGTTACGACACATTGATGTCCTAAGACACGAAATGATCAGTTTGTGCGAGAAACCGAAGAGTATTTATATAATGTTTTACCCTAAATACACATAGTCCGGCATCCGGTGCTTGAGGTGTGTACGCGCTCTGGCGTAGGTTACGCAAGCGCCGGAAGTGATCTCTCGCGGGTAAACGTCACTCATTGTTTACACAGTGCAAAAACATTGTAGGTACGACGGCTAATCAAAATGGTACTTACTTGCGCTTATCCAGATTATTCAAACCGACTTAAAACTAAAAGGTTACGTTCTCTTTACGATTAGTAAAAAATTTATATAAATACTGTTCGGTTTCTGGCACAAACTTATCGTTTCGTGTCTTAGGACATCAATTTGTCGTCACGAGCTGCAGGGTTTAATTAGGATTTGTCTGTGCATGTTTTTTACTCTGTCCCATTGCCATGCATTATAGGGGACTGATAGACTGCAAACGGTTGAGTTAAAAATCATCTTTGTGTTCTAGAAGAAAACAAAGTCACCTATAATGCATGGCAATGGGGGTAAGCAGATAAACATCAAATTTTCATTTTGGGTGAACTATCCCTAATAGGAAGAAAGCCGGAGTGTTCTGTGAGCCGTCGGGTTATTCACATCTAGAGGTACTGAGCATTCTGTCGGCTACTTTCATTGGAGGCCATAACAAAATGTTTGGAAGGAAAATAGCAGCCATAGGAGTGTGGATTTGCGTCCATCACAGAGGAGTGACAAAACAAAAGGGGCTCCGGGCAGCTCTTGAAGTGCTCACTTCTTTTGTGTCTGGGCTGAGGTGAATTAACCATGCTTTGTCTGGATGATTTTGGATGTGGTGTCAGAGAGATGGCGTCTGACTGACTCACAGAAAGCACAATGAAAGCAGCGTGGGAGAGGCGAGTGTGTGCGGTGCATATACGCTCGAGTGTGTGAAGCCGCTGGTAACGGCTTGTGATGGAAAGTGATTCATCTGTTGTCATCTGCTGTGTTGCGCTGTCAAAAGAAACGATCAAATCCCACATACCTTAAAGCAGAAAAGACGTCTTACTAGAGAACTTCTATCTCCCTCAACACACACACACACACACACACCCTGACAAAGCTAGCTAAATAGGCTTCCTTGACATTTAGTGTTTTACGAGTGTTTAGCTTTAAGGAGTGACGGAAGACTCAACCTAACTCAACTTAATACAATGACTTTTCATTATTTTTTTTCTGAGTTCTTTTGGTCAGTCTTTTCCACCAATAATGATTTTATGTATTGATCATTAATTGATTAATGGCTGAATTAAAATGTATACGATTTGTCTAAAAAATAAAAACCATAAAAAAAAAATTCTAAAAACAAATATCGGTCTTTTAAATGCCACAAGTTAATTGATCCATTACAATATACATATATAGCCAAAAAAAAATACAAACAACAAAAAAATTCTTGTAAGATCGATAAATATACATTTATCAAAATTATAAATTATTTTTGAGTGCACAATAGCTTATATAAATATAAATATTAATATAGGAATTATAAAAAAAACTTCGCATCCATTACCCAAACTGTTGTCCTACGTAGGTTCACAGGCGATTTGCACTAAAACAACATAAAAAAAATTAAAGAATAATAAAAATACAGAATAAATAATACATTCAAATAAAGATTAAATATAAATATTCCGTATCTATCTATCTATCCATCTATATATCTATCTATCTATCTATCTATCTATCTATCTATCTATCTATCTATAAAAAAAACATGGTATAGATAAATCATGGAACCCAAATTGTACATGATTTGTCAAATGTTGCAGTTATTTCAATCCAATATGTTGTTCTTGCTTCATATTAAAAGTTTGTTTGTCTATGAAAGTAAAAAAATGAGCTACATTCCACATCCATCAAGAGCTTTGCTGAATCTGACGAGGCTCGTAAGCAGCATTCTGCAGTTATGCAACACTCTCGGGTAGGACCAGTCAAGTTTACCGTTTTCTCTTCAGTAATATGAAGAAGAAAGAGGAACAATAGAAACGTTGTGAAATCCTGGAGAAGAGAGAGAGGGGTGGGATAATCTCCTCAGAACACTGAGCACTCTGTGTGGACAAGATGTAACAATTCAAAACGCACACAAAAGGGATTTAATTGAACTTCGTAGAAATCAATAGCTCAGCTTTGGTCCATTTCATTCCACGACAGAAATCAAGACTCTGAGTGAATTTTAACTTGAGGATGCTGGGGAACGGAAAAAAAGAGAGGGAGAGGGGAGAAAAAGAGTATGTGTGGAGAAGGGAGTTGGAGTGACGAAAGGAAAACAGCGAAAGTGGCAGTGCTCCCAGGAAACCCCTTTAGTGGCAAATTGAAAACTTGAAAGGCAGCCGATGCATTCTGAATGAATCTCTGTCCATGGCCCTCAGCTCGAGATCATATTGTAAAAAGCTAAAGTAAAATGGCTGCCTCCCTTCGCAACTGCAACTCTGCAATATGCTAAATCTGCAAAACATCTCTAACGCGGAATTGTTATTTATCCAAAACCAAATCCTAAAATTTAAATTAACATTTACTCTCATGCAGTCACTAATCTAGTTCATCTTATCACACATTTCTGCAATTAATTCAGCTCCAAACGACCTCATTTTCTCAGTCTACAGCCTTACATTTATGTATTTTTAGTTTTTACAAACTTTTAATAATCTAAAACGGTTTAATCTCCCATTGATTTAATGCTCGACTGATATCCACTTAAAAGCAGACAATATATAAAATAATAATAGTTTTTTGCAAAACAGTGACATTTAAAAGCTATATATAAAATAATTACAATGCATTGAGAGGATGGTGATTGTAGTACCTTCTGCGAAAATCGGGCGAATATCATAAAAAATGAACCATGATTGGAGAACCGCCATCAACTTTCCAAATGATAATAAAAAAAAAACAGGCTATTCCTTTGCTGCTGTGGGCTTATTCCTTCAGGAAATGTACATCTAGGGCTGCACGATAAATCGAAATGGAATCGAGATCGCAATTAGGCAGAAGCTGCGATTGTCATGCATATCTTTCAGTAAAGCACGGTTCTGTGATCAGCAGTAAATCTCATCCAAAGGCCAGAGGGCGCTCTCGAACTGAAACTCCAAATACGCCTCGCAGAAAAAAAACAGGAAATCGCTGTTGCTGAATAAACAGAAGATTCAACTGCTTACATTGATTCAACGTGACTAATAAACACACGACTACGGCAATATACGACTTATCTGAGTTCTTATTATTATAATTTTCATTAAAATAAAGTATATTTATAATGCAATGCCTTTATCACTGCTTAAATACTATGAAATATGTTGCATGCCTTATTCTATGAAAGAAGCCACATCATCTCACAGAAGGATTTATTTCAAACACTCGACTGACGTTATGAAGTGAGTTTGGAGTAAAAATATTTTATTAAATGTGGTATTTTCACATGCTTTCAGATGGAGCAGCATTTACTTCACAGAGCCGTAGTTCACTGAGAAGCTATGCAAACAGCTGTCATTATCGCGAACGATATCTTCGATTTCATAATCGCGCAATAAAATCGTCTGCGATTTTTTTTTTTGCGTAACTTGTCAGTAAACTACAGCTCTGTGTAGTAAATGCTGTTCCATCTAAAAGCAGGTGATGGAGATTTACTACTAATCACAGAATCGGCTTTTTTAACAAAATGCGCATGACAATCGCATTCGATTAATCGTCCAGCCCTATGCACATCTAGCTCTTATTTTCATTCTGCTCCACCGAAGTGGAATAGTTATCATAATATAGTTACAGACAATTACAGTTATCGAATATAAATCCCACAAGGCCAGCAGAATGTGCACATAATAACAAAAAGTGTCTGTTAGTATGCTAAATTCCAATAATAAAATACAGATTTATCTTTCAAATGAACAGTCTTACTTAAATAGGAGCAGAAAATGATTCAAATATCCAATATGTTTTTAACATTTTGTTTAAGGCTATGTGTCTAATTAGACTCTGTGGTATTTGCAAATCTGAAATATCTGTATCTGAAGCAAACCCAGTAGAGGAGCACTGTTTTAAAGTATTGACTTTAAACCTTTGATTCGAAATGGAAAAAAATAAAAAAAAACTTTTTATTGTGGTCTCTTTTGATGAGTTTTGAAGCCCTAGATGTGTCTGTGGTCAAACTACATTCATTTAAAACTCACTTATTGGAATTGTTGTGGAGAAGCCTGTCGTCCAGGTCTAACAGGGCATATGCGTGGTGAATCAGACGGCTGTTATAATGGATGGCGTTACTCCTGAGGGTGAGAAGACTCTGGCTGAACTTCATTCCCATCTCCTCCATCTCCCGCGTCCCTGTCTGCAACCCCTGCGAGGTGAAGACATTCGAGATTGACAGTTGAGATTTATGATTGACAGACTGACTGATTGGGGCTGTCAAACTACATTTACAGACTTGTTTCTTAATTCTGGAGATGTTTTGTAAGTGGAGACATTTGCTCTGTGAATACTTGTACAAGAAAATATATGAATGACACTGAATTAAATCACAAAATGTCAGTAAACTACAAGTCAAGCTAAACATTAGACAAGAAGTTTGATTTGTTTGAAAACAAAACAATTGACAAAAACAAATAAAAAAATGCAAAACAAACCAAAATAAAAACACAAAACAGAAAGAAAACAAATAAACAATGCAAAACAAAACAAAATAAAATAAAACAAAAAACACAGAGCAAACAAAAAAACAGGGCAAAAAAAACCACCAAAATAAAAACAAAAAGCAAACAAAAGACAACAAGGCATAACAAAAAACAACAAAACACAAGAAGCAAATAAAAACAAAAACACACAAAAAAAACAAAATGAATCAAAAAGCAAACAAAAACAACAACATCATTACACACACACACACACACACAGACAAAATGCAAACAAACAACACAAAACCAAAATAAAAACAGGAATTTTGCAGCCTGTTGTAGCACTTTGGAAATTTGATAAAAGCAGCATTGAGTCAAGTCCCAAAATGAATCTGCATTGACACCACAATGTTATTGCACACTTCCTGCTGTGCACAAACTCTCCTCTCATATAATGCATTGTTCCGGAAACAACCATTAATGGAAATCCAGACACTAACAATATTTTCTGCCACTAGTAAACAAACACAGCGCAGGCATTGAAACGTTCACGCTTTTCTAGGCACACAAAACCCTGCAATAACCCAAAGTCCTGACCCAGTAGTTCAATGAGCTGTGGATTACTGCAGGTTAACAAAATCAATAAATCTGCTGTGTCTCCATGTTTCTTCAGCGCTCCACTCACCAGTGAAACCAAAACAAAGAAGCTTGTGGAGCTTTATTCTGCTCATCCACGTCATTGTTCTTGTTTCCATCAAATTCATGTTTCAATCAAACAAACCAAAGCATCCATATGTATTTATTGTATACAATAAATGTCTAGAAATAAACTAAGGACATTTTATAAAATATAACAAGTATCTATGGCTTTGACACAACATTATTTAGTTTTCAGTGAGTAGTCGACATTAAATATTTTTGGGAAGCTGACATGGCCTACTATACTCCATCTAAAACTATTTTAATCTGCATTTTATAATTTATTATAATTATTATGCATGCAGCTTTCATGGTTTCCAAACATTTTGGACAATAAAATTCCATGATTTTGTCATTACTCTTTCCATTCACTCATAATTACAATTTTAATTACAAATGATTTATATAATTACATTATGATACAAATGTCTCCAATAAGTCATTATTGTAAAATCTAGTATAAGCAGTATCTGTCGGTTCCCAGCAGTCACTTCCATGAATTTTCTAGGCCTAGACCATTTTTAAAATGACTTCATATTCCCTTGATGCGTGTTAATTAAAAGACACATAAAGAAACAATTCACTGAAATGTGACGAGCAGTTGGGAAGATTTTTGGTTGGAAACAAAAAAAATTATAGTATATAGATATATATAATAGATATTATATATATATATATATATATTTAAATAAGAGATAATATATATATCTATATATATATATATATATTCTATATCGATATATTTAAATATATAATATATATATAATATATTTATAGATCTTTAACCTAAAATCTATGAATGGTTGTCAGTCATAAAATGAACAATCTAACAACATGAAAACAGCAATAATTACAAGCTGTTCCTTCAATATCATATCGATTCTTGCCCAAATAAAGTATTTAACCTTGCCTGTTTCAACGATCAGTTTTCTGTCAGATCATGCCTTTCATAACAACATAATGATTGCAGATTATTTCGCCAAGAAGCAGCTGCACCTGCTCACTCGAGCATGTTATTAGCGTGTGAACGCTGCACGCTTCCCCAGAGAACGCGCGGCGGTGAATCCCTGTGAGCCCTTCATTCACTGCAACCTCGGCCTGGTGAAATTGAGCCCGGATTCACTGCAACACAATCTCCATTAGAGACAATTCATTATGAGCAACCGTGGCTCGCAGGGTTATGTTGAAATCAAGCGAGAAAAAGGTGTCACAATTTTTCCGATGAGCCACCCCCCATTATTTAGTCTGCATCTTTCACCCCGTGTGAACTGACATCCTCTCTCTCTCTCTCTCTCTCTCTCTCTCTCTCTCTCCCACCCCCACCCCCCCCCATGCAGAGACTTGATGCTGTAGATAAGTGAGTCTTGGTTGTGAACTCAGCAGGCCAGATGAGTCAGAAGGGAGTTAGCGTCAGCGCTAATAACTTACGAATCTCGCCACACTCTGGGGAAGCGGCCAAATTAATGGGAAGCTGTGTAAGGAAGAGAATGATGGGCGAGCAACACCAGGCACACCTACCCACACCTGACCTTAACATGATCAAGAGACACAGCGTACAAATGCATACGCATGTTCATACCGCAGACACAAACTCACTCCGTCAAGATGGCTACAAACAAACAGACGTTTACCGCAGCATCGCTCTAACCCGCCAACGAGATGCTGAGGTGCTGAAAGCGAAGGAGAACTGCTCAGTATGTGTTCTGGGTATCGCTCTTCAATAATTTAGAGGCAAACCGGGGGTTACGTGTAGAATGCATAGGGCCCGGGCTGTTTGCTCGGAGTCGAAAATCGATTCTCACCATGTTTGCATTGAGCTGACGCACAGCCCTTTAACTTCCGCTCGGATGTGATCGGTCATATCAGAACACTTGCGCTTGTGTGTTTCGAGTGGAAGCTGAACCCATCTGCTATGCTTGCATGTAGCTAATTGCAAAATAAGTACAGCAAATACATTACATTAATTACATTCAATCGCATTATTTAGTGAAATTCGATAAATAGCCTAATAAATAACAACCATATCTAACATTGTTTTGTATTCAAAAATAAATCAAATGCTGATATAATATGAATAAAAAAAGTGTTTTTATGTGGAAGAGCTTCAGATCAGTTGCTCATTTGCAACATGTTCAGTTCAAACACTAAAACGTTCATCAGATGTTCATCAGAACAACATGATGTTTTGTGACATTTACTGTATGATTCAGAAGACACATGAACCTGCTCTGTTTAGGATTTCAGATTTGCACACAGTTACCACAGTCTTTACATAATTAATTCCCATAAAATTGACAGTCGTTTTTAAAGGGAGGAGAAAAAAAACAGGCCAGGCCAGTTTTAAAAACCGGGTTACAGAAGTCGTCGGCAGTGCTGCACAGGATTTGCTCGAGAAGGATTTGTCACTTTGTTTTAAACCACACAATCAACAATGTCACCAAATAAGTGTGTTTTTGGTTGCGATGGAGAGGTAACCTTGGTCAGCTTCCCAAAGAACCCAGTGTTAAGGGAACAGTTTGTTTCGCCAGGGCAGCAACGGAGTTGTGCAAGTGTATTTGTTTGTTACTGGCATTTTGGTGACTAATGTTTTATGAATAAATTAAAATTTAAATCAATAAAGTTTGTGTTACTGTTTTATTTATATAGATGTCACAGCTTGCAGATGATTGCTATGCAAAAGCTTTGTGAGCTTTTGAGTCTTTAGCTCCGCTTGTTGGCCAAGCATTCATGTCTGAGTCTGTATCCTTGCATTATGTGTTTCTGGCCTAACAGGCATCTTGGCGACATATATGTGTGTTCATTTACAGAAAAGAAAAGAAAAAAAAAAAGGATATTTGCAGGCATCAGAGCTGATTAACTGGTTGATCTAATAAAGTAAACAAGTTAGTTTTCAACCAGTTAACAGGAATGTGAAGGATTGATTTAACACTTGCTGAGGCACTAAAGCACAGCAAATGAAACAAAAATATGAATCACATAATAGACGATTCCCAAACACAGACAAATACACACAGTTTGCACGCTCTTGTTTGCAAATTAACCAATCTAAATCACTGTGATCCTAGACTGTTCTATTTCTGCGTGACAGGGAGAGGAAAAAAAAAAAGATGTGCTCACTTATGCAGCAAAGCGTTTTGGTGGGTGGGGGCAAATTCTTTGTTTATTGGAGTGACAGTTTTTCTCTTTGATAAGGCCAGAGTTGAGGAGAGCCAAGCAGGCAGCAGGAAGACTGCCAAAACTCCACACAGGCATAGCAGCTATCATGCCCTTTCAGAGGGCCCAAGCCATTAGAGAGGTAAATTACCCCTCCTGATAGCTCTTATTAACTCTAAGCCAATCTCAGTGGCATACAGCTTGATCACCATGGCTCTATGCCACTGAATAGACTGGTATCAATCGCAGAAAATGGCCCCATGGCAGCACTTTTTTTTTTTCTATTTTTCTATTTATTGTTATTATTATTGGATCATTACTGTTGGATGGATGAAAGCACATTCACCAGGGATGTGACAAACTATCATTAATATATATATATAGATATATATATATATATATATTATATATATTATAAATATTGACCACTGGTGTTAAAATGTGTTGGTCCCCTTTCATAGTTCTATTTTTTTTTTTTTTGCATGTTTGTCACACTTAAAATATTCAGATCATCAAACAAATTTAAATATTAGTCAAAGATAACACAAGGAAACACAACATGCAGTTTTTAAATGCAGGTTTTTATTATTAAGGGAAAACAAAAATCAAAAACTGGTCTCAGGCACTTGTGTGAAGAATAGTGTTTGCCCCCCTGTAAAACTGTGGTTTATACCACCTGCGTTCAATTTTCTTCTAGCCACCACCCAGGCCATGATTATTGCCACACCTGTTCGCAATCAAGAAATTTCTTAAATAGGACCTGCCTGACAAAGTTAAGTAGACCAAAATATCCTCAAAAGCTAGACATCATGCCGGATTCAAAGAAATTCAGAAACAAATGAGAAGAAAGTAATTGAGATCTATCAGTCTGTAAAAGGTTATAAAGCCATTTCTAAAGATTTGGGACTCCAGCGAACCACAGTGAGAGCCATTATTCACAAATGGCAAAAAAACATGGAACAGTGGAGAACCTTACCCAGGCAGGGTGTTTTCCCTTAATAATAAAAACTTCATTTAAAAACTGCATGTTGTCTTCACTTGTTATCTTTTACTAATATTAAAATTTGTTTGATGATCTGAAACATTAAAGTGTGACAAACATGCAAAAAAACTAAGAAATCAGGGAAGGGGTGTAGCGGATCAGCTCATGGGGAAATATGAATAAATAAACATAACTAGTTATAATTAACTATTCAAATTTTAGATCCACTGTAGATATTTAGATGACCACTCAGGGTCAACTGTCTTGTCAATTCTATGAACGTTAATTTCCTGGTTAAAGGAACTAACCTTCTTACTGTACAATTCTATAAGTTTGTAACGGAAATCTGCATGATTATTGACTCCGGTAATGAGTAAACAATGAACACGTCAAGTATGATACAAGTAAGGTTTTATTAACTACATAACCACTTAAACTAGTCTAACATACACATAAACACACACATTAAAGCCGGGTCCCTTCTAAACATTACACATACACCAACACAAACACCCACACACATACAGTTTGTATAGGAAAGGGTTAAAGTTTAACTCAGCATAGAAAGAGGCATAAAGATTGGATTTTATGGAACACTTTGCATGTAAATTCAACAGATCAAAGCCTTCAGGGACACGTCAGATTCTGAGTTCAAACACACATTTGTAAAAAGGCGCAAATTATACCTAATGTATCAATTAATAAGACTAATTTGAATACTTGCACGTCTCGTCTGTCTGAAAATAGATTTGCCTGATGAAATCTTAAAGTCCCAGTGATCTTTGCTGAAGTTGGTCGATGAAAAGAACCAGTTTGTGTCAGTGTCACTTGATGAATGGAAAGTACTAGGCCGAAGAAAGGCCTGGCACATATGCTTTGGTATCCTGAAGCGTTTTTATCACATCTTCATCTGCATCTGACCGAAACACCGACTGGGGCGGGTCCCTGGAGCCGGGACTTTAAGGTCGGAGAAGATCCCCGCCACTCAAGATGGGCTTGTCCAATGAGAAAAATGGAATTTCCGAGCGGGAGGTGGCAATTGCTGGAGGGTTTGCGACCCTTTGTTCTCTAAGCATGGTATTTTGCAAATGGACTTAAATCGAAATTAGTAACGATTCTCAGGGCCCTAATATATATTGCCTATGTACCACCATATAATATACACGCTTGTTTCGATCATACGAAGGCAAATTCATAGATAATAAACAAGGTAAGATTACATATAGTGAAAAGGGAGGATCAGGAAGGGGTCCCCTCACAAGCATACTAAAATAATCTAAAAATATCAAAGACAAAATACAAGATGACAATAATATACACAATGACCTAAAGGATACACTGTTCATTCAAAGAAAGTTTTTCCTATGAATTAATTAGAACACAGTCCATTTCTACTCTGCTTTTCCTTGGGACAAGAGTGGGCTATCCTTCTCACATTCATGGGGGGTCATAAAACCAGTGATATCAAGATTAGTTGTCATGGTGACCATAGCGCCTGGTGTTCAGCAGACATCCTGGCATCCAGTTAATTGAGTGAGGGGACTGTGACGATTTGTTAACCTAATGAATAATTGATTTGTTAAATCAAATTAAAATTAGGTGTCAAGGGATTGGTCGAGACGAGTCTATACAGTGGTTTTGTTAATAACCACTTTTTCACCCACGTATATATATATATATATATATATATAATATGTATATAAACATGTTTAGAAAAAAATAAAAGTCTAAAAGGTCTATTCACACCTGTGGGCAATAAACTATATTGCAAACTATCTGCAAAGCACATTAACGCACAATAATTTCTGGTTATTATAGGTGTGTGCTGTTATGTTGTCTGCCACTTTAAAAACCTGCAAACTCTTTCAGGGTCTGGGTTGATTTGCTGTATGTTTGTATCATTCATCAGCTGGAAAAAATCATTCTGAAAGTGATTCCAACAGTATTTTTCC
The DNA here is from genome assembly GCA_018155175.1 of Sinocyclocheilus anophthalmus. Classification (NCBI taxonomy): domain Eukaryota; kingdom Metazoa; phylum Chordata; class Actinopteri; order Cypriniformes; family Cyprinidae; genus Sinocyclocheilus; species Sinocyclocheilus anophthalmus. The sequence continues at coordinate 394,309 of JADLZN010011372.1, read as the reverse complement.
CCTGTGTCATTATTGTTATAGCTGTGGTGTGGAAGTCCCTATTTCATAGAATTAGAATAATTATAAAACATTATAGTTAACATGATTGGTGTGAATGAGCCTTAGGCCTACAATAATAGTTTATATTTTTTTCGCATTTGGCTCCCAAACTCTGGAATAGCCTTCCTGATAACGTTCGGGGTTCAGACACACTCTCTCTGTTTAAATCTAGATTAAAGACACATCTCTTTGGCCAAGCATTCAAACAATGCATCTCATAACCTTATACTTCAGTTACATCTGATCAAATGCACATTATTATTCTTTAGCTTGTGTTAAACAAATCAATTTAGCTTGGTTGGAACAGCAGCTACGCTAATTATGTCTCTATTTGTTTCTCTGTTTGACATCCCGTGGTAACTAGGATTTACACAAGCTTCAGTCTGGATCCAGAACACCCGAGAAGAGATGATGCAAACCCCTCAGAGGACCTCAGATGATGCCAACCCTGAAACAACATAAACTACCAAATTTTGCTACAAGTTTGATTGCAACATATAATCATTGCTGTTAATAGTGTTCATCGTCTGTTTGATTACGTCTTTAATTGATTTTTCTGTACATTTCTGCCTTATGTACATTAACTGACAATCACCACTTTTAAGCTACCACTAAATATTGTAGAAAACTTAATTTGCTGTAAAGTGCTTTGCAACGATTTGTTTCGTGAAAAGCACTATACAAATAAACCTGAATTGAATTGAATTTAATATATTTGAATGGTTGAGAGTCAGATTTGGTGGGAAATATCAGGTTTACAACATTCATACTTGACAGTTTACATCATCCATAAGTATAGAAAAGAAGATCCAGCTATTATGGTGGCAGATATGCTAATATTTTGATCAGATGAAATATTTTTCACATAGCCTGAATGGAGATCACAGACAACCAAAATACTCAGCTCATAAATAACTTTTTTATTTTAACCACAGATGGGTGATAGAAAGGCCAAAAGTACTGTCGTGCAAATAGCTACTCTTAAAAATGGTTCTTCTATAAGGCTTTCCCCGTGGAATGCCATAAAAGAACCATTTTTGTTTCCCCAGTGAATCTTTTAATGAACAGTTCTTAAAAGAACCCTGTTTTTCTTTGTATGAAGAACATTTTAAAGTGCTTCTATAATGCCATTTCGAATATTGCCTTTCATGCAGTGTGTAATATAGCTGTATGTGAATGTAATGCTGAAAGTGGACGATAAATAAAATTGTCTCCAAAAAGAAAGAATCCACTCTGAAAAGCCTAAACAAGTCATCAGTAATTCGAATCCCACTTCAGTGATGGCTACACGTCACAGGGTAACACATTTGCATAATGCCCACCTATGTTCTATGTTGGCCGGCTGCAAATAACATCATGTTGAGAAGATGCTGTGTCCTACTCTGTAAAAGTACATTTGTTTTATTTTCACTCCTGAAAGATTAGGCTGCAAAGAATCAGTGGTTAAAATTATTTTTTTTCCCCACTGTACCACAGCAGTACAAACAGTCTTTTTTGTGTTCTCGTCATTTTACTGACGACTGCTTCTCTAATCTTGGGAAGTTCAATGCAGGATGCTTGCTCTTGAAAGATGGCTCAGTATTCAGTTTATTTGGACCAGATGGCTCCACTGAATCACAACCTGTAAGGTTTGATAAAATCATAAATGTTCATATTTTCTATCAAGTGTTCAAAATACAGAACTATGGCAATGGGCGTATGGTTTCCTACATGCGCTCTATGCAGTGACCAAGACCACCGACTGGTCCCGAGCCCACAACATCGCACATAGACGCACCATATCTTACAACCACCCCGTACCACCTGCGGCATACATTAGCATGTGACCCTTTCCTCCCTAAACCACGAAGACCTAATATAATTCCTTTCTTCCTTTCAGTGAACCTGCAATCCAAATAGCAGTAGGGACAAGTCACAGACTGTAGCTGATGGAAGAGGCGAGAAGAAGCTGAATGTGAGGATGCGACCGTGAGTCCAGGAGACTTTAAGACTAGCGTAAGTACCCGCGCAGAGACAGTCACCACCCCCCATTACCCCCAGCGGCTTCTGCTCGCCATTTGTAAATAGTCTGGAACTGGAGATTTAAAAACAATCTTGCAGGACATTCGGTAACACAGAACTGTTTTCCAATAGAGGCCCAAGCATAACAGAGCTCTGCTAGCAAGCCTATGTGTCATTGATGAAGTGAGTCATGATGGGACTGGAGTTCTTGACTCAGCGGCTCGCTCTAGCTTTCAGCTGTATCACTGCACCACTGGAAAAAAAAGCAAGTTTTTCCTCACACAACCCCTATAAGAATAATAGAGCAAATGACCTACTGTTTTTCAGTTAACTTGGGTGTCCTCTGAGAAATATCTGGAATATCTTTGACTGCATAATGTATGTATGTATATTTTAATCACAATGCTTCTCATTCATTTTGACCTTCGTCGAATACTGTGATTAAAAGTAAATTTTTTCATTGAGCTGCCTCTTGCACGTTCAATATACAGTATATTTAGGCCTTTTTGGGAAAAATAACAGTTGGTCAAATCCCATACACTCCTATTTTGCCATTCTGTCTATGCATAATAATGTGATAGGCTGCAATTTATTATTAACATTTATGTAGCATTGTTTTATCACTGCTGTCCGTGGCCCACAACACTAACACAGTCAATGCAGTTGCTAGCAGGATTTTGTTACTTCTTTGTCAATCTTACAAGACGTCTTTTCCGATGCTAAATAATAAAGCGTTTATAAAATAAGGAAGAATCTGGAAGTGAACCTGGTGAAAAGTGTGTTTTTCACGAAGTCTTACTAAATGCAAGGATCGGAGGAGTCTTGTTTCATAGGACAGAAAATCTAAAGACAGCCGGAGCTGGTTTTGATAGGCCATATGTTCAAGTGGCCCCTGGAGTTCAGCTAGAAACTTTTAAAGATTGATAATTACAAACTAAGCAATATTCAGTGGCTTTAATGAATGTGCTAATGAACTTAAGCTCAGGCAAACATCACCTGTTTATTCAAGCAGGTCACATCCAGTAAACACCCATAATTATGGTTTGCACATTGTGTCTAAAAATATACTGAAGTCTAAAAACTATATTACTTTGAGAGAAAATTAGTTCTTGTTTCCTGAACCTTCTTTATCAAATTAGAAAGCTTTGACATATTGCACATGAATTATTTTCTTTTGAAATGCTAACCATCTGAAACACTCAAGAAGAGTCATTCCCTCTCTTATTCTTATCTATCAAAGGCAAGTGCATATGGGGTTGATGGCCTAAAAACATGTTATTTTTTTTCTAATTTAAGTATTACATTGACTTATTCTCTTTAAAGGGGTCATATGATGCTGCTAAAAAGAACATTATTTTGTGTATTTGGTGTAATGAAATGTGTTTATGCGGTTTAAAGTAAAAAAAAAAAAAAACACATTATTTTCCATATAATGTACTTTATTGTTTCTCCTCTATGCCCCGCCTGTTTGAAACGCGTCGATTTTTACAAAGCTCATCAGTCTGAAAAGCGAGGTGTGCTCTGATTGGGCCAGCTATCCAGTGTGTTGTGATTGGCAGAATACCTCAAGCACGTGATGGAAATGTTACGCCCCTTACCAAACTGTCAGGCCGTGTCCCGGAGCGACAAGACAAAAACAATAAAACCCATTATAAACGAAGCATTTGTTGCATCCAGTGGGGACATAATTACGGATTATAATGACTTATACTGTCTTTTTACGCGTTGCATCGCGCTGCGTAAACATAAAACCATGTCTGCATTGTGATCGGAGAAATTACAAACAACAAACACTACTCTACACTGCACAAAAAACTCGCGTTTGAATCATCAGTAGCAAATCCTTTAAATGAAAACATACTTACAGGCTGTGAGTCAGAACAGCCGGCATTGTAGTCTACTTCACCAGGATCAGGAAACAGTCTTCCATAAAATACGCTGCACACATCTGAATACTTGGTTTGAGCTGTTCTGGAGCAGTGTTGTAAATACAAATTAACCACTAATTTCTAGTCGTGTCCTCTTTTGGAAAGCCAAACAAAGTAGTTTCGCTTTCACAACGAAACACAATGGGGGGCCTAGCGTTGAGGCTTGGAAGAAACGTGGGGATGGGATTCGACGGGAGCGGATAGACGCGGGGCAATACACACCAGCGCTGCCGCACACACCACCCACCAGGACCCCCGGGGACCGCCGGCTGTCCGTCCACGCGTTGAAAAAAAAACGATCCGACAGATCCAACAGCAACCTAAGTGAGTATTCCCTCCATGTGAGCCAGCACCGATGTCAGCTCCAAGGCATGACGAAAGGAGGGAGTACACTTCGTCCTTTTGGGCAAGGGAACCAAAACAAAAGTAGGATTTCAGGTTTCAAAGCCCAACAGAGAAAACACACAGCAGACTCGTTCAACTGAGCATGGCAGGCGAATGACGAGAAGGGCGCGGCAGGAAACGGCAACAATACTACAGCGAGAATAAAAGTTATTTCTTTCTTTGCGTGAACATTTGTGCGGCGTTATGCAAATCTTCCCACATAGTGACATAGACATGTGGGCGGCATGTTAGAATGGGCCGTTTTAGGGGGGCGTGGCAGAGTTTTAACTTTGATAAAGAATATCTCTTTTTTTTTTAGACTTTAGTCTTTGCAACTTTAAAGATCTTCTTAATGCACCAAGAGCTTAAAACACTCCAAAGAGAAAGGAAAAGTTGAAATCGCATCATATGACCCCTTTAATATATTCACAATTGCTTTATGTATTTACACATTTTGCATACCATTTATGCTAACTAACCTTCACTGTACGTCATAAGTTAACATTTATTTGTTAAATATTTCAAAATACTAAAATGGTGTTTATTTAAAGATGTAAATTATATTTTGAATTTTTAGTTTTAATATGCATTATGTGTTGACTTCTTAACCCTTTGAATTTTAAAAGTACTTTCTATAACCTTTCTGAAACACTTGATGTCTATCTCTCTGTGTGTGTGTGTGTGTGTGTGTTCACGGGGTGTGCATCAGTGTGAAATGAATCCTCATCTAAAATCCAAGCTCTCTTCCAGTAGACCAGGCAACTGACATTTCCCCTCAGATTCCTGCATGACAGCATCATTTAACATCAGCCACTGATGAATAGTGAACGGAAACAGAGATATGATTCTAAAAGCCTGACCTGCAGAAAGGATTAGAGAGGTCTTTGGCGTTTGAAGTGCTAGCTTTCCCTTCCCCTTGGAAAACATTGAGACGGAGACGCTGGAGGCATCCAGAACATATACTAAGTGTATATCACACAACCAGGTGAGAAGTGGTCTAGATGAACATCAGATGAACATCAGCTTTACAGAAAATGAATGAAAATGAAACAATACATATATTTACATTACATTTATATTTTATGATACATTTATAGTTTGATACATTCATGTAATATTATAAAAAATAAAATAACATTTTTGGTGGTTTTTAAAATGGGACTGGTCTGCTTTTACAAAGACTCATCTTTGGCATAGAATTTAATAGCTGTTCTCAGCTGATTGTCAGACCTGCACACTCAGCACAGTCAGTGTCCTCAGTTTGCTGTGCCTTGCGAAATATTGCTGTGGCCATAATTAAAAGCCGTCCTTTGAAATTAATCATATATTATGAGAGTTGCTTTAATCAATTTGCAAACATCAAATTACTGTCTCCAGCATATGTTCCTCAAAATGGCTGTAGCCATCATTTCTTTTTTTTTCTTTTTTTATATTCTTTTCTTTTTTTCTTTTCGAGACCCAATTAAATTTCTGGAAATCTGATGGGTCATAACTCCACTTACTGTCCTGAAATACAATTATCAGATCAGTCATCTTCTATGAAATGCCTCTCAGCGGCAGCCAAAGAGCAGCCAATCCAAACAGTCAATCTGATTCATGTCTCCGGCCTGTCACAGTTAATCCAAAATTCACCTTATATGACACATTTATCCCAAAGTGAACATGAAACTGCACTTACGACCTATATTACTTTTATAATGTCACATATTTTTGCAGAATTGGATTGATTTGAATTGACTGGATATGTAAAAGTATAAGTTATGAAGCCAGGTGATTGGAGGGACTAGACTAAAAACTGGTGGCCTCGATGTCATCAACAAAGGAAAGTTGTTTGCAATAATGAAAGACTGCAAAAACAAACTTTTATGTTGTTGTTGTTGTACTACTGTGGACTGATGTATCATTAATAGACTTGCACGCTATTAATTTACTAACTGCTTGTTTTCTTAAAAAAAAGAAGCTTGCTCTATTTTTTTCTATTCTATTTTCTTTTTATTTATTATATAACTAAAAAAACACCTCGCTATCTGTACTGCATTAAGCTAACTGAGACTTGTTATAGCACTTGCATATCATTGCTCTCTTGTTGATTTTGATTGCTTCCATTGTCCTCATTTGTAAGTCGTTTTGGATAAAAGCGTCTGCTAAATGACTAAATGTAAATATAATACATAAAATATGAATTAAGATTTTTTTCTCTCTTAGTTACGTTTATGTCCTTAACTATAGAAATGCTGACAAATTTATGGAGGCTCACAAAAACAAGCCACTAAAAGCCATACTTCCTAAAAGTGCAGTATATATATATATTATTTATGACACAAATGTCTATGCTGAAGCTTTGTTTTCAATGTTTCTCTAACCTTCAAATAAAAAAACCACCAAGTCTAAACATCTGACATTGAGTGAGACAGTATTTACAGCCCATTATGTGTTGATTTTTAGATGAGGAGTTAAATTACCCACTAAAAATGTTACACGGTTGCTGCAAACTCCCTTTAGGACTCACTAAGCTAAAATTCAAACTTTGCTTCACAGTTTTATTTTTTGAGACAAAAGTGTTTATCACAGCTGCGACTAAATTGAACCTAATCAGAATGTAGCACTCGGCATACTTAATTAAACGAACTTTGTACCAATTTCATCAAGCCTCTCGTTTATCTTAATCCATGTGTTTCCTTGCAAAAAAAACGACAACAGTTGATTAAGTTCAGAGGAGAAAGAAGTGCAAAGGAAAGGAAGTGGAGAATTTCATTCGGCAGTCTGAAATTGCAAAGCTAAGGTGATTAAAGGTTCCGTCTTTGTGATGCAAATGAGATTCTTTTTGAAGATTATCCTTCGTTTGGCAAAAGACACCTCTGCTTTGAGTGGGAGACCATCAGAAAAGGTCCTAGCGGTGTCATTGGCAATCTGGGAAAATGGATAAGTTTCACTTCACTTTCTGTCTAGAGCAAAAAAAAGCACGCCAGGTTCCCACACACCTCAGGAAATCAACAACCGCAGGATATGTTGTTTAACAGCCGATTGATTTGGCAATGTTACATCACTTCCTTGTCCATCAAAATACGCAAAAGCGAACATTATTCATCGGCACCGCCGGCCGAAGCTCCGATTTAGCGCGACGTTTCTATGGTACACATGTAGCTGTCTATTTGATCAGGGATTCTGCTAGGCAGTGATGACATTTCAGAGGCGGCGTTACTCTGACTGACCCGGGCTCTGATTTACTGATTGAGAACATAATTAAGCTTCGCTCTATTCCTGAATCCCAGAGCTCGTCTGAGCTGCTAATTGGCATGAATTAGCTGTGAACAGAGGGAGTGTTTCTATCCATTTCCCACTCTATTCTCTCCTTTTTTTAACGTTCTTGCTCTCGTCTAACTCGCATTAAAGGACCCACTTGAATTGGCTCCACAGTCTAATGGTCTGCCAGGTTCCTGACATCGGCAGTGAATATTAGTACAGACTTTTTAATCAAGAGACTCTCGGGCTGCCGCCCATTGCTAAAAGTACATGTACCAAAACATCTGGCCTGCCAGCTGCACTTGTATGCTCCTCTCGAAATTAAATGTCTGATTTTCTGATCCATTAGTCCAAATCTATACACATTTAGAAGCTCATGCATCCTGCATATTGTCCGACATGCTGTTCAAACACCAACAGGGATGCAGTTTACTGTGACATTGGCCAATCGCCTAGGTTTGGAAACAATAATTGACTTCAAATGATGTGTAGTTGACAATAAAATATACATTTATAATAAAAAAAAAAAAACATAATACTTTTGGTTAACTTTTGTAAAAATGTAAAATGTTTAATCTACTATTTAAATTATATTTATTTTTTTTTACTTTGAATTAAAGCCGCTTTGTGTGTGTGTGTGTGTGTATTACTTATATTAGAGTTACACATTAAATACATTTTTATTAAAACTATATTCATGCTCTACTGTTATTTTTGCATTATCATATCATTTTTTTTATATTTGACAATCTCTGTTTGTTTTATTATTAGATTATTGACAGTTTTATTTGTATTTGTACCATATTTTGTTCCAAAACTATAAAAAAAAGACCTTCTAAGAGACATTTTATAAACAAATATATAGTAAATATATAATTATGAAATGGGATTAATACATTATGTGGTTTCTATAAAATTATATGCTAGAGTTATATTAGTTACATATTTTAATTCTAAATAAATAAATAAATATACAGCTCTGGACAAAATTAAGAGACCACTGCAAAATGATCAGTTTCTCTGGTTTTACTATTTTTATACGTGTTTGGGTAAAATGAACATTTTTGTTTTATTCTATAGACTACTGACAACATTTCACCAAAATTCCAAATAAACAAATTGTCATTTATTTGCAGAAAATGACAACTGGTCAAAATAACAAAAAAGATGCAGTGTTTTCAGACCTCAAATAATGCAAAGGACACAAGTTCATTTTCATTTTTAAACAACACAATACTGATGTTTTAACTTGGGAAGAGTTCAGAAATCAATATTTGGTGGAAGAACACAGATTTTCAATCACAACGTTCATGCGTCTTGGCATGCTCTCCACCAGTTTTTTTCACATTGCTCTTAGGTCACTTTGTGCCAGCCCTGGTGCAAAAATTCAAGCAGCTCGGCTTTGTTTGATGACTCGTGAGCATCCATCTTACTCTTGATCATATTCCAGAGGTTTTCAATAGGGTTCAGGTCTGGAGATTGGGCTGGCCATGACAGGGTCTTGATCTGGTGGTCCTCCATCCACACCTTGATCGACCTAACTGTTTGGCATGGGGCATTGTCCTGCTGGAAGAAACAATCCTCAGAGCTAGGGAACATTGTCAGAGCAGAAGGAAGGATGTTTTCTTCCAGGACAACCTTGTATGTTGCTTGATTCATGCACCCTTCACAAAGACGAATGTGCCCGATTCCGGCCTTGCTGAAGCACCCCCAGATCATGCGAGACACTGTGGCTTGTAGGCCTCTCTAGGCCTGTCTAACCATTAGACGACCAGGTGTTGGGCAAAGCTGAAAATTGCACTCATTAGAAAAGATAACCTTACTCCAGTACTCTACAGTCCAATCCTTATGGTCTTTTGCAAACCTCAGCTTGGCTTTTCTTTGCTTCTCATTGATGAAGGGTATTTTTTTTCTATCTTTTTCTATCGTTTCGAACGGTCCTCGCCGTCCACTTCACCCCAGCTGCAGTTTGCCATTCTTTTTGTAGGTCACTTAATGTCATCCTACGGTTGTTGAGTGACATTCAAATGAGTTGGCGGTCATCCCGGTCAGTGGAGAGTCGTTTTCGCCCTCTGCTGGTCTGTAGCTTTGTTGTCCCCAATGTCTGCAGCTTGACCTTGTTCCTTTGAAACACTGTCTTTGAAATTTTAAGGATGGAAGTAACCTGACACTCACTGTATCCCTCTGCCAGTAAAGCCAGAATTGAACCCTTATTTTCCTCACTCAAAACTTTTCATTTCAACTCTTTTGGTATGGTCAATAGATATTATTTGATTCCAGTTACCTTTGAGGTAATACTATCACTGTTTTTGCCATCCAGCTGGTCCTATTGCAAGAGGATAGTGATAACCACAGCAGTGGTTTTTATACTTTTCCTTGCTAAATAAGTTTTGGTTGAGGTGATCACCTAATCAGACTGCATTAAGGTAGAAGAGTGTTCGGAATTCAACTACAAGGAAATGGAATGGCTGTATACATGTAGAGATTTTATTGAGAAAAAATTGAGTGGTCTCTATTTTTTCACTTATCTATACAGTCTACTGGGTAATAGATATCTATACTATATTCTAATCTATTATATATATATAAGATATGAATGAATATGGAAACTTCATTACAGTATCTTTTTTAGTTGCTGAAGTTGAGTATATTTCCACGCAATTAAACACATTTCTCTAGAAACACATCCATTTGTTATTCTTTTGAGAGATGAAGGCTGTTCCATGCAATACTGTCTTGAAAGAAGAAAGCAAACTGCATCTAACCAGCACAGGGAGATAAATGAATGTCCCAGATGCACAACAACAAGACAAGGAGTACATCACTGCCTTTACTCTGAGAAATAGACCCCTGACTGGCAGGGCCGCATTAAGAACGCACTGGGCCCCGGGGCTATGACTTACTCAGGGCCCCCCATCACAATAATGATTGTGTATTTAGTTTTGTAGTATACAGTGGGTACGGAAAGTATGCAGACCCCCTTAAATTTTTCACTATTATATTGCAGCCATTTGCTAAAATCATTGAAGTAATTTTTTTTTCCTCATTAATGTAAACACAGCACTCCATATTGACAGAAAACACAGAATTGTTGAAATTTTTGAAGATTTATTAAAAAAGAAAAAATGAAATATCACATGGTCCTAAGTATTCAGACCATTTGCTGCGTATTTATTAGAAGCAACCTTTTGATCTAAAACAGCCATGAGTCTTTTTGGGAAAGATGCAACAAGTTTTTCACACCTGGATTTGGGGAAACTCTGCCATTCCTCCTTGCAGATTCTCCTCTCCAGTTCTGTCAGGTTGGATGGTAAACGTTGGTTGGTGGACAGCCATTTTTAGGTCTCGCCAGAGATGCTCAACTGGGTTTAAGTCAAGGCTCTGGCTGGGCCATTCAAGAACAAAGAACAGTCACAGAGTTGTTGTGAAAACACTCCTTCGTTATTTTAGCTGTCTGCTTAAGGTCATTGTCTTGTTGGAAGGTAAACCTTCGGCCCAGTCTGAGGTCCTGCGCACTCTGGAGAAGGTTTTCATCCAGAATATCCCTGTACTTGGCCGCATTCATATATCCCTCGATTGCAACCAGTCGTCCTGAAAAACACCCCCACAGCATGATGCTGCCACACCATGCTTCACTGTTGGGACTGTATTGGACAGGGGATGAGCAGTGCCTGGTTTTCTCCACAAATACCGATTAGAATTAAGGCCAAAAAGTTCTCATCAGACCAGATAATCTTATTTCTCACCATCTTGGAGTTTTTTTAGCAAACTCCATGCAGGCTTTCATGTGTCTTTGCACTGAGGAGAGGCTTCCGTCGGACCACTCTACCATAAAGCCCCGACTGGTGGAGAGCTGCAGTGATGATTGACTTTCTACAACTCTCTCCCATCTCCCGACTGCATCTCTGAAGCTCAGCCACAGTGATATTTGGGTTCTTCTTTACCTCTCTCACAAATTCTCTTCTCCCCCGATAGCTCAGTTTTGGCCGGACGGCCAGCTCTAGGAAGTTTTCTGGTCGTCCCAAACGTCTTCCATTTTAGGATTATGGAGGCCACTGTGCTCTTGGAACCTTAAGTGCAGCATACATTTTTTTGTAACCTTGGCCAGATCTGTGCCTTGGCACAATTCTGTCTCTGAGCTCTTCAGGCAGTTCCTTTGACCTCATGATTTCATTTGCTCTGACATGCACTGTGAGCTGTAAGGTCTTATATAGACAGGTGTGTGGCTTTCCTAATCAAGTCCAATCAGTATAATCAAACACAGCTGGACTCAAATGAAGGTGTAGAACCATCTCAAGGCTGATCAGAAGAAATGGACAGCACCTGAGTTAAATATATGAGTGTCACAGCAAAGGTTCTGAATACTTAGGACTATGTGATATTTCAGTTTTTATTTTTTTTTAAAAATCTGCAAAAATGTCAACAAATTTGTGTTTTTCTGTCAATATGGGGTGATGTGTGTAGATTAATGAGGAAAAAAAATTAACTTTTTAATGATTTTAGCAAATGGCTGCAATTGAACAAAGAGTGAAAAATTTAAGGGGGTCTGAATACTTTCCGTACCCACTGTATATATAAGCCTTATATAGCTGCTGTTACCATTTGTGTCAATAATGTAAATCAAACAAGCAAGAAAATTACTTACTGTCCTTGACTGAATCACTTTTGTAAAATAAATACGAATGAATATATTGAATTTATATTTTTCTGCAATTATACATTTTTGTAGGTCACTTAATGTCATCCTACGGTTGTTATACCCTATATATACCCTATATATACCCTATATATACCCTATATATAGGGTACAACGGTGCTAAAGGCCCACCTTAAGAAAAAAAATGTGCTATTCACTGCGCCTAAAATGTATAATTGCAGAAAAAAATATACATTCAATATACATCATTTTAATGATTTAAAGCGTGATCAGTCAAGGACAGTAAGTCACTTTCGATGATGGTTTTTTGATTACATTATTGACACAAATGGTAAAGCAGCTATATAAGGCGCATATAGTTCACCCAAAAATGAAAATTCTGTGGATCTTCTTATAACCTGTATGAGAGTCATTCTTCTGCTGAACACAAAAGAATATATTTGGAAGAATGTTGGTAACCAAACAGTTGCCATTGACTTCCATAGTATGAAAAAAAAACACTATTGGAGTCAGTTGGGACCAGAAACTGTTACGATCATTCTTCAAAATATCTTATTTTATGTTGAGGAGGAAAAGAAAATATAAGGGTTTAGACATTTGAGGGTAAGTATATCATGACAGTATCTTCATGTTTGGGTGAAATCCTTTTAGATCTCATCATATAGGCTAAGGATAGCATAGCCTAAACAATGCTTATCTATAACTATCAATGCATTTAAGACACAAAAACTGTGTTTACGAGGATATCGCAAAGACGGGCATTTTGCACGTAAATTGTGTATTTGGACGTTTAGCACCAAGGAGCGAAGAGTGTAGTTCGACATTTTACAGTGTACGAGCAGGTGTATCAGGTAGAAACTGTTTTAACGCATGCATTTACCAGAATGAATTCTGCCCCGCAGCGTAATGTCCATGAACAGTATAAACCATTTGTTTTAAAACCTGCTTAAAACGCCTTGAAATGGTAAATGTAGACTACATCATGACGTGCTTCAATCAACGATTGATATATTTCTACCGGATTATCTCCCAACCCTTAAGTGAATATAGTTTGTTCAAACACAAAAACAAAAGAATTCCATTTAATAATCAAACTAACCTAAAATCTGAGTGGACGATGACACTATTTTTATCTGCTCCATGTGCCCGGTTCAATTGCTGTTCCAACAACTTCCACTCCATCATCAGCTTTAGTAAAATAATCTGATAGCGTCATGTTTTTTATGTTGTTTGTATTTGAAGTTTTTCGTTTTTTTGAGCCCCTCTCTCTTTTAGAATTGCTGACATTTTTACTAATTGAATGTTGTTCTTTGCGCGACCATTTCCAGATTACTCCAGAACAAAGTGAAGAGAGGTGAATGCAGACATACTGGGCAGCGATCACCTGATAGATACTTGCGCATACCGTTCAAAAGTCAAATATAGAATAAATGCATTTGATTGGTAAACCAAATTCAAACTTTATGTTTCAATCTCTAAAGGTAATGCATGGAATATACGGAAAAGCTCCACTAAATAATAGCGCTAATAAGTGGGGGCGTGGTGGCTTTGGCGATCGGCGCTCCAGTCAATCTACTCCACAGCCAATCACGGGCCCCCTCCTTGCTCGGGCCCCAGGGCTTCAGCCCCGCCTAGCCCAATGGTTAAAACGGCCCTGCTGACTGGTGCTTGGCTGGCAGCTTCATTGAAAGTACAAATTAAACATCAACAGTCAAGACAAGACTCCAAACTTTTAGGCAGAATGTCAGAGAAGATCTAACACTGACACATAAGAACAAAACTGATTGGGATTGAGCTAAATATCAGAAATTGGATTGCAAACACGGATGGATAAATTCAAGTCTAAGGTCTTGTTAGTCAATCCTGTTTTATTGAGGAAAGAATAGGGCTGTTCTCACCATATGTCCACCTGTTAGCTGGTACAGATCCTGTCTCTGTTTTATTTGAGCTACATGTACAATTTTGACAGGGAATAAGGATTTAAACTTAATAAAATGTCTCCCTCAAGAGCTGACATTCTCATATCAGACCTTATTCCTCAATCATTAGCACTTTCCGAAAACATTTTTCTTACTTGCAGAACCTTTAAAGGTGTAGTCCATGGTCAAGAGTAATTCAGCACCCTTTCCTTTATTAAAGGGCTGCCAGACCTCCTAGAACGTTTGCAAATGTCACTGCGTTAGAATCACTCTACTTTGACTAAATACCATCTGCCAGTGTCTCTAATGTTACCAAGTCTGGCCATGTATAACACTACTGGTTGCTAAGCTAGCTGAGTACCAAACCAAAAAGTCCCTTTAAAGGAATAGTTCACCCAAAAATGAAAATTTGCTAAAACGTACTCGCCCTCAGGCCTTCCAAGATGAAGAGTTTGTTTCTTCATCGAAACAGATTTGGAAAAATGTATCATTACATCACTTGCTCACCAATGGATCATCTGCAGTGAACGGGTGCCGTCAGAATGAGAGTTCAAACGGCTGATAAAACATCACAATAAACCACAAGTATACACACGACTAGCTTAGAACTGTTTTGGACTGTTTTCACTTGTAAATGGTCTCCTGATTTAGACAAGAAAAATATGTATAAAAGGACTTGTATTTTAGTTTTACACTTTACAAGATGTTAATTGATAGACTGGAGTTTTGGGCATTATTGTGATGATTTTATCATCTGTTTGGACTCTCATTCTGACGGCACCCATCCACTGCCTCTAATACTGTACTGGCTACCAAACCAAGTAAAAGCTCTGCATAAAACGTACATAGACTTAAAAATAAAAAAGGAGAAACTTCTGAAAGTTAATTCTCAGGGAAGTTAATATGCAGGTATCTAGGCTATATGATCGGAAAACCGCATGTAGCTAAATAAGCAGGTTAATGAATTATTATGAAACTTGTAGATGGGGGAGAGGATGAGTAGATAATGAATACCTGGGAAAACGAGGGAAGGTCCCTCAGACAGCATAATTAGATAAGAGGAAGACTGTGAGAAGGCCAGATGGAGAATGCCAAGGGCTGAAAAGAAGGTCGGATTTAAGCTAGGCTTGGAATGGTGTGCTTGCAGCTGCACAGTTCAAAAATGGACTGCGGTATGTTTCAGCAACAATAAAAAGTTACATTGTACGAAAATGAATGAAAAGGACGATACTGTATGTCTCGATATGAGGGAGCTTACAATACTCTTCTCCATCATTTGATGTCATGATAGCTAGAAAATATGTACTACCAAAAGTTTGGGGTCAATAAGTATTTCCTCCAAAGAATACAGAAAAAAATTAATCAGTTTCCACCAAAATATTAAGCAACACAGCTGTTTCTAAATAACTATGTGACAATGAAGACTAGAGTAATGGCTGTTGAAAATTCAGCTTTGCCACCACAGGAATAAATTACATTTTAAAATATATTAAAAAATAAAAAAAGTTATTTGACATTGTAAAAATATTTCACAATATTACTGTTTATACTGTATTTGAGAGCCCTGTCTCAAACTTCTGAATGGTAGAGTCCACAAATATATTTTTGCATAAAACATATACTACTGCCCTTTGTATTAACTTCATGCGAATTGGATTTTATTTTGTGAATTACGATCGCAACTCACATTAAAAAATGCGTAGTTATGCTGAAAAATATAACAATGTTTTTTCAATGTTTTCTTTTTTCATATGGCACAGTGAGCATCTAGCATGTGGTTAGCAACTGTTTTATGGTAGGTTAGGGAATAAGACTGCAATATTTGTGTTATAATGCTGCATGCAAAAATGGGCGCAACTGTTTAGTGACGTTTATCAAAACTACAGGAAAGTAAAATTAACCATTCATTTCAGCTAAAAGGGCTAACCTTGTAGATGCCTTGATTGCAGCCATTGTAAGTGCTTTCCATGGTGTAGCTTCGGAAGACTCCGATCTCCCTCCAAACGACCACCCGTGCTGTGGACGCCCGAGACTTTTCCACCAGATAGTTGCAGCTGTTGAAGGAGAACGCAGGAGCTATTCGGTCCAGAGTTTTAGCGATAGTCTGTCAATACAAACAATGTATGAGTTTTGAAAAAGAATAATGTATTTCATTGTATTTGCATTTTTAGGCCACTGTTTTCAGTTCTAGATATGTGTATATTTAGTTTAAGAGACTTCTTTGCATAGATGGCAGACATCAGTCAGACAGCAGCTAGCGACGCAATATTTTCCACATTACAGATTCCACAGATTTACGTATGCCTTTAAACTATCCTTTAACTCAATTCGCCACAGCCTGTATGTTGTGGAGAAACTTCCTTCGGCACCAAACTTCAAAAACTGGCTCACAAATAAAAGTTTCATGTAGGATGGAAACAACGGAGCCAATCAGAAAACAATAAATGAGACAAAAAGTATGCTCACTGTATAACTGGATATAATGATAAAATAAGGACACTAAAACATTTCATGCATTGTTGGCTCTTCCTGTGAGAGCAAAAATAGATTATGGGGATACAGCAATAGCTGTAAAACAACTGCAAGTTTGCTCTTTCATAGCTCAGGAGATGTAATTGAGTTCTCAGTTGTGTGACTTTGAAGAACCAACTTTGTTTCAGATGTTTCTCCTAAAATAGGAGCAATAAAAATAGAAACAAATGAGAATGAATGTACAGTAAGAGTATAGAGCTGTAAAATGAAATGTGGTACACACTACCATTCACAAGTTTTGGGTATTTTTTTAGTACTTTAGAAATTGCATACTTATTCAGCAAGGTTGCATTTAATTGATCTAATTGATTAGAAAAACAAAATCTATTTCAAATAAATGAACTAGCCCAGTTCATCAAAGAATCCTTAAAAAAGACCCCATTATGGTTTCCACAAAAATATTAAACACAACTGTGTCAATAGATAATATTCGATAAACATATTTAGAATGACTTCTGAAGGATCATGTGACACTGAAGAATGGAGTAAGTATGGATGCGAAATTCAGCTTGGTTCATCAATGATAAAACTGTATTATTAAAGTATATCGAAACAGAAAACAGTTATTTTTAGTTTGTAATAATATTTCACAATATTGATGTTTACAATGCAATTATTATCTCTAATAATTTCGGAATTTGATAAGAAATGATCAAGACCATATTGAAATCTGACTTTTAATTGCAGACTGGTATTTTGGCAAACCAGAGCAAAGTTTGAGACATTATTGAGACACTATAGATTTCATTGTGGCTGGAGCCAAGTGATCTATAGAACTTTCATAGGATAAAAAAACTCAGATTACAGGCAGTAAGCGTACCCTGTATCCCGGGTCTTCTTTCAGGGAGGCTGTGTTAATGGGAGAACCAGATTGCCACAGGGTTTCTTTCATACTGCAGCCATACAGAAACACATTCTTCTTCCTGGAGTGACCATGATAATCGCAAAACACCTGTGGAATGTGATAACAGAACAAATATAGTGAAACAGCAAGATTGTGTTGAATTTCTGCATCTTTGTAAATGAATAGCAAGGCCAAGGAGGTCACATTGTCAGGCGAAAACAACGGTGTCTTTTTTAGCTTTCCTGACACGACAGCAAC
Source organism: Sinocyclocheilus anophthalmus (assembly GCA_018155175.1). NCBI lineage: Eukaryota > Metazoa > Chordata > Actinopteri > Cypriniformes > Cyprinidae > Sinocyclocheilus > Sinocyclocheilus anophthalmus. The sequence goes on along the minus strand of JADLZN010011372.1, from coordinate 376,504 downwards.
GCAACGTTAACTTAAGGCCGAGTCAAACATAATTCATCTTGTGACACAACACGCAGACACAGACACCAAGGGGAATAAAATGCTAGACAATGCATTGCGTTTTGACTCTAATTCAAATTTTGTTGACAGTGTGGCTGCTAATTGCATAGCGATGAGCCTTTTTGTAAAGGCTAAAAAAAAGGCTCTTTCCTCATTCGTTAATGGCACAAGTCACGTTTTTTCCACTGTAGTTTCTGGGGAAATGACAATGTTCCTTTGACCAGGTTTGGTGCATAATTATTACTGTGATCAAATAAGAATTATGGCGTAATTTATATGTAAATCTGGCTAATTGTATCAAAGCAAATGTTCTTTGTTTCTTCGCAACAGGTAATTCCTGCTTAATTACAGGACTGACAATGGTCATTTCCATGCTATTCTGAATCATATGAATTAATTTAATTGCACGATTTATTTTAAGCTAGAACTACAGATGCAGCTTTCGAACAGTAAGCATCAGTTTAGCTTATGACGTCCTAGAATGTTTGACCATTTTCAATAGCGTATTCTCTCAAAAGTGCTGGTGAACCTACTTCTGTTGCTTTGTTTTCCCCCCTGACTTGCATAGATAGTGCAATGGGTGTCACGGTGTTTGGTTGTGGTGCCCTGGACTAGCCACTTGAGGGCGCTCTGTCTGTTCTATGTTGTATGTTAAACTCCATTTCCCATAGTCCCCAGCTCACTAATCCTGGTCTAATCGGTAACACCTGTTCATCATCAACCCAGCTATATATATCATGCCTTGTCTGTCTGTCATTTGCGTCTGGATTACATTGTCTTCTCAGTTTGTGGTTTCTGTGGTCAGGTTGGATTACCTTTTGCTACGTTTTGTCCTGATGTTCGGTTATTATTCTAATAAAGTGCACTTGGATCTACTTTGTTTTCTCCTGGCATTCCGTGACAGAATCCAGATGCTATTACTAGTTCCAGCAGTTTGTTTTTTGTTACCTTTTGTGGATCATGGACTTTCGGATTGTTCCTCCTCCTTCGAAGGAGCGCCGGGCTCGGCTCCGGAGTGGCGGATCTTCGCCAACGGGGGATGGACTTTGGAGATTTCGCTCAGTCATTTTGGAACCTTGCGGTAGGGATGGGACTTCATAACTCTGACTTAAAGAAAATCATTAATGATTGTTTAGACAATCCCGTGCCTACTCGGGAGATGGATGGGCTTAAGATGCTTGACTTTTGGAGCCTCATTGATTACCTTGGTTACCGCAACTTGGTGATCTCATGTCGGCCTGAGTCTCTTGCAGTGCCCCGGGAGATGCAGGAACCCGCGCCAGTCGGGGAGCTCGCTGAGCCCACTCAGAGACGTTACCACAGCCAGGAAGCCCCCACGGCCCGCTTCCAAACGGAGTCACCACCTCTTATTCAGACTTCCACTAAGGGTTCGGGGTGAGGGTGAGAGGGGAAAGGAGGGGAGGACACACATCCACAGCGACTCCAGTACGGATCTCACGGGACCGCTCCAGTCCCGGATAGCACGGGGAGCCGCTACAGTCCGGATCTCACGGAAGCCCGCTCCAGCTCGGATCCTCACGGAGCCCGATCCAGTCCGGATCCGCGGAGGCCCGCTCCCGCCCGGATTTCACGGAGCACGACTCCGTCCGGAGGTTCACGGAGCCCGCTCAGTCCCGGAGTTGCACGGAGGCTCCGATCAAGTCCCGGAGTTCACGGAGTCCGATTCCCAGTCCCGGAGTCACCACCTTGTCTACAGACTCCATAACGGAGTGAGGGTGAGAAGGAGGAAGTGGAGGAACACATACAGCCAACTCCAGTTCCGGGTTTCACGGAGTCCGCTCCAGTCCCGGATTGCACGGAGTCCGCTCCAGTCCCGGATTGCACGGAGTCCGCTCCAGTCCCGTATTGCACGGAGTCCGCTCAGTCCCGGATTGCACGGAGACCGCTCCAGTCCCGGATCTCACGGAGACCGCTCCAGTCCCGGATTGCACGGAGCCCGCCCCAGTCCCGGATTGCACGGAGCCCGCTCCAGTCACCGGATTGCACGGACGTGAGCGCCGCTCCAGTCACGGATTGCCACGGGCCGCTACAGTCCGGATTGCACGGAGCCCGCCCAGTCCGATTGCCGGAGCCCAGCTCCAGTCCCGGATTGCACGGAGACCGCTCCAGTCCCGGATTGCACGGAGCCGCTCCAGTCCCGGGTTGCACGGAGCCCGCTCCAGTCCCGGATTGCACGGAGCCAGCGCCAGTACCGGATTTCACGGAGCCCGCTCAGAAGGATGAACGGAGCCCGCTCCAGTCACGGATTGCACGGAGCCCGCTCCAGTCCCGGGTTTCACGGAGCCCGCTCCAGTCCCGGATAGCACGGAGCCCGCTCCAGTCCCGGATAGCACGGAGCCCGCTCCAGTCCCGGATTGCACGGAGCTCGCTCCAGTCCCGGATTGCACGGAGCCCGCTCCAGCGGATGCACGGAGAAGCCCGCTCAGTCCCGGATGGCCGGAGCCCGCTCCCGCCCCGGATTGCACTGGCCCGATCCCAGTCACGGATGGCACGGAGCCCGTCCAGTCCCGGATTGCCCGGAGCCGCTACAGTCCGGATTGCACGGAGAACCGCTCCAGCCCCGGAAGCTCGCAGGAGCCAGTCCAGTCCGGAGCTCGCAGAGTCAGTCCAGTTCCCGGAGCTGCGCAGAGTCCAGTCCAGTCCCGGAGCTCGCAGAGTCCAGTCCAGTCCGGGAGCTCGCGGAGTCCGGTCCAGTCCGGGAGCTCGCGGAGTCCGGTCCAGTCCGGGAGCTCGCGGAGTCCGGTCCAGTCCGGGAGCTCGCGGAGTCCGGTCCAGTCCGGGAGCTCGCGGAGTCCGGTCCAGTCCGGGAGCTCGCGGAGTCCGGTCCAGTCCGGGAGCTCGCGGAGTCCGGTCCAGTCCGGGAGCTCGCGGAGTCCAGTCCAGTCCGGGAGCTCGCAGAGTCCAGTCCAGTCCAGTCCTGGAGCTCGCAGAGCCCAGTCCAGTCCGGGAGCTCGCAGATTCCAGTCCAGTCCCGGAGCTCGCAGAGGCCAGTCCAGAGCCCGGAGCTAGCAGAGTCAAGTCCAGTTCCCGCGAGCTCGAGAGTCCAGTCGTCCCGGAGCTCGCAGATTCCAGTCCAGTCCCGGAGCTCGCAGATTCCAGTCCAGTCCCGGAGCTCGCAGAGTCCAGTCCAGTCCGGGAGCTCGCGGAGTCCGGTCCAGTCCGGGAGCTCGCGGAGTCCGGTCCAGTCCGGGAGCTCGCGGAGTCCGGTCCAGTCCGGGAGCTCGCGGAGTCCAGTCCAGTCCCGGCGCTCGCAGAGTCCAGTCCAGTCCCGGAACTCGCAGAGCCCAGTCCAGTCCCGGAACTCGCAGAGCCCAGTCCAGTCCCGGAACTCGCAGAGCCCAGTCCAGTCCCGGAACTCGCAGAGCCCAGTCCAGTCCCGGAACTCGCAGAGCCCAGTCCAGTCCCGGAACTCGCAGAGCCCAGTCCAGTCCCGGAACTCGCAGAGCCCAGTCCAGTCCCGGAACTCGCAGAGTCCAGTCCAGTCCCGGAGCCCGCAGAGTCCAGTCCAGTCCCGGAGCTCACACAGCCCAGTCCAGTCCCGGAGCTCACACAGTCCAGTCCAGTCCCGGAGCTCGCGGAGTCCAGTCCAGTCCCGGAGCTCGCCGAGTCCAGTCCAGTCCGGGAGCTCGCAGAGCCCAGTCAAGTCACGGAGCTCGCAGAGTCAGGGTTTTTTTTTTTTGTTTCCCCCCGTCCCGGAGCTCGCAGAGTCCGGTCCAGTCCCGGAGCTCGCAGAGTCCAGGCCAGTCCCGGAGCTCGCGGAGTCCGGTCCAGTCCCGGAGCTCGGGGAGTCCGGTCCAGTCCCGGAGCTCGGGGAGTCCGGTCCAGTCCCGGAGCTCGGGGAGTCCGGTCCAGTCCCGGAGCTCGCAGAGTCCCGTCCAGTCCCGGAGCTCACAGAGCCCACTCCAGTCCGGGAGCTCGCAGAGCCCGCTCCAGTCCCGGAGCTCACATAGTCCAGTCCAGTCCCGGAGCTCGCAGATTCCAGTCCAGTCCCGGAGCTCGCAGATTCCAGTCCAGTCCCGGAGCTCGCAGATTCCAGTCCAGTCCCGGAGCTCGCAGATTCCAGTCCAGTCCCGGAGCTCGCAGATTCCAGTCCAGTCCCGGAGCTCGCAGATTCCAGTCCAGTCCCGGAGCTCGCAGATTCCAGTCCAGTCCCGGAGCTCGCAGATTCCAGTCCAGTCCCGGAGCTCGCAGATTCCAGTCCAGTCCCGGAGCTCGCAGATTCCAGTCCAGTCCCGGAGCTCGCAGATTCCAGTCCAGTCCCGGAGCTCGCAGATTCCAGTCCAGTCCCGGAGCTCGCAGAGTCCAGTCCAGTCCCGGAGCTCGCGGAGTCCGGTCCAGTCCGGGAGCTCGCGGAGTCCGGTCCAGTCCGGGAGCTCGCGGAGTCCGGTCCAGTCCGGGAGCTCGCGGAGTCCGGTCCAGTCCGGGAGCTCGCGGAGTCCGGTCCAGTCCGGGAGCTCGCGGAGTCCGGTCCAGTCCGGGAGCTCGCGGAGTCCGGTCCAGTCCGGGAGCTCGCGGAGTCCGGTCCAGTCCGGGAGCTCGCGGAGTCCGGTCCAGTCCGGGAGCTCGCGGAGTCCGGTCCAGTCCGGGAGCTCGCGGAGTCCAGTCCAGTCCGGGAGCTCGCAGAGTCCAGTCCAGTCCCGGAGCGCACAGAGCCCAGTCCAGTCCCGGAGCCCACAGAGCCCAGTCCAGTCCCGGAGCTCGCAGAGTCCAGTTCAGTCCCGGAGCTCGCAGAGTCCAGTCCAGTCCCGGAGCTCGCAGAGTCCAGTTCAGTCCCGGAGCTCGCAGAGTCCAGTTCAGTCCCGGAGCTCGCAGAGTCCAGTTCAGTCCCGGAGCTCGCAGAGTCCAGTCCAGTCCGGGAGCTCGCAGAGTCCAGTCCAGTCCCGGAGCTCGCAGAGTCCGGTCCAGTCCCGGAGCTCGCGGAGTCCGGTCCAGTCCGGGAGCTCGCGGAGTCCAGTCCAGTCCGGGAGCTCGCAGAGTCCAGTCCAGTCCGGGAGCTCGCGGAGTCCGGTCCAGTCCCGGAGCTCGGGGAGTCCGGTCCAGTCCCGGAGCTCGGGGAGTCCGGTCCAGTCCCGGAGCTCGCAGAGTCCAGGCCAGTCCCGGAGCTCGCAGAGTCCAGTCCAGTCCCGGAGCTCACACAGCCCAGTCCAGTCCCGGAGCTCACACAGCCCAGTCCAGTCCCGGAGCTCACAGAGGCCAGTCCAGTCCCGGAGCTCGCAGAGTCCAGTCCAGTCCCGGGGCTCACAGAGTCCAGCCCAGTCCCGGAGCTCACAGAGCCCAGCCCAGTCCACGGAGCCGCAGAGTCCGGACAGTACCGGAGCTGCGAGTCCAGTCCAGTCAGGAGCTGCAGGTCCAGCCAGTCCGGAGCTGCAGAGTCCAGTCCAGTCACGGAGCCGCAGAGCCCAGTCCAGGCCCACTCCAGTCCGGAGCATCGCAGAGCCCAGTCCAGGCCCCACTCCAGTCCCGGAAGCGCGCAGAGCCCCAGGCAGTGCCCTACTCCAGTCCCGGATTTCGCGGAGTCCAGTCCAGTCCCGGATTTCGCGGAGTCCAGTCCAGTCCCGGATTTCGCGGAGTCCAGTCCAGTCCCGGATTTCACAGAGCCCAGTCCAGTCCCGGAGCTCACGAAGCCCAGTCCAGGCCGGAGCAACAGAGTCCAGTTCAGTGCCCACTCCCGTCCCGGAGCTCACAGAGTCCAGTCCTGTCCCGGAGCTCACAGAGTCCAGTCCAGTCCCGGAGTTCACGGAGCCCGCTCCAGTCCCGGATGTCACAGAGCCCGTTCCAGTCCCGGAGCTCACAGAGCCCGGTCCAGAGCCCACTCCAGAGGCTCCGCTCCGTTCCGGAGTCCACTCCAGAGCCCGATTCGTTCGGGAGCCACAGAGTCTGCTTGAGACTGAAATCTCTTGCCTCTTGTTTTCAGGTACTGCCTGATGTGGTGAGAGGGATTTCGCCCCACAATGTTGACTGACAGGATTCTGGCTCTGTCCGGTTGCCCGCCGGGTTCTGTGTGGGCCAGGAGCCTCACGGGCTCATTCTCTCCGGCTCCGTTGGTAATCTGCTTGGGAGTACTGTGTGGTTGGGGTCTTGTGACCCATTCCTGCGTCCCGCATTGGCCTTTCACCCTGCGGTTCTGGTGATCAGGCCGGGTCTATCTCTGTCCTGGTCTTTCCGTGTTTGTCCTGGCAAGCCATCCTCCCCCTGGGTACACTCTATTCACACATCACTCTGCGAAACTTTTTTGCTCTGATTCAGCGATGGTATTCGCTCGTCGAGGGGGGGGTAATGTACGGGTTTGTTGTGGTGACCTGGATTGGTCACTTGAGGGCGCTCTTCTGTTTTTCGTTGTTTGGGTTAAACTCCATTTCCCATAGTCCCCTGCTCAATCCTGTCTAATCGGTAACACCTGTTCATCATCAACCCAGCTATATATATCATGCCTTGTCTGTCTGTCATTTGCGTCTGGATTACATTGTCTTCTCAGTTTGTGGTTTCTGTGGTCAGGTTGGATTACCCTTTTTGCTACGTTTTTGTCCTGTTTTGTTCTGTTATTATTTCTAATAAACTGCACATGGAACTTACCCTGTTTCCTCCTGGCATTTCGTGACAATGGGTCCATTACTCCATTTCCTGAGAAGCATTTTTTGAAAAAGGACAGGGAGTGTATAGGGACAAGGTAAAAAATAGAAGTTATTCTATTGTGCTCTAACAGCATCATGAGAAGCTCAAAGGCACCAGTCAAGACTATATGAATAGATCTGACTAAAAATATAAAAAGCTTTTAATTCTGTGACATGAAGTAGAGGTCATCTAAAACTCTGTCCGTGACTTTTTCTGCAGATTACAGATATGCCAGCTGACTTTATTAATGAGACATCAAATCATTTATTCAGCTGATTCAATCAAAACCTCTGCATCTTTATGATTGTATCATTGAATCATTTACTCAACTGATTCATTCAAAATGCAGATTTGTTTTAGGGACAAAACAAGTGACTCTTTATGAGTGAGTCATTGGATCCTTTACTCAAGTGATTCATTCAAAAACACTTCATTCTGGGAAAAAAAAGTGACTCTTCATGAGTGAGTCACTGAATCATTTACACAATTATTTGTTCAAAATGCTGATTCATTCACAAACAAAACAAGTCCCTGCCTCCCCATTTGCATACTATCCGTAGCAAATAGTTTCTGGATTATTAATCTTGAATACTATTTAGGGCAGATAGTATGTGAATTGGGATGCGGGGACTGCCTTTATATGCAATATATTTACTCAACCAATTCATTCAAAACCCAGTATCAGGATTCATTCAAACATCTGATTTACTCACAAACAAAAAAAGTGACTGTCTTTATGTTTGAGTCATTGAATCCTTTACTTAGTCAGCAAAGTCAATTTTGCCACCTTTGGCTAAATCTAATGGAAATCAAGGACGCTGACAAGATCGCCTTCTTTGACTCCTCCGTCTCTCCCAAGGGATTGCTTGGCCCTGGGTTTGCAGAGCGAATTACAGTGGCACAGAAGTCATCACAAGTCATGTGGTACTTCCTGCCGAAGTGCTCCAGCTTGGTGGCTGGTACAAGTCGCCAGAAGGCTCCATCCTCTCAACAACCTGCAAACCCCACACCACCTCCGACCCAACCTAAATTTGAGCCTGGTCATGGCACGCGCCCATGCAATTTACCACTGAGATAGTGGACCCACATACTCAAAAGAGCACTTCTCCTCTTCCCACTATCATGAGGGTCAGTTCCCCGCCTCCTTGTGGTGACCTGCCACTCGAAAATCTCAGACCACTTGCCATCCGGGTCCAGGCTTGGAAAGCCATTCCGGATGTGTCAAGTTGGGTTCTAAAAACCATAGAACGAGGTTACTCGCTGCAGTTTGCACGTAGACCACCTTGCTTCAGAGGTGCTATCCAAACTTCGGTGTGGTGTAACAATGCTTACGTTCTCCAGTCCGAAGTGCAAACTCGGCTTGCAAAAGGAGCTGTAGAAATGGTCCCTTTAGTGAACAGTGAGTCAGGCTTCTACAGCCACCATTTCCTCGTTCCCAAGAAAGGTGGCGGGCTCAGGCCCATCCTTGATCTCTTGAGCATCTGATTTATGAAACGGCCATTCAAGATGCTGACTTTGAAGTAGATCCTCACAAAAATATGCCCTGGGCACTGGCTTTTATCGTTGGATCTGAAACCGACCATTCTTGAGATTCGCGTTTGAGGGGGTTGCTTATCAATATACAGTCCTACCATTCGGACTGTCTCTGGCCCCATGCACTTTTACGAAGTGAAAAGTTGGACTATGCAAATAGTTGGACTTTGCATAGTTGGACTATGCGAAGCTTTGGGATCGCTAGATGAGGGCTTAATGAACTCATATTTGTGAAAACCTCAAATTCAACCACTTGTTTTGTCTTTGCCTAGCTCTTAATTAGTCTGTGCGTCATTCCGACTCATTTTGCCAGCACGGGTCTCATTTAGTAAATTAAAACGTTGTAAATAGGAGCAATGGTAATGTATCTAGTCACACATTATGTCAGTCATGATTTCTTTACTTTTTTAATATGGTTCATTTAATTCAATTCACAAAATTTGTAATTTCAAATTGCAAATGTTTTCTGATAAACAACAAAGCACTTAGATCCACTCAGGCCTGCATCAGTCTGTACAGTCTCAAACACATATTTATGGATTTGGTCATCCCTGACCTGCATTTAGAAGTGGAAAGCTCCGAGATCATGGAACAATTTCCGGCGAGCCCCTTGTGGAACTTTAGGATTCAATAGGTCAGTTACAGTGCAGCGAGATTTAATGGAAACTTACCAGCGGAGTCCTGCCTATGCTGTTGAGGTAATAGAGGAAGCCTTTGGTGTGGTAAATTGTGGGGCTTAAATTAGGGTCTGGCTTCAGCCACTGTCTGTTGAGGTCCTCAGCGGTGAGAGAACAGCGATTACTGAAATAAATCAAAAGGAAAAAAGTGATTACAAAGAACAGAAAGTCAACTTTAAACTTACTAAAAGTCCAATTTGGATTTCATGAGCTCTTTAACGCATTGCCAGGGATCAAAGTAACATCAAAAACCATCTGAGTTTGCAATCCAATATCTGATTTAGCTTACCTGTTTGTTTGAAGACCAGATAACCAATATATCTGTCTCTGTGCATGCCTGTGTATCTGTGTGAATGTTCAAACGCTGGAATTGTGACGTTCCCATATCAGCGTCTAACTTTACAGGTTACTGAAAGGTCAGCAGTGAACAGAGCTATCTAGCGCACCGCACAACTAGTCTGTTGATTAGAGAGCAAGCAGCAGCTGAGCTTTATCTCCTGACAAAATCCTACTGACATTTGGAGGTAGCTTGCCAACTACAGACTTCCCCACATTCAGTTCCTGAAAGCCAATTATAAGACACAATGTTCAAACATTAGCAAATTGATAGGCCGCATTTGAAATGGCTGAGAGCGACTGTTGAGTCTCTGATCACAGGTGATCTGTGTGATAATTTGCTGTGTGCTTTCTTTGGGTCAATCTTGATCTGGAATGAGTGGAAGCATGAAGTAATACACAGTCGCCACCTGAAAATAAATATACAATAAAATATCCCGGCTTTTTATCAAATGCAATGGCTGTTTTCAAAGACATCAAAAATGGCTACGTGAAAACAAAAGATGGAAGTTGCAGTCTTCTTTGCCTCTGAACAGTTTGTTCAACCAGACTTTTTTTGGAGTATATTGCCGATTGAACTAAGATGCCTTTAGGTACATTAAAAATTAACGGAAACCACAAACAGAACCGCATGACTATAAATACAACCCACTTTTTAAAGTGTCTCAGAAAAGCTGCGGCTCTCTGCTGAAGTAGTTCAAGAAAAGAGCCACAATCTTCAGAGAGTTTCATCGTAAACAAAAATACCATATTCTAGGGATCTGGAGACAAGGAAATTACTGTATTTTGGAGGCAACAAAACGCGGTTTTCTGGACAGTTTCCAATGCACCCCGGGGGGGGGGGGGGGGGGGGGGGGGCGCAAAGCGGAAATGGCAAGAAAATTGTTCCACCCTACAGCTGTCTATAGTTTAAAGTGAACCTTTGTAGAGAAAATAAGAAAACCAGAAACAATGGATGTCAGTTGAGATGATTTGAGAGTTAGATCAATATTACCCATCTGTCTGTTCAAGCCATGTTTACACTACGCAATTTCTGACTTGGATTTCCAACTCCTTGTGTCATTATGTATTCATTGCCGGATATTTAGATCGTAAATATTTGATGAACCAAACTGAGGCTTTTCCTATGAACGACATCAGTGACTTCATGTTTTTTCCTCTTTTTTGGGGGGTTCCATTTTGTTCTTGACAGAAATAATGTATGAACACTTTTCTGCTCTTGCGTCTGATGACAACTGAGAGGTGGAACAATATTTTGTCCCCTTTTACGGTTCTCCAAAAACTGACAGCCCTTCTAACACATCCTGCTTTTAAAATGTCTACTTTTCAATATTTCACCCAGTGCACTGCAGTGCATGACACATTCTGCAGTCGCCCAAAGCAACCCTGGTCTCAAAGGCTAAAAAGAATTTAAACATAGTTTAGGTTTAATATTTAGGAGAGGTAATGAAATAAATTAAATCATCAAATAAATACCAATTAACACATGAACAGAATGGTCATTTGACTCCACCAAACCTCAAAAAGAGAACACTCAAATGATAATTTGGACTCCACTCACTTCACAATAGAACGCCTAATGCAGGTGTGTCAAACTAAATTCCTTTAGGGCCAGAGCCCTGCAGAGTTTTGCTGCAACCCTGCTCAAACATACATAGCATGTAGTTTTCAAATGAGCCTGAAGGGCTTGATTAGTTGGATCAGGTGTGTTTAATTAGGGTTGAATCTAAACTCTGCAGACCTCCGGCCCTCCAGGAATTGAGTTTGACACCCATGACCTAATGGGAATGTGACTCCACCCACTTCAAAACAGAAAGTTCCCTGGGCATTTGTCTCCACCCAACTCAAAAACACTAGCTACATTTACAAGCAGTAAACCTGATCACTCAATTGGACTGAAAAGCGTTCATGTAAACACCTTAATTGGGATCGGATTAGAAGGGGTGATGTAGACCTTTTCTAAACAGAACACTCAATGATTACTTTGACACCACCCACTTGGGCATTTAACTCCACCCACCTCAAAAACAATAGGTGCGTTCGACTTGAAGCACTGCTACAGACGGCAGTCAATGAGAGTAGCCGCTTGCAGTAGGGGGCGGAGTTGAAAATGGAGCCGTAGCGGACCTTTTAGCTCCCTGTGCGTCGCGCGGGTGGCAGACTCATCACAGCTGAAGGAATAAATGCAATTGCAAATACACAGATTTCAAAAACGTTTTCTGAGCAACAGCAAAAACTTTTTATATGCGCTTAATCCAGGGCCACTGTCAAGAATAAAGTCAATGTAAATATATGCCTATTTAAATACTATATAAAGGGGGTGGTCATATATGCTTTCATGATAAAACGGTGACTCAATCCACATTGCACTACAGTAAAAAAGCTTTTAATTCTGAAAAACACAGATTTATGAGCAGATTGGATTTGAAGATGTTAGAAACACCAATTTGGAATTTGAATTTGGCCAATCTTTTCTCCTGCAGTCGCTCTGAAAAGTCAGCTAGCTGCTCTCGAAACGCTTTCGCGGTACTTTGATGCCACACGTGACAGTGACGTAGTGTCGGCGCCGGTTCAAGTCAGAACCACAACCACATACCAACCCACCACACCCACCCACCAAGACCCACCCCAACCCCCCAACCAAACCCCCAAAATTTCTAACCGGCATGCACTGCTTCAAGTCAGCTGCTGATTGGTTTGCGCGCCGCAGCATGAAGTCGAACGCACCTATTGTCTAATGGGAATTCGACTCCATTCAACCTCAAAAACTGTGCCCTCAATAATTGTGACTTCAAAACAGAAAGCTCACTGGGCTTTACACTCCACCCACTTCAAAAACAATGTCTAATGGAAATGTAACTCCACCCAACCTCAAATATAGAACGCTCAATTATTATTTTGACGCTCATTGGGTATTTGACTCCACCCACCTCAACTACAGAATGTTTAATGGGCATTTGAAAAACACCTCAAAAACAGAACACTCTATAATAATTTTGACTCCACCCACCTCAAAAACAATGTCTAATGGGAATTTCACTCCACCCAACCTCAAAAACCGAACAGTCAATGATCATTTTGACCTCATCAGCCTCAAAACAGAGCACAGGTTGGGTATTTGACTCCACCCACCTCAAATACAGAATGTCTAGTGGGAATTTGACTCTATACCCACCTTAAAAATACAATGTTCAATTACCATTTGGACTTCTCCAATCTTAAATGAAATGAAAGCAATCCTGGTCTAAGATTTGGATTTACATATAATTAAAAAAAATCAAGACAAAGTGTGAAGTACTACACCTAACCTAATAATACCCAATAATAATTTTGACTCACCTCAATCTTGGTCTCAAGGGTGCTCATCAAATAGGAATTAACTCATGTAAAATATAAGCATTTGTCTCCAACTCAAAAACAAAATACCTAATGGTAATTTGACCATTTAACTCCACCCACCTCAAAAGCAGAATCCCCAATTATCATTTAGACTTCGCCTACCTCAAAAACTCAATGAATAATTGACTCAACTCGACCTCACAAACTAAATACCCATAGGCCATTTGATTCCGCCAACATCAAAAATATCCAATCAAATGCCTCCTGACTCATTGTCAAAAGCAAACACATCACGCTCCAGCATGCAAATGCTAACTGCTCTAAAAACATTTAATTCACAGCGGGCGAGAGCTAGTTAAGGCTTTAATTAGGAATACTGTTGTTCAAGCGTATACGGATTATAATACAATCATCATTTATACACTTTATGATCCAAAAACTTATAATGAAGCCATTAACGCAAGTCACTCCCCCTTAATAATTACCCGTTGAAAAATAGAAAAGCATTTGATGCTCACTGAGACAAGAAATGACAGAACAGTGGGAGTTTTGGAAAGAAAACTGTATCTTGTACATTTGTTCACATTAACTATTTATAAAGAGATGAAATGGTTGACAATGAGAGGAATTAACGCAAGTATCACCTCAGTTCAGCTACAACACAGATAAATAAGAAGAGGCGGTGATTATCAAGGCCCCATCTCTCTCTTCCAGTCACATCTGTCCTATCCCAATCTATTTTATGGGACTTTGGTGTAACTGCTAAGCATTATGCAGTGTGATATAGATCTTGTATAATTTGCTTATGATTGATTTGGTCACGATTAGGAAAGGGCACACAAACGATTTTCATGTGCCACCTGATGCAACAATAATCACAGAAATCGATAAGCAATCCTGGAGCTACTTAAATTGTATTATTCTTGGTGTGCAGCACTTCTCATCCAATGAGCTGTGATGTGATATAAAATGTCATATAAAAATGTCTGTGTGTTATTATTTTAGTACAGTTTTGTTACAAATGTATGAATCAACATATAAACAGTGATATACATAAGTAAAATATTAAATTGATATTAGTAAAAACTATCTATCTATCTATCTATCTATCTATCCTATCTATCTATCTATCTATCTATCTATCTAGCTGATCAGAATCATCTATCGACCGTAAAGTGAAAGACATCTCCCATCAGCCAACACTAACCCCATGAACTCACACACTATTATACTGCGCACACACACAGACACTTCCTGATCAACTTACTGAACCAGGACAGTTCAATTTACTCCCATAGTTACAGATAGATCAGTTGGATCAGTCTCGATAGCTTTTCGTCGCCTCGGCTAATGAGGTTATATCTTCGTTTTCTACTCAAATCTCCATCAGCTGGAGATGGGCACAATCAGTGATGTTTAGTCGAGCAAGAAGTAGTGTGAGAGAAGGGGAAAAAAAGGAAAAGAGGTGAAAGAAGTTAGAATTGGGAACTGGATATTTCCAGAAAAAGGCTACTATGAATGCAACACTGATTGGTCAATGGTACCATAAGAATGTACAAAGTACAGAACTCTTTACTTGCTAATATAGCAAATTAAATGTGTATCAGTACAGTATTTAGTATACTCAGAAAGCTAGTACTGCATTCTGAAAACAGCCTATGACTTACTGTATCACCTGGTTCACCTTAATGTTTTAAAATATAAAACAATGAGGGCACTCGTAACTGCATGGTACAACAAAACCGAGGAGGGCAAGTCGGTATTTAGATTGTGCACTCTTTAGTGGGACACGAGGAACTCCTATTAACAGGGAGAAATTCGAAAGTGAAAATTAATTTTCGCATTTGTTTGTACTGTACTGATGGCATGGATGAAAGAGGTTGAAGTGAGAGAAAAAGCTGCCGACTCTGTGAGCCCAGATCTGATGATGTAAACCCTTTCTCCAACACGTCTCCTCTGACTCATCAGTACTTAAGGGAACGGCTGTCTGTTGGTTCACCTTCAAGCTGAAAGTATAGTGTTATTTGTATTTCAGCCATCAATAATGGATAGTGCTGTTGGCTATTGTTTGATTCATAAAGAGAAACCTGCAGGCCAGTTTTGACAGTTTATTTTTTCCTCTTCAGTCTGTGAATAAAGGTCTGTTCACATCAAGTTCAATGATTCTCAACAATAGTGGCATTTTTTCGGGTTTGAACAAATCATTGTTTTTGGATCTTTTCAGAGAACTGACTCATTCACAGAAGTCTCTGCCTATTGGAGCTTGTTTTTTTCTGCCTTCGAAGACTGAGAAAAAGGTGCTCACTGGTCACCAGCTACAGTAACATACAGAAATGGTCAGAGAATGAATCAGTAAAGATATAAACAAATCTTCAGTGAATTATTGAACAAATCTGAATGAATCTAAGGTGAATGGAATCAAAAGAGCTGCATTACAAAATGAATCACTGAACAAATCTGCGTGCATTCGTTGGAAATGCAAACAAAAGAGTCATAAACAAAACAAATCAGTGAAATATGAATGAATCCTTGTTGAATGGAATCAAAGAGTCAAGTTACAAAATTAATCAGTAAACAAATCTGAATGAACCTTTGGAGAATATAATCAAAAGAGTTACATTACAAAATGAATCGCTGAACACAATCTGAAAGAATCTTAGATGAATGGAATCAAAGAAAAGCATTACAAAATGCATGAGCGAACAGATTAGCATGAATCTTTTGGGAATTGAATAAAAAAAAAAGTCATGTTACAAAACAAATCAGTGAAAAAAAATCTGAATGAATCCTTGGTGAAAGGAATTAAAAGAGTCAAGTTATAAAATTAAACAGTTAACAAATTTGAACTAATCTTTGGGGAATGGAACCACAAGAGTCAAGTCACAGAATGAATCAGTGAACAAATTTGAACTAATAATTGGGGAATGTGATTAAATGAGACACGTTACTAAATGAATCAGTGAACAAAAGTGAATAAATCTTTGGCTAATGGAATCAAAAAGACAAGTCACAGAATGAATCAGTGAAGAAATGTGAGTGAATCTATGTGGAATAGAATAAAAAAAGTCAAGGTACACAGCAAAAGTGAATGAATCTTTGGTCAGTGGAATCAAAAGTCAAGTCAATGAATCACTGAACAAAGTTAGTTTTTTTTCTTCAATCAGCCACATAGTGAAGGAATTGATAGACACATTAAACATACACTGTATTGTTTTAAAATCATGTCAAAAATTCAGATTTTGTGCAAATAGGCCATAATTCTGTAAACCTTAAAGCTGCACGATACAGTAATTATGCTCTACCTTTATATTCACACTTTCTTATTGGTGGAGGAAAAGGGGCAAGCAAGCGTGACATGCGCTTGAGAAATGAATAGTGAGATGCGACTGTAATGGTACAATATAACTGTGAGAGTATACAAGGATTATCATGTTTATAATGACGTTCCATTCAACTATGAAACTACAGGAAGACAGAAAGATGAATCATTAAATGATAGGAGTTATCACCTCGAGGCAGAGTATTGCATTTAGTGTGTTTAGAAATACGACTTATTACGGCATTATTTAATCAGAACTAATGTAGCTTACAGTAGACAGGACAGCGGCGCAAAAAAAAGAAAATGTTTTGCCGCCGCCGGCCAGCTTGTTGTGACTATTGGGCATACATTTAACTTCATTTAGAAGATTGTGCCTGATGGTAAGAAAATAAATATATAAATAAATGGGTTATATAAATAAATAACCCCACTTTAATGATTAAAATTTTTTTTTTTTTAAATGAATATTTTATTTATTTCTATCATTAAAGTGGACTGATTTCAGTTGTTCTGCTAACTTTGCTGTATGTCCCTCTGGGAATCTGTCACGTTTCCCTGTGTCAAAAAAGCGTTACAAAACAGTCTTTGCTTAATGACTGTGAAGAGACAGTAAATCTTTTTATTTTCTATTATTATTATTTTAAATCTAATTAATGATCTCCACTGTGACGCTTTGCATCATTTTGAGAATAGGGAACAATCTGTCACCCCGTTGAATAGTGTAGAGTGTTACTGATTGACTCTGACTATGCCACAGAAAATCAGTGAAAGCAAATGGGGCTCCATTTTCAAAGGCAACCACAACATGGGACAGGGGAGAGAAGAGGAGGCATTAGCTAAACCCTGAGTTCATCACAAACAGATTATGGAAAAGAAAGTACAAAAAAAATGGATCTCGCCATTCCAAGGGCACAGAAGGATTTGTGTGCAACAATAAATAGAGCATGTAAAGCCTGTGAAATTTAGCCTGTCTTCATAAAGAAAGCAATGTGTTTATATAATGTATGCAGTTTGACAGAAGCATCAGACCCCCTTAGATTTTTGAGCCAAGCGGATTTTAAATGCAAGTTAAATGGAAAATAATACAATAATTAATATACATTAATAATAATAATGAAAAAGGATGTTTAATTAATAAACACAGTATCATTCAATCCCAAACCAGTTGATCCAAAAGAAGGACATCAAAATGTCAAAGCTGATCTTTCCAAACACCAAAAAAATTATTACAATCATGGTTTCTTTGCAGTTTTGACAGATAAAAATAATTAAAAAATATCTAAACAATATAATCAATAATAACTTGTGTAAATTATATTTTAATTGTACACTTTATTTTTCAATAATGAATGAATTAATTAGTTAATTAATTAATGGATTTGAACCTGCATCCCCTTGCAAACTATTCAAGAATTAACCACTGGACTAAAATCAACAGACAAGAAAACATTCCAGAAAAGTGGTCAAATATCGGTTATTTTTGTATTGACATACCTGTCCTGAATTACCTTGACTCTGCAAATTAGATTCCTTAAACTTCCTCAAACAGCCATGACACATTCACTGCTTTACCTTTACTTTCTGCTAACCTTGAGCAACAAAAATGAGATGCTTTCCTTCTTGTTAGTAGTGCATGTCCTTTCTTTGCTTCTGAGCTAAATATAACTTCTAATACAACATCTGCCTCTTTAGTCTCTCACTCCCATTCAAAACTCCAGTGAAACTATCGTTCCAGTGCAGAGCAGGCTATATGACTGACGTGTCCCGCAGGACAAATCCTTGGGAATCAGACAGCGGGAGCAGATGTAGAACACAAGCATAAATGACAGCTACAACAGAGACTCTGTTTTGTTAAAAACGGCTTTGCTGTTAAAATAACCAATCAAGCAATTCCTCAAGCACACATCCGTCATAACCGATGCATTTATAATGGCTTTTATCTAGCATATTTGACACTGAACATCAAGTGGCCACACAACACAGTACCACAATGGTTAAAATTGAATAAAAGTAACAATACTGCCCTTAAAATCAAGCATCTACATCTATTAATATAACATGAACTAAATAGGCTCAACAATAAGCAAAATTCTTAAAATTCTGAATTGGAAAATGTATCATTTTGGTTTCTAAATGCCATATTTTCTTTTACTTTGCATGTTAAGCAACCCTGCCCATGTACTTTTGCTAGGTTCCAATGGATTTGCAGCAGTATACCACAAAAATGTCAAATTTGATTGGACGCATAACCTTTGACATCAGCCAAAAAGAAAAAAAGTTATCCAAACTATGCACAAAAGTATAGCTAGCTGCATTTTTTAAAGAATATTTTTAATGAAAATCCTGTTCTATCATTTATTCAACCTTGTCATTTCAAAACTGTATGACTTTTTATTTCCACAAATATAGTTTATAAAAAATGGCCGAAATGGCTGATGATGATTTGAACGGCCTAAAATATCCATCCAAGTTGAATTCAATCTACATTTCGGCATAAATGGACCATGTAGGTAGCATGAATCCTACTGTAGTCGCGTGTAATTCAGCTGTCAAACATGACCTTCAAGCTTCCTACATACTCTTCCAGAACACTTCATATGTATCAGCATGTGTGTGGCGCGTCTAAAGCGCGAGGTAATCGGCATCAGTGACAGGCCAACACAAACGATGACACAAACGAGCCACTTGCCACTTCCAGACACCCCCTTCTCCTCTACTGGAATAGAGGCGTCAGTCACACTTTCCTCAAGCATCTGCGTTGCCAAACCCTGTTAATATCCATCAACATAAAAGGGAGACCTCTTTCAGAAATGTGAAATTAAATGACTGCGGCTAACATACACTGCAACCGATTACTAGCGATTTGTCACCGCTGGCAGGTCCTCACGTTGGGCGCCATGTGCTTGTTTAGTATCCTGCTTTCACCCGAGACAGCAATAGTGTCTCTAAAGTATCCTACACAGTGTTAATATTAAAGAATGATGTTTAATTGCAAGTATCAAGCGTGAGAATTCTACTGGTGGTTTTTCTCCATTCAAAATGATCATTCCTAAATGGTAGCAATGAAAGCGGGCTTGATAAAATCGCCTTTTTGTCGTGCACGACTGGACAGCGCGGCATTATCACCTGTGCGGATTGCATAAAGGAGATCAGAAGCCTTGTCTTGAATATTCATGTTTTGCTTATTCATGCCTGCAGGGCACACAAATTCTCTTGGGGAAGACAGAGTCATAGGAGCTTGTTTAATATCTCCCTTTGTTTGGCGTGGCAATTATAGAAAATGAAGCAAATACAAAGACTCGTTGAAGCTCAATCGGCTCGCTCACTTGTGAATTTAAATATTCATGATGAACTTGGAAAAAAAGAAACTAAAATCAAGCGGCCGTTTCATATTCCCTTTGTAATGAGGACTGAAATCTTCATTACACATGCTCGGTATTATAATTTCATATATTGTGTAAGATGCCAGAGGATGATAAAATATTCAATTATTTTCATAACGCATAGAAGAAAAATACCACCATGGCAGCAGAAAACCACTTTTGAGTTTAAATAGTCAGGGATTGGATTATGGTACTTTGAAAACATGACTCCGTGACACACATTCAGTCTGAACAGACACCTTTTAAATTGACGTGAATGAAAATGAGGCTGTGAGGCAGTTAATATAAGCGAATTTGGGCTTGCTTGTTCATAAAGTTATGTATGAATATTGAAAGTCATGGGTTGCGCAACACCTGACGTTGATTAATACTCAATATCAATTAGCAATATTTATTGTCCATTCATAGTTCGTTTCACCAGCCCCTCCTCCTATCCCAATATGTGTAGACTTTGTCACCAAAAAAAAAGAAAAAAGAAATCTAACAAAAAAACAACACTTTTTTAAAAAAAAAACAAATAAATAAACAAACATTTTTCAAAATCTTTTCTAGCAGGGGCACATAGTGGGACAAATAAAATGTAGAAATATACTCACAGAGGCACTTCCAAATTTTTTTTACTTAATTCACTTTGTATATAAAAAATAAGTTGACAGAGCTCTAGTACAAATGGTCATGTAGGCTTGAGTCAAAAAATGTACTGCATGCAACCAACAGCCAAAAATCTCCCTCTTGCTCACTTATTGCATCTGTGTGTGTTTTGTACTGAAAGATGTATTCTTCTACATCTACTGTATAATAGTCCTACACACCAGCACACATGACCACCCACCCACACACACACACTTGAATCTTTAAGAATGTGGAGGTTCACTTCAGCTTAGAATAATCACTTCAACTGCCGTCTACGGCCAAACGGTCACACCGTGGAATTCAAATGAGTTTCATGTAAAATACACAGGTTTCAGCTTACTTTGAATAAGCATGCGAGTTTAACAGAGCGCCTTGCTCTTCAAAGACATTTCACTACAGTGCTTTTGTTGAAAAAAGATATTAAAGTTTTGGCTTGTAATGTATTAATCTTTCTCTTTTTGTTCTAACAAATTCCTAATTTTCCATTGCTGCAGTGCAACAGCTTTTGTAATGAAATGTTTTCCATAAATCAGAAGAAGAAATAAGATCAAATATGCTAAATGATTCACATTTTAGGTTTTAAAGGGGTCATATGATGCGATTTCAAGTTTTCCTTTCTCTTTGGAGTGTTACAAGCTGATTGTGCATAGATAAGATCCCTGAAGTTGCAAAGACTAAAGTCTCAAAACCAAAGATATATTCTTTATCAAAGTTAAGACTCTGCCATGCCCCCCTAAAACGGCTCGTTCTAACACGCCCCCACATATCTACGTCACTATGTGGAAATATTTGCGTAATGCCGCCAAATGTGCACGCAAAGAAAGAAGGCGTGGTTTCAGGAACAGCAGTAGTGTTTATGCAGCCATGTCAGGGAGACGCTGTTTTTCTAGGCGAAAGCAAAAGTACTTTTTTTTGGCCTTCCGAAAGTAGATGCATTTGGGAATTTTTAAGATTACTTACAACAGAACAGCCATGCATTTTATCGACAACCGTTTCGTGAACCTAGGAGAAGAGATAATTCTGACTTTGCTATGACAACCCCCCCCCTGGGGGCGCCACTTTTTTTTCTGAATCCTACTGTTTTGTTATAGTTTAAGTAGTTGCTATATTGTGGTTCAAAATTCAGATTTTTGCCATTGTGTGTGGTGTGCGTGGCACGATAGAGACCATCCCAGGTGGATTCCGCTCTTAAACGTGGCTTGTGTGCTGCAAACACAGATTCATCACTGTGTCTGTCACGAGACGCTGTTCCCCTTTCAGGCTCGATCTTGACATTTATTTTGAAAGATGAAGCTGACGATTATGGTAAGGGCGTTACATTTCCGACGAGTGCTTGCGGTGTTCGGCCAATCACAATGCACTGGGTCAGCTGGCCAATCAGAGCAGACTGCGCTTGTCGGAAGGAGGGACTTTGTAGAAAATGAAGCGGTTGAGAGAGGCGGGGCATAGAGGAACAACAATAATGTACAGTATTTGAAAAAAAAATGTGTTTTTTTGTTTTAAATTAAACCATGGGGTCAACAAATACACAAAATAATGATCTTTTAAAAAAGCATCATATGACCCCCTTTAAGACACTGCTGCCCGAAACATATGTTCAAAAAAAATCATGCAGATCTGAAAAAAAAAAGTCTCATTAACAAAATAAAAAACCTTCCACTACTCCAGGCGGCGCTACAGTTGCCTTCAAAATGTCTGCACAGTAACCCAACATGTTTAAGTAGGGTCTAGCTCTTGCTCACGGATTCTCTTCAAAACTGTGTGGTCTGCCATGACCGCATTGAGGCCTATATGTAAAATGTACTAGTCAATTGAGAACTGATGATCAATCATCATAAGAAATTCAACCAGAACGTCGTCACTTGTTTATGCGACCATTTCATGCAGAAGGCTACTGTACTGGAATTTCGATTAATGAGTACGCTGACAGTAGAAGACTGTTTACATTAATGTTGCAAAAGCCCCTTGTGGCAACCCTGATTACCTGTGCTGTGTTTATGACATTGTTGCAGTAACAGCGTTACTTGTAATTTGATGACTTTTTTAGTAGTATTTAAAACGCTTATATAACTTTCAAAATAGTAATTACAGTATAGTTGCAAGCCGATGTCTCTATACGTTACTGCCACGTTACATTGCTGACAGAATGCAGTGTTTTATAATCTAGAGATTGTAAAAAGGATGTAGCACACGCACTGTCGAGTCAAGTGCCAGTGCATTAGAGACCTGCTCTCGCGAGACCAGACACAACAGAGTGCGGCGCGGGGCAAGATGGGCGAGTGCTGGTGCGGCGGGTAGACACTCGTGTGTGTGCGGGATGCGGGAGAATAAAATGATTTACGGGACTCCCGCAAAATAGAAATATCTAAACATAAAATATCTGAAACAAATAAATTGTTATTCATCTATTGCACAAAAGCAACATGAACTAATATAAAATATAAACGATTAACAGGTGCAAGCGTATGCAGAGTTTCTATTTAGGCTATAACACGTGTTTGCATTCATTATGCATATATTTATTGTTATAACAGAGATTTGTGAGATTGCGATGAACTGAGATGTCTTTTAGAGATTATAAATGCAGCGACCAAACCATGCACACAGCAGCCGCTTGCTTTAGTTAAAAATAACAGTGTTCTGTGAATGTTGATGCTTTAATAACAAATATTTATCGGGAGCGTGTATGCTGGGATTTCATACATTTCATGGAGAAAAAAGTAACGTAACTAGTAATGTAACTAATTACTAATTACTTTTGAAATAAAGTAATTAGAACAGTAATGTCATTACTTTTAAAAGGAGTAATCAGTAATTTGATTACATTTTCAGAGTAACTTGCCCAACACTGGTTATGAAACACATTCTGGCACATTTCAGAAAACAACAGCAAGTATTTGCATTCACGTACTTGTGTAAAGTATGTTTCAGGTCTTAACATAATGAAACTCCAAATAATGTGAGATAAAAGTCCTCACTTCACCTCAAGCTACTATTTCTAGATAAATCAGAAACAGAAAAGCCTTGTCTGATAGAATGTGCACCAGCAATCTGTCTAAGTCTACATTTGGGTTACGGCAACAAGCTTCAATTTGCCTAGGCAATAAAGACTTAGTTTCATTAGGAGCATTATGTGTTACTGACATGAAGCTGTCGCTTCACATTTACGACTAGCGGAAGTTCTGTTCTGGTGGGTTAACTGGGGTTGCTGGGTATTCATTTGGCTCTTTTGATGCGAACAGAACAGGTTAACATCTAGATAATAATTTGTTCTCATCTCAGCAGTAATACTGATCCCTGTCTTAACATGTGGAGATGAAAGCGACGCCAATCATGCAAGTGTTGTTGCTACCTGCTAATTCCTGACACTCATCTGCTAAGACTAAGTAGCATCAAAACAACTAGCATGACACACCAAGTAAAGGATTAAACTCTTATTTTGCTCTCAAATGAAATGCAACCTAAGCTACATCTATCATTTGCGAAATGACAGTTTTATCGTACGTTTACACTCCTACATTCAGCTTTTGCCTGGCAAGCATTGGATCAGAGTTTAGTCCTGGGAAGTTCTGTATGAGTTGAGGGGGATAAAGCGAAGTGCTTCGCTTACTCATAGCACTCAGTGTTATCTTGCCTGGACAGCATGGCTGTAATACTGGCTTATGTCTAGCTGCATAAAAATCTAAACACATACGTGGCAATGCTATTGTACAGTTCATGTGATTTTGCTAGCTGAGGACAAAGCATTTTGTGAGGTCTGCAGTTTTATTCAGATATACCTCACTGTGTCTTAATTTGTCCACAGGCAAGAGTTGGCACAGGAACAGAGCTTCTTCCTGAGGGGAAAAATGGGCCAGACTCAACTGAAAACACAAGGAAATGGTCATGTGCGGAGGAAAATGACGAACAAACAAAAGCTGACCTCTTCGGGTAATTTCTGATACAAAAATGTAAACGTGCTTCACTATGGTGCTTTTTCTTATTCTTCAAATTTGACATCAACGATGGCTGGTCACTCACGAGATATGTCTTGATGTTGAATGTACGCAAACTAAAAGTCATACAGGTTTGGAACAACAAGAGCGTGAGTATGAATTTCCATTTTTAAGTGAACTCCGTTTAACATCATAACTGTGTCATTATTTATTGTTTGCTAACTTCAAGTACGAAGTCATCCAGTTTCTTTGCTAACTTTCCTTCCCACATTACTTGAGGGGTACTAATATTGTGTATTCTTCCAGGATCCCTGCAAAATTTTTGTTTTTGGAATTTTGCATATCCTGAAACATTAGCCTGCCACCCTGGCGCCAAAGCAACCGAGAAGTGCTTCTTCTTTCCGTCCTGGTATAATAGCAGTATCATTTGGTCTGACCAAATAAGAGAGAGAAAAATATTCACATTGTCATTTAATTTTATGATTTTTTATGACCCATCGTGACCTCCTGGGTTTTAATTGACAAGTTTCTGCCAGGAAAAAACAGTGCCTATTTAAATAACGCGCGAATTGGGTCCAAAAAAGCACACTCATGCTCCTAATCTATATACGGAGAGTAAGTTGATAAACGACAAGGTTTGATAAAACGAGGTGCCTATTAACGAAAGTGTCGGCTTGCAGTTAAATCTCCTAGAAATGTGCACACTATCAGTGAAAAGCATACACTGGGGGTCTCAAGTGTGGAAGATCGCGAACGAAAAACAAATGTGAAAAAAAACACAACAAAAAACAATGGCTACTGTCAAAAATATACAACCAACCAGATAATCGTTCACATCACTGATTTATACAACAGTGCTTAAACCGACCACACAAAAATCCTTATTTAATAGTTTAAATAAAAACAAATAAGAAAATAAACAGTTTAAATAACACAGAAATAGTTTTTATTAATCTTTTAGAGAAAACAAAATAATTAAAATTAACAACCCAAACTAACTAATAAACAAATTAATTATAACTAATGGCAAATAAACAAGAAAATAAGGCTTATAACACCAGAACATAAATTGAATGAGAAAACAGTAATAAAGCAAATATAAATAATTTAATAATGGATAATGAAACATAAGCACAATAAACAGATTAACAAATAACCACAATAACGCAAAGCATTTTTAAAACATTATAAATAATAAATAAATAAAAGACCACATTTCCCAGCATTTCCAGAATGTTACCGAATATTATTGGAGCATGCAGGATGCATCCACTTGGGCTAATCTACTTATTCAGAATTATCTTTCATGGGATATCATGCTTGCTTTCGATACGTCAGCATGGTAGCCGGGGTCTAGAAGGGGAACAGACGCCATGTAATGAATCTGCATTACATCCACAAGAGTATTTATTAATCCGGGTCATCGTAGAATGCCTGGTGGAATTTAGTCATAAGCCACCGGACTGTGCTATACATCTGTTGACGGTGTTTCAACACACTTCCGAGAAGCTCCAACACACAGCTGATAAAGCCAGTTAGATGAGTGCTGAAGCGTCTTCAACAAATAGAAAACAAAAGGTCAGATTGCTTATGAATACATTTTTCCAGACTTTTGATTCTGTATCGCAGCTCTGACTGGCTCTGTGCGCGTGCAATTTCCTGTGACACTCAGCGAGCCATTTCTCAAGTCCCTATCACTCATATGTCCTAAACGGTGATGATAATTACAACCCTCAAATAATGTGTGGCTTATACCTGCTGATGCAGCAAGGCCGCATCAAAGACAACTAATACAAGCAGTTTTTTAAACATACCTCAATAGATTGCCACCACTTCAGAATTCATTGACCTGCAAAATTGTCATTGCCTCCACTTATGAAGGATGACGTTTCCTTGACCTCTGAACAATTCATCTGAATGATTCGATTCAATTATTTGTTATTTGACTGTTGGAGCAAAAAGCAAGTTAAAAAATATTCAGAAATGTTACAAACAAGTGTACTGGAAATATGTTTATGATTTGACTGCATGACGCGTTATCAACAATGAATGAGTGAGTGAATGAATGAATAAATGAAAGAACCAGTTTTTTTTTATAACGTTAATTGAAATATGTGTATAAGACAAAACTTAAACTTGTTTTATTTCAGATAGTTGCTGAAGTTGTTAAACTAAAATAACAAAAACTGAAATAAAAAATGAATAAAAATGATATAGACATTAAAAAACATAAATAAAAGGGCAAACCAATTTTTTTAAACGACCTAAAATTTAAATAAAAAACGAATTCAAATATTAATAAAAACTATAATTAAAAACCAAAAAACAATCATTTAAATATAAAAACAAATTAATAATTTAAAAAACAAAAATGAAATTAAAACCACTCTATCGATGAGGAGTTGGGGGGAGACGCATTGCTGCCGCACACATATTATTTTTTCCACTCAATTATGTCGTAATAACGAGATGTTAAGTCGTTTTAACGACATCTTTTTCTCGTTAAAACGACATCTTTTCTTGTTAAAACGACATATTTTCTCGTAATAACTAGATGTTTTTTCGTAATAACGAGATGTTTTCTCGTTTTAACGACATCTTTTCTCGTAATAACGACATCTTTTCTCGTTAAAACGACATCTTTTCTCGTTATAACGAGATGTTTTCTCGTTAAAACGACATCTTTTCTCGTTAAAACGACATCTTTTCTCGTAATAACGACATCTTTTCTCGTTAAAACGAGATGTTTTCCCGTTAAAACGAGATGTTTTCCGTTATTATAGATAGGCTATATGGTACATTATGTGAGCGAGCTAAGCACTGTCCGCTGCTGTAGCTACAGTCTGACAGAAACCAGGATCTGCACGCTGCTGAAATTATTGAAATACACTGTTTTAAATGTATTTTAATTGAATGGTTTTAATTGCAGCGGCATGTTTATTAGGATTAATCTCCAATCTGTCTACAATATAGTGCTATCCAATAACTGCACTGACCCATGACTCCTTTATGATCAGATCAAAACTGGGCTTAATATTTCTTTATTTGAATGACTGAAGTATGTTTTATCAACAAATCGAAATACGAAAAAAAAAAACTAGTTTCTATAGCTAATATAATATAATACGACTAATAATAATATTATTATTATTATTATTATTATTATTTCGTTCTGTTTGGCAAAACGAAAATTAGATTTTTCTGTATTTTTTGTTTGTGGGTTAAAAAATGAGCTTGCTATTTGTTCTTTCTCTCAGCCTGTCTTTACTGCCTATATCCCATCACACAGAATAAGAGTTCATCTCGTGTACCGCTCTGCAAATTAGTCACAATAACGTTTCTTCAAACAGTCTGGCTGTTGTATATATATTTCTTGCAAATATACATCTCATATGAAGCACAACACTGCTCGTCTCGGTTCGGCGGCGCCGGCGCGACCTCTAGGCTACACTGTGATAACAGAGGAAAGAAATGTCTGCTTTATTTTCTATACTTCCACAATAACAACAAAACGTTACAAATTGCTTTTGTAAAATAACAGGGAGTGCTTTCTGGCGCATCTTATGTCTAAAGGTCTACTTAAATAAAACAATCGAAAACAAATTTGTTTTGATTTAATTCGTAGCCTATAGCCTAAATTCAACAAGAGGTACTATACAGTCTTTCCCGTCTGAGCTCATCTGTATTTTGTGCTCACACGCAGCCTATTCCTTCAGTATAAAGCAAAGCCTGGGCTGCGTTTCTCGATAACGACTGATCTTAGCGCTTAAGAGCGTTTTCTACGAGTCATTTTACGATCGTTCGTTATTGTTTCACGTGCATTTCCCAAAATTGCACTTAACGCAATCGCACGTAGCCGTGCTTTAAGTGCTACTTAGGAGTCGCTATCCGTTTGTCAAGTGCTGAAATGTCACCTTCTAGAATGGCTCGTAATTGTAGTACACACTCGTTTATTGAAATGTTAACCTAATCCTACGTTCCAGACAACTCGATATAATACTATATTATATTATCTTATATTATATTATATTATATTATATTATATTATAATATATTATATTTATACGTATAATATTATATTTTACATAATTATGTAGCCTATAATATACTTTATATAAAAATATATATTATAGTATAATATCTATATAGAGACGTTATTTCTGGGTCCAATACATTGGTTTTCGTGCATGTCAATAAGTCATTGACAGATTTTAAGCATATTTACATTACTTCTTTTATTCTAATAATTATAATTATTAAATAATTATGTTGATTATTTATTCTATTCTATCTTTTATTCTTCTTCTGTTTTTTCTGCCTTTTTTAATTATTTCATTTATAAATTCATAAAAAACGAATAATAAAGTGTATATTATATTATACACGTTATATTATAATCACATTGCACTTGCCTAAAGTTAAAGGTGTAATCTGCCGATTATCCTGCAGGTGACCTCATAATTATGTCTTCTTACGATGCACCTAGAGATTTACGATTACTCCAGAGCACTCGTAGATCTACGATGATTTTCAAGTGCTACTTAAGTTACGATGCTTTTGAGAAACAGACCGTAATATTAAGATCAGTCGTACGATCGTTTCACGAAACGCAGCCCTGGAATTTTACCCAGAAGAAGAACGCGATGCGCGGCTTGATTCAGCTAAAGATATCATTTAATAATATATAATCACTAATACATAATTAATATATAATCAGACTAAAGTGTCAAAGCTGCCCACGCATGTGAAACAAATATTAAAGCATAAGCTCATTTGTTTACCCACGAACAAAAATAGGCCTACGAAAAATCTAGCTTAATTTTCGTTTGCTCGTTTTCAAACAGAACGAAATAATAATAATAATATTATTATTATTATTATTATTATTATTATTATTGTTGTGTTGGTTCATATTCTATTATATATTATTCCTATTAGAAAATCTCTTAATTATTTTTTTTTTTTCGTATTTCGATTTGTTGATAGAACATACTTCAGTCATTCAAATAAAGAAATATTAAGCCCAGTTTTGATCTGATCATAAAGGAGTCATGGGTCTGAGTGCAGTTATTGGATAGCACTATATTATAAACATATTGGAGATTAATCCTAATAAACATGCAGCTGCAATTAAAACCATTCAATTAAAATACATTTAAAACAGTGTATTTCAATAATTTCAGCAGCGTGCAGATCCTGGTTTATGTCAGACTGTAGCTACAGGAGCGCGTGCAGTGCTAAGCTCGCTCACATAATGTACCATATAGCCTATCTATAATAACGAGAAACAATCTCGTTTTAACGACATATCTCGTTATTACGAGAAAAGGTGTCGTTTTAACGAGAAAAGGTGTCGTTATTACGAGAAAAGATGTCGGTTTAACGAGAAAAGATGTCGTTATTACGAGAAAAGATGTCGTTAAAACGAGAAAACATCTCGTTATTACGAAAAGAGTCGTTTTAAACGAGAAGATTTCTTTATTACGAGAAAAGATGTGTTTTAACGCGAAAGAGTTCGTTATTACGAGAAAAGAGTCGTGAAAACGACATAATTAATGGAAAAAATACATATGTGTGCGCAGCAATGCGTCACCGTAACAACCCAAATAACTAAACAATATAATAAAATGAGCAAAAACACAAGAAAAATAAATAATGCCTTTAGGAACAACTAAGCAACTAAAGAAATTTATCATACAAGTAATCAAACAAATAAACAGGCAGAAAGAACAAGATAAACGCAAATTATAAACCAATAATAAAGACCACTTTTCCCAAATATAACTGTATAAACTTGTTTCAGCTATGCTAAATATGTACTAAAATACCTAAGAACTCAAATAATTTTTTTAAATAAAACTAGACATTAAAATACATAAATAAAATGACAAAAACAACTAAATTATTAAAACTAACTAAAATTAACATTCAAACAGAAAATTAAAAAACTTTAATATATATTAAACATATATATCAACGATACTACATAAAAATTTCTAAACTAGAGTAAAAGTACGACTTAAAATAATAAAGCATGTAATAAATTATTTGCAAATAAATTAATTACATTACATATAATAAACAAAGAATGAAACAAAAATCAACAAAACAAACAAGTAAATATAAAACAGTAATTAAATAGCACTTAAACTATTTCTTAAAACATGCAATAAATAAATAAATACATTTTAGGATTGTTTATTGTACTAATATGTATTTATGAGCTGAATCATGGATGCAACAAAATGAACTGACACATAAAACTACAATACATAGCCTAACTAATAACATTTAATAAGGCTAATAAAACGCAATAAACAGTATTATGCGGTTTTTAGCATTTAACATGCAATGCCAGGATATCAGGGACAACATGATGTTGTAATTATGTAACCCCTTAATCATTTTTTTAAAGGTTCAAACTAACCGTTTAAAAAGAACTAATTCACAGAAATAAATCAGACTTCCAATCACTACATGGAGGGTGTTAAATAGAGTCCGGGGGCTGGTGACAAGGGCCTTGAGATTGGACCCAAGACCCTTTTTCTATCCCATCATGTCCCATCCATTGTGACTGCCCCAGGATGCAATGTGTTACGTGGGCCTGGTCTGCTGGATTCTGGTGTTAACTAAATGGATGGAGCTGCCAGCACAATCCTAATCTTGGAGCCAACAGCAGGTCCCACAGCCTCTGACAGCCAGATAGCTTGTGGAACAAGAACAAAAAAAAAGGAACATTGAGCCCAAACCGAAATGCATTCTCTTCTTTCAGAATGGGGGACGGCTTGAATAAAAATAAGGTAAAAGGTATCTTGCATACCATCCAATCATAAAGTATCTCTCCAAGCATGAAAAGTTACATGCCGGTCGGTATCTTCGGTCAATTTCATCATCCTCCTTGTCTTTTTCGCCTCAATGACAAATGGACCATGCTGTGCTCTCTTGCAAAGATAAGCTCAGAATAGTATTCGCCCATCATCTTTTTCTGTCAGCTTTGATTTGGCCGATGCCTCACTGCGTGCTTTGAAATTTCCCTGTCTTCAAGCAATATCAAGTGTGAACTTTTGTAGAAGCAAGCCTTTATTCCTCCACATAAAAGTGTAAAACATAAACATCTTTTCTTCATATTGCATCTTAAAAACATCTCATCCAATATGGAACAAATGCATCACCTTGAAGTGTATTTGAAGGTGATTTATTTAAGCACAGGCTCAAAACCTTATGCTCATCTCGATTAAATTACACTCACAACGAAACCCAGATTTCAAGGTTTATAGTTCACCCAAAAATGAAAATTCTGTCATAAATTACCTACACAGCCTTTCAAGGCTTGCAAAATTTCAAAATCCCTGGTAGCCCTTCATGCAGGCACTCTTCAGATTTTGGTAGCCAAAGATGAATTTAACTAGCCATAATAAAAGAAGACCTTTTTTAATGTGGAAAACTGGATAGAAGTCGAAACATCAATCAAAACACAAATATCATATCATACTCACACACATCTCCTGCAATAATAAAGAGAATTTTAGAGTGCAGACCTTGAGTAATGTTTGATTAAACACAAATATTAGCAAATATAAATGAAGGCATTTTATTTCACTATTACAGGGTATATGCAGGATTTTTAAAAATCAAATTTAAGACTTTAAGACCTTTTTTTAAAGACCTACAAAAATAAAATTAATACTATATGAGCGGGGTAGGGCAATGTCTATGGTAACATAACCATAACATTACATGATTTACAGTTGAGATACGGGTTTTCACAAAACAAAAAGTCTTATGATATGATAAACATCACATTTCAGCCTTTAAACCATTTTTAAGAAAAGGGACGTGTCAAACGTATGAATTATATTCATTTAAAACATATATAATGCATCGTGGTACTCTCGTGAACACGTGTCGAAGACTTACACAGAAGAGAACTTAAATAGTTAAACTCATTCTGACGGCACCCATCCACTGGTGAGCAAGAATGAAGAAACAAACTCATCTTGGATGGCCTGAGAGTGAGTACATTTTCAGCAAATTTCAATTTTGTGAATTATTCCTTTAAAGGTGAGTAAATGACAGGTTTTTTTTCACTTTTTGGGTGAACCATCCTTTTAATTTGATGGGTTATGTGCCTGAATATAGTTATGGAACCAATTGTACCCAAAGAGGACTTCACAATTCAGTGCACGTGGCAGCAGCGCTGTGCTTGTTCATCAGATTAACTGACATTTCGACCTGGCTTTCTGCAGCTTTAATAAGTAACACAGCTGCCTCCATGGAAGCCATTAGAATCCCATCGACATATTTTCTGTAGTAAGTATAGATAATCAATTATCCGAATTTAGAGTCGCTTAGAAAAAAATGATCAACATACATCAGCGCTCTGATAATAGGAGATGGTTGGTTTCAGATCCCAGCGTAGAACCCTAATGGATAGATTATAAAGCAGAAGGCCAGACGTTCGATACGGATCAAGCATCACTCCCTGGAGATATCACACTTCAAGGTGTTGGTTACGTTTAATTCACCTTGTGTGGTATGGATAGTGACATCTTTGTCTAAATAAATCAGCTGATGTTCGTGGTCGTGTTGTTTCAGCTGTTCGGGCTAGTGGATCATCTTCACGCCTCTGGCTTCAACCACCAGTAGCTACAGAAAAGCAGTTCGATGGATGTCCCCAGGTCACAGCCATTCGTTCTGGATGGGGCGACTTCTTCAGTTGTGCGTGACCTCTCCATCCCCCTCCATTTTATACCCTTTCATCGTGTGTTTCTCTTTTAGGGTGACATCCAGCAGCTTATAAACATGAGAGCTCACCGTGAGAGACTACCACACAATGAGCGCCTCCACGTGTGAGAAATGTGGCCGTTCAGCTGCCTGTAGGCCTGTCTGATGAGTTACGCCTCATGCTGGTCAATATCAAAAGACTATTGATTGTTGACTCACATTATGGCTTCTTAGTCTCTTAAAACTACCAATAAGGGCTAAAAGCCATCAGAAAACCCTCTTCAAAGACAACATAATAAATGAAAGTGGTCCGAGCCTAAAGAATGGAGATGGTTATTTTCTAGATAGTGAAAAAGAAAATAAACGGATATAAATGAACTGAAACCAAAATAAATGAGTTTTTTTTTTGACCAATGCAAACACCACTATCATGTAATCTATCAAAAAATGCTTTAAAAATAAATGAATGTTTAATATCTTCCAAAATGTTTTCTTTAAAAGGCTGTTTCTGCCTAAAATAATAATAATAGTTGTTGTTGTTATTTATATTTTTTAATGCATTTAATTATTATAAATGTGACTTAATTTTTTGGCCATTAAGACTTCATATATCAACTTATAATTTATATTTATATTGTTTTTACATATGAATTATATTATCATAATTGTGATTTAATACACAACCATTCAAAGGTTTGGGGTTGATAAGATTTTTTCTCTTTTGTAAATTTACATTTATTTGATCAAAACGACAGGAAAAACAGCAATATTGTTACAATTTAAAATTGTATTATTACAAATTTTAAATTATTTTACGCAGCCATTACTCCAGTCTTCAGAGTAACATGATCCTTCAGAAATCATTCAAAAAACAATTTTTGTGATCAAGAAACATTTTCTATTTTAAATGTTGAAAACAGCTCCTTAATATTTTTGTGTAAACAGTGATTTTCTTTCTCTTTCTTTTTCATTTATTTTCAGGATTCTTTACCACATACAGTTCCAACAAATTAACATTTTAATAGAAATCTTTTGTAATGTAATGAATGTCTTTACTGTTAATTTTCCTTGCTGAATAAAAGTATTGAATTCTTTCTCCTGTATCGTTTATCCTGTACAGTATTAAATGTATAAATAAATAATCTACTGACTGGCTGTATATCACAATGTTACCTTTGTTCCTGGCTTAATTTCTTGCAATTATGACTTCATATCTCAACATTGTGGCATCTCAATTTATTTTCTTATATTTGTGTTATGTCATAATTGTTAATATCACAACGTTACTTAATATTTGAAATTTGAGACTATACTTAATAAAAAAAAAAGACTTCCACAACATCTCATTTTGCACGTTTCCATTAATGAAATGTTTTATTTTTTTTCCCTTTCTGTCAACTAACCATTCAATGTAACCATTTTAGGGTGCTTAAAATGTCCGTTCCACTATAAAAACCCAAGGCAAAGGTGGGGTTTTTTTTAAACAAAAACCCCTGGCGTGTTTTAGAGAGGGTAACGTTTTGACATACAACAACTAAAAAAAAAAAAGCTAACTTGTCACAATACACTCTTAAAATTAAAGGTGTTTTAAAGGTTCTTCAAGCGATGCCATAGCAGAACCATTTTTGGTTCCACAAAGAACCATTTCAGTCAAAGGTTCTTTAAGAACCATCTCTTTCTTACCTTTTTATAATCTGAAGACCTTCTTTCACCACAAAGAAGCTTTAGAGAAACAGAAAGGTTCTTCAGATGTTAAAAAAATTCTTTATGGAACCATTTAGACAAAAGGTTCTTCTATGGCATCGTGAAGCACCATTATTTTTAAGAGTGTATATCCAGAAAGCTGAGATTCTTGTGATTCGAATGATGCAAACCATTTTAAGACGCAATTAACACAGCAGGTACAATCAGTGTCTTTGTCAGACTGCCAACAAGGCTTCATGCTGTGATCCCACTGTGTTTTCCAGCTAATAGCTCCCAGCTATAGTCATCTGCAGGGATCTGCTTGTTTCCTTTTTCAGAGTGTTCAAAGTTCTATTACTCAATACCAGTAAGACGTACAGTTATTCTGAGGTTTGTTCTGTTTAGGAACAAACCTCAGAGTGTCATCTTTCAAAAGAGACCAAAACCATGCATATACTCCAAGAACAGCATGTAATTTACTTTGGGCATGCCTTTTTAAAGTGTCTTTACAGGAATTCTAAGGGGTTAAAATGAATGTAATGTATGACTAAACAAAATAGTGTCTACATTTAAAGGACATTTTCACCGAGACAAATCTAACAACAACAAAAAAACTGTACAAATTAACACTGGGTGGCCATCATCTGTACCAAAACCAAGCACCTCAGAGGGAAAGCGAAAGAAGGAGGAGCTGAAGATGGTGGGGGCTTGGCTGGGGTAAGTTGGCTGTGGTCACTTTTAGCCCAACGGAATGATGAACAGCATGGGCTGATATCCATTTGTCTTCTACCTGTCTGCCTCCAGGCCACGGGGGCCTCCACAATATGTCACTGTCGTATGCTGGAACGCCCCCATGCATCAAAACATTTTAATACAGCTCAGCCCATTTCCAACCATCTCCGGGGTCGGGATCGCGGATAGGAAGTCGACCCCGATCTGTGTTCGCCTCATGTGCGACACGGTGTGAATCAATCCACGTTTTGGTGCCTTTTCACGTGGCGTTAACATAAAACGATCGCGGCACTCCCGGTGAGAACAAACGTTCAGCAAACCGTCTCATCATGAGATGTTTTGACTGTTCTGTTGTTTTTCATCCCGTCTAGGGAAAAACATACGGATGAAAGGAAAAAACAAACAACAAGGCTGGAAAATAGTGGCTGCAGGCATTGGAAAACAGGTCGAGAGGACAGATGGGGTGTGCGCTGCAGATTACAGTGACTGTTTCAACAAAAACTTTTTCCAGAGGGACAACTGGGAAACAAATCCTTGTTAGGAGGGATTGAATCGGTTTGGTTTTTGTTTTGATATTAGGGATGAAGGCCAGCAGGACACTCTGTGGAGAGGGTAAACGCAAAAAGTGTTGGCCCCCTTCCTGATTTCTTATTTTTTTGCATGTTTGTCACACTTAAAAGATTCAGATCATCAAAAAATTTTAATATTACACAAAGATAATGAAAGTAAATACCCAAAAGCAGTTTTATATTCTTTATTAAGGGAAAAAAAAAAAAAGCTGTCCCAAACCTGCCTGGCCTACGTGAAAAAGTAATTGCCCCCTAAATCTAATAAATGGTTGTGCCACGCTTTGCAGCAACAAATGCAATCAAGCGTTTGCGATAAATGGCAATGAATTTTACATCGCTGTGGAGGAATTTTGGCCCACTCTTCTTTGCAGAATCGTTTTAATTCAGCCACATTGGAGGGTTTTCAAGCATGAATGGACTGTTTAAGCATCTCAATCAGATTTAAGTCCAGACTTTGACTTGGCCACTCCAAAACCTTAATTTAGTTTTCTTGAGCCATTCAGATGTGGACTTGCTTGTGTGTTTGGGATCATTTTCCTGCTACATAACCCAAGTGCGCTTAAGCTTGAGGTCACAAACTGATGGCCGGACATTCTCCTTCAGGATTTTCTGATAGAGGGCAGAATTCATGGTTCCGTCAATTATGCCAAGTTGTCCAGGTCCTGAAGCTGCAAAGCAAAAAACACACAGAAAAGAAGCCCCAGACCATCACACTACCACCAGCATATTTTACTGTTGGTATGATGTTCCTTTTTTGAAATGCTGTGTTGGTTTTACGCCAGATGCAACGGGACACACACCTTCCAAAAAGTAAAACTTTTGTCTCATCAGTCCACAGAATATTTGCCAAAGTCTTGGGGATAATCAAGATATTTTTGGCAAATAAGAGATGAGCCTTTGTGTTATTTTTGGTCAGCAATGGATTTTTCCTTGGAACACTCCCATGGATACCGTTTTTGCCCAGTCTCTTTCTTATATTTGAATCATGAACACTGACCTTAATTAAGGCAAGTGAGGCCTGCAGTTCTTTAAACGTTGTTCTGGGTTCTTTTATGACCTCCTGGATGAGTCGCCGTTGTGCTCTTGGAGTAATTTTGGTTGGCCGGCAACTCCTAGGAAGGTTCACCACTGTTCCAAGTTTTCTCCATTTGTAGATAATGGCTCTGACCGTGGTTCACTGGAGTCCCAAAGCTTCAGAAATGGCTTTATAACCTTTTCCAGACTGATACATGTCAACTGTTTTGTTTCTCATCTGTTCTTGAATATCTTTAGATCGCCATGATGTGTTGCTCTTTAAGCATGCTTCACTTGGTCAGACAGGTTCTATTTAAGTGATTTCTTGATTCAACAGGTCTGGCAGTAATCAGGCCTGGGTGTGGCTAGTGAAATTTAACTCAGCTTTCTAAAAAAATGTGGTTAATCACAATTCTTTCATGATTTAACAGGAGGGGGAAATTAATTTTTCACGTAGAGCCAGGTAGGTTTGGACAGCTTTTTTCCTTAATAAATGAAATCATCATTTAAAAAACACATTTTGTATTTACTTGCATTATCTTTGTTCTGGAATATTTGACTATTTATTAAAATTGTTTGAGATTCTGATCTTTTAATGTCGTTGAGGGTTCTTGTTCTTAGTGTGATAATATGCACAAAAAAATTTAGGAAGGGGGCAAAACCTTTTCACAGGCACGTATATAAGGAATATTATAATAAAATACAACAGCAGTTTGCAAATCCATGAAAACAGACAAGCTGAGAGAAACAAACAGAGAGTTGTCACAGAGAATAGTTGGTTGACTCATTTCATCAACAAAACATCCAAAATGCAACCGTAACATGTGATGTAGCTAGGCATATATTAATGAATAGAGCAAAGTTGAGCAAGTTTAAGGCCAATTTCTCCTCAGAATGAAACATGCACAATATTATATCCCACCTCCTCTTCTGCAGCAGCTGCTGTGTTTGTCCAGGCGGCCAATACCTTGAGAATAAAGCCAGAATCTGCGTCAGCACCAGCAGCTGAACAGGGTCAGGCTATCTCAAATTTCCTGTCTGCAGAGGGGCAAGGGTACTTCACGCTCCAAGACTTCAACAGCCAGATAAAGCGTACCCTGCCAGGGCCAAATATTTCAGAGTTGCTCTCGCTTTACGGAGCTGAATCATTTCCATTGACGTGACAGTATCGTACTCTGTGTCCCTGACAGGGGTAAAGAATATCCCAGCTGGGTTATTTCATTACCTGAAAGCTGTCACCGGAGAGTTCCTCAGTGTCAGCAACAGGCAGAAAGTTGCAAAAGTGAATTAGTGCTCGGTGTGGAGCTGGACACAGCTGAAACGGACTCCTCTCGTCATGGTGACGGAGTACATTTGGACATGGGCAAGAAAAGAAAAACTTGATAATGGACAGCAAGTTACTTCAGACTGAACGGAACATGAGGTTTTAGTGGCACTTTGTTATGGAGCTGAAAACGCTAGCTGCAAACGTCAAGGACTATTTTCTTCAAAGTTCTGATTTAATAAGAGGTTTGCAGATAAGACAAAATGACCCAAGAATGACAAATTTCTTTCTGAAATAATCCATTTATTGTAATCCATGTAAGGTTCAGTTGATGAGAATTGAGAGTCACACTATTGAAAACCATGAGCTTAGCTCAATTACATAAAGTTTACTAGCATCACTAGTCAGTTGCCACTGAAAGTTGCAATGAAGAAACTTTTCAAGAAGACCTTTATATAGTATGGGCACTCTTTTAAGCCACAGGTTGCGTATAACATTCTTTCATTGATCCCAACGAATGTCCTCAATGGACAATACTAACTTCTCATTGAGATCACTGAGAAATGAATGGACATTTCTAGATGCTTTTTATATTTTTATGTTTTATATGTTATGTTATATTAAAATAAAGCTAAAAAAGTTAAAAGTAGAATAAAAAATAAGTACAAGTTAAAATATTAAACAATATATATTTTTTTAATTTTATATATTGATTTATAATAAAATAAAACATAACAAGTAAAAATACAATTAAATAAAAATAAACAAATAAATAAATAAATATGATTAAAGTAGGATTAAAATATATAAATAAAAATGAATAAATTAATGAATAAATAAATAAATAAAATAACAAAATAAACAGAATTCACATTGTTCTGGAATGATGGAAAAAAAGACAAACAACAGGAAACAAACTTTTATACTAATTATCAAATGATGACAAAAATGAACTGTTGTACAGTGCAAATAAATAAACAATTAAAAACATTTAAATTACTCCATTTCCAACTTCAGTTCTTGACTAGTCAGTGACCTTATGTCAACTGCCCAAGTAGACAAAGCATTCAAAATGCACATCCAAGTTGCAAAACGAAATATCTGAAAGACAAAATGCTCATTTTTGGAACAACACTGTAAATTTGTGCTTGGCTGTATTCATTAGGTTGAGAAAATGGTCCTAACTGAGTCCTTCTACACTGATGATCCATATATGAATACAAGGTGTCAGATCGGCCAATCGCAATGTAGAATCCTACTCGAAGAGCTAATTTCCTAAACAAACATTGCAGAAATGCGGATAGTTGTGTCATCTTCTCAAAACCAATTTTCTGGAACATGCCATGGGGTGAGCACACGACACTCAAAAGGGCTGGCATCCCAGCTCAAACGCACAAAAGAGGCCTCTGTAAAAAGGTACATATGCTGGTGTGCGTACACGGACCCAGCTTGTACGGGCAGACAGCTG
Organism: Sinocyclocheilus anophthalmus; assembly: GCA_018155175.1. Taxonomy (NCBI): domain Eukaryota; kingdom Metazoa; phylum Chordata; class Actinopteri; order Cypriniformes; family Cyprinidae; genus Sinocyclocheilus; species Sinocyclocheilus anophthalmus. Next base: position 337,223 of record JADLZN010011372.1, on the reverse strand, counting down.
TGATCGTTACCTCTAAAACCCTTTTCAACCATTCTGTGATCTGACAGGCTGGTGAAAAGCCTTTAAAGTTCCCTTGACTCTCCAAACCAAAATTATACATCACAGCCTTCAAGTTTCAACTAGTCACATTGGTCAAACAGATTCAATTTCAGGCATAATTAAACCCCATCTTGCATCTGAACTAACAAAGCATGATTTACTGCTTGCTTGTTGGTTCGTTTTACAGAGTCTTTATTCAAGCAAACAAGCCGATCGCATTCATATCCAACACTATATCTGGGTTGTTAGCCCACACAAGCATTGGCGGCTTATGAGAGATCTCATCTGGTTATTCGCCACAGTAAGAGAAAGCACTGGCAGATGCCCACTCAACTGTGCTGAGCGCAGACTGATCCGTGCCAGACGTTGGGCCGATGATTCATGTGAATTGCCCTAAATGGTTGCAATATGCCAAGCTGATGCTGTCCTGGGGAATAGGTGTGGAATAGTTGTCAAATATGTCCAATAATCAGTGAATCAGATACAGCTGTCCCCTCCGGTGAATGCAAAACACTTGGCTGTGGGAAATTAAGATACAAAAAATAAAATGTCTGCCATGTGGCCTAGCAAAGGACAATTTGAGGTTTGATTCTGGCATGTGTAATCTCTAGAATGTACAAAACGACATATTTTGATAATCGACTAGTTGGCTGGTTCAACAATTAGTAGTAAGGTAAGATATCAAAGAATGCATTTTTGCATTCCACTGCTCTGCTTTTTGGTGTTTTTCTATGTAAACATGAGCTAGATGGACGTATTAGACCGTTGTGCTCACGTCTCACATCATTTTATAGCTTTTACAACATTCTAAAAACACGACACTAAAAATTCAAAGTAGTTCACTTCTAACCAAAAAAAAAAAAAGCACACTTATTTTTCTATACAACTGTCCTGCATCCCAATTTTTAAATGTGAATCGATGAGACATTTTTTTTTTAATGGGGAACTTTAAATTGTTGAAGGTGGTGAATTCGTTAGGGCTCGAATATGGACAATTGGTGGACTACATGTCCACCAACCCACTAGTTGATTAGTGAGGCTGACTAGTGTATATGGATTTTTCTTTTCTTTAATTTGCATTTTAGCTTCAAAGTTTTGCTTTAAAGGGTGTGAATTCAGAAAATGCAACTTCTCTGAGAGTTGCTGCAAATACTTTAAAAGCTTCTCTAAGAAGTTGCATCACTAAAGTCAACCCTTTAAAGCACTGTTGCACATACACTACCCTTCAAAAGTTTGGGGTCAATACTTTTTTTTTTTACTTTCATTACTTTTATACTTTTATTCAGCAAAGCTGCATTAAATTGATTAAAAGTATAAAGACATTTACATAATTACAAGAAAATGTTTATTTCAAATAAATGTTATTTTGAACTATCTATCCTAAAAAAAATGCAGCTTGTGCTTCACAAAAATATCAGCAATGACAATGATAAGATATGTTTCTTTAGCAGCAAATCAGCATATTAGAATGATTTCTGAAGGATCACGTGACACTGAAGACTGGAGTAATAATGATGAAAACTCAGCTTTGCATCACAGGAATAAATTTACATTTTAAAACATATTATAACAGAAAATGGTTATTTTTTCTGTATTTTTAACAAACAAATGCAGCCTTGTCCAGTATAATAGTCTCCTTTCAAAAATATAAAAAAATCTTCCCAACCCCAAACTTTTGAGCAATAGTGTATATCAGTTAAAAGTGAATTTTGTCACTATTTAGCAGTAAGAATTGCCAAAGATACCATAAAATCTAACACACATGGATTAACAACCACAAAACTCTTGTATTTAAGTCCAGATACATACCAGTGGGCCACTGAATTTATCAATGCTTCATGTTTACCAGTCCAGCTTTTATTGTGAGCCGTATGAGCAGCGAAGCTGATCAGGAACACTACGCCGCAGGCTATGTACAGCTGATGTGCAATTCGTATGGAAGTTCACGATGTCGGAAAACCCAATTCTATTTGACATTACCGAGAGACACTTTTGACAGCAGCCTCTGTGATGAACACACCCAGAGATGAAAACATAACCTCAGAATGCCGGAGTCTGTTCACACCTCTTGCTTTGTCCCATGCTAAGCCAGAGCAGGAAGTGAGCTCTGTAATCTCACCCCCTAACTTGTCGCTCAACAAGATAACGCCAAACGCCAAACTGCTGTTTGTCACAAGTCTCATCCATTCACGTCTCCCAGTCCCTACAGTCAAAAAAAGATTGTCTTTTTCCAATTTCAACAAGAGAATCACACAGATCTGTGAATGCTAACGCTACATGCTACATAAACAGCACTGAGAGAGCTAAACTTCACCCCTTTTATCATTAAACTCAAAAAAATTGTACATCTGTGAGCTTCTATGGGGTTCTTGTACACATTTGACAAGTTTAAAATGAATATATTGTAAAACTAGACAAACAATAGCTGCATTATGACAAAGAAGACTGGAGTAATGGCTGCTGGAAATTCAGCTTTGCCATTGCAGGAATAAATTACGTGTTAAAATACATTAAAACAGAAAATATGTATTGGAAATTGTAATAATTTCACAACATTCACATCTCCCAGTTGTTGCAGTGAACAAAAGATTGCTCAATTAATTGTCTTTTTCCAGTTTCAACAAGAGCATCACACAGATCTCTGTGAATGCTACATAAACGGTACAGAGAGAGCTAAACTTCACACCTTTCATCAGCAAACTCAAAAAATGTGTGCATCTGCATGCTTCTCAGGGGTTCCTCTACACATTTGAGAGGTTTAAAATTCATATATTGTAAAACTAGCCACAAACTGTAGCTTTCTGAAGTAAATAATGGCCTGTATATAATGCTAAGTTGATAAATACATTTTTAAGCATAAGTATTCTATATAACAAGTCATAACTGATTATTATCTAATTTACTACCAGTAAGCCACAAATATGAGTCTGAAGTAATCATAATCATATTATATGATCTAACAGTACAGTAAAACGGCTTGTGCTAATAGCATTTCACAATGAAAGCTCATAAACGTTTACTTTTTTAAACACTTTTTTTTCCTCCGTGTTAAAATTCGATTCAAACCGGACACAGGGTTTCACAAAACATCAGACCCCTTGACCTACATTATGGATATTTCCCTTTGAAATTTCTAAAGTCTGTGATGAATTTGATGGAAGCAAATGTGACCTTTTCGCACATTGCCATTTCCATTTCAAAGGGCTTGCAACACCGCTGTATTTATATCTATGCAATACTGCATTACCATATAAATGAAACTGACGAAAGTACCCATATTCAGAAGATGTCCAATCTTAAAAGGTGAGCTCTGCCGCTTTCTAAGTGTGCGGTGGACTTTATGGAAGTGCATTTGTGAACTCTGTTGCTAAACTTTCAGCTTTTGAACACACTAACAGTAAGAAATTGAATAAAACTAAAAGGTTATTTATCTAAATACATACATCAATGCATACATTAATGTTGCTTTCCGACTTTACCTACATCGTTTTCAATGTCGACAGACCTAGCGTCTGTGTTATTGAGGATGTGAGATCAGTGCTAAAGGCATCAAGTGCTCTCCCATGTCACCAAGCAACAAGCTGCCCTGAAACTGTTAATAAAGGTCCCCCACACAGGAAGTAATACCCTAAAGGTGAATGTGCGCCTTGTTGAAGTGAAATCTAAATTTGTCACATTAATTTGTGAAGGCTCATGGGAAAACAAACACTGAATGGGTTCAATTAGGGTATGGGATTGCATTGGTGCACTTGCTGTGACACTTAAAGAGACCGTTCACCCAAAAATGAAAATTAAATGAATACCCTCATGTCATTCCAAGCCTGTATTTCTTCAGCTAAGCAAAAAAGAAGATAGTTTGCAGAATGTGCCAACTGTTGTTGTCAATACAGTCAAAGGGTCCAAAACAACAACAAATTTGACCATATTGATTTTCAATGCAGGGACAAAAATAAAATATATCTTTTGTTTTCCACAAAAGAAAGTCATACAGGTTTAGAACAACGGCAAACATAGTAAAATTATCAACGAAATTTACATTTTTAGTGAATTATCCTTTTAAGATTAGACTGGATTTAACTATTTAGATTCAAATCTCAACCCCACTTCCGGAAATGTTTCTGTTTTACAGCATGTTCAAAACATAAAACATCAAAACCATCATCATGATTGTCACGAATCCGGTCCATGCACTTCCGTTCGCTCACGTTTATCACTGTGATAGCTGATAGCTACTTTAAGGAGCCTGCTCTAGTTTGCATAGTCCAGTCATAGTCTTGCCTTGCCTGTTTTCCTGATTCTTGCCACGTATCTTGGATTAACCTTTTTGCTTGCTGTTTCGGACTGTGTTTGCTCCTCGCCTGACTTATGCTCACGTTTATGGATTACCCCTCTTGTCAAGCCCTCTGGATACTGTTCGCCGATCGAAGACCCATGCTAGCCCTAGGAATATTCTTTGACTTGCCTGTGATATACCTGTTTGCTGCTGTTCGGACCTGCCTGTGTTTTTGACTATGTTTATTAATAAAAGCTTGCACATGGATTCGCATGCCTCTCGTCTCGTCAGCTCCGTAACAATGATATCTGAATCTATATCTGTGTTTTTGTTTTTTGGATTTGAGATATTTCAGTTTTTCTTTTTAATAAATCTGCAAAAATGTCAACAATTCTGTGTGTACAGACGACACAATATGGGGTGCTGTGTGTACATTATTGAGGAAAAAAAATTTACTTAAATTATTTTAGCAAATGGCTGCAATATAACAAAGAGTGAAAAATTTAAAGGGGTCTGAATACTTTCCGTACCCACTGTATATATTATATATATCTAATATATATATAAATCTATATATATCTCATATATATATATATATATATCTATATAAATCAAAATAAAAACTTAAAAGTCCACCTTTATACAAACATTCTTAAAAATGCTCCTCAACAAACAACACTCACCATGATCAAGCAACAAATAATGAGCAAAAGTGCCGGTATTACAGCAGGAGGATGAGTAAATGACAGAATCTGATTTTGTTTTAGGTACTAAATTATCCTTTTAAGAGCTGGGAAATGTCATTAAACATCACCAACACACCAACACAGATCGATATTTGACCCTCCTTCTTATTCTTTGCCATTAATTAAAACCAAAAGTTGCACAACAAACACATCTGGTTATTGCACAGTTCCAGACTTGGAGCCTACAACTTCAGGAGATCATGTCTTTATCATCCACACGCTGGTTATGGGGTCACTGGAGGAATAAATCCTCGCTCAGATGAAAAGAGCGAGTCTCCTTTAACTCGCCGCCCACTGATCTACACCTCCATTCTCTGAGCATCCTCTCTAATACAGTTAGCATGCCCGATCAATAGTGCAGCATACAGAAGCTCCTGTATTGGTGATAAGAATGAGGCCACGCAACGGAGGAGACCCCGCTCTCTTGGTGAGGAAATCAAGTCACCCTCAGTTGTGAGGAAGCCGCGAGGAGAATCGATCATTCCCTGACTGTGATTAGAGTGTAGATAAACCGGGGAGGAGAGCTCTTAAATAGGGATGGCCACAGAGTTGACCTCTGTATTGGTTTTACACATGTAAATACTATCTAGCTGGGAACAGCAGGGGAGATATGGCGATATCCGGTAGATTAAAACACGCTGGCATTTGGCACTCAATTCCAAGGGCAAAAAGGTGACTGCCTTAATGTGTTGGACAAGATGGTGACTGAACTTTCAGACAGGGAGAAATAGCCTGCTTACAGATGCCTAGGGCAATCATGAAAAGGGAAAACAATCAATCTATCTATCTATCTATCTATCTAAAGACAAAAAAAATGAACGAACTCGTATCGATCCATGACCACAAAACTGAGGTACGTACCGAACCGTGACTTACTGTGTAACGTTACACCCCTATCATGTGTATATTTTAATTACATATATTTATCCATAGATAATAAATGTTTACATAAATCAGTCAATCAATAAAAATATACTGTGTTGACCAAACCATCAAAACAAGTAATGATCTTAAGATCAGACTCTCGATATAAAATATTACATTTTGTTTAATTTAGTCTGAGATATCCATTTTGGATGGATGGATGGTGTACATAAATTCCATAAAAATGGATGTTCCTACCATAGAAGTAAATCAGATTTAAAGCACCACCTTCATACAAACATACAAATGTCTTCAAACAAATGTTCCGCGCTCGGGGTCCCTTACCAAGATCAAATAACACGGAATGAGCAAAGGTGCCAAAGGCACACCATGTATTCTTGCATTCAAAAACTGTGCAACAAAACAGAGCACAAAGATCTTGTATATTTTCTAAATTCAATGTGTTGAAAGAAATAAATGTAGCATTCGCACACTGAGTGTGTGTGTGTGTGTGTGTGTGTGTGTGTGCGTGTAGTATATACTTACTTGCCATTAATGACTCCGTCAGGGTTGAGCATGGGGATGATTTTGAAGATGTAGGCCCCTCTCAAACTCTCGGCTACAGGATCACTGCTGCACAGGAACTCCAGCGTGCCCTTCAGTACCCAGCTGGCATTGCTCTCTCCTGGATGAACCCTTGCTGTCAGCACCACACATGGCCGGTTACCTAAAAGAAACATGAACATGAGAAAAAAGGTTTTAATGTATAAACATATTGCTTAATCATACATGTAGCCAATACCTGTAAAAGGTAACCTGTGGCATGAAGTGAGTAGCTTTTATTATGGATTGCTCATGTTTTAAACCGGAGAAAGCCACCAAATCAGTGTGACACTTTGCTGTCACGACATTACACAGCAATTACTCCGTGTCAGATTTTCAGTCGACGTCTCCCTTGACTCGTTTCATCTGGACAGGAAAATTACATCACCTTGCTGAGCAAGTTTACAAAGCCAAAAGAGATGGACAAAGCTTATCAAAAACACATTAACATTTAATTTAGCTTGACTATTATGGCCCTGGCAAAAGACAGCAGAAGGGGCGCTAATTTGTGTGATTCTGGTATTGATGATTTCATAATGAGTTACTGCATGGCCTCTGTTTATGCGCTCTTTCACTAGCTCCGTTTCATTTTCTGTATTTAATTGAATCTGAATACGTCCATGCAATTAGGCTGGCGTGATGATTTTGTATTTTCTTTTTTTGAGCTGTAAAATGAGATAATGCCATTATTACTGCCTTTTGCCATATAATGAATGGCATACATTCGTAGTGAATAGCATGTGACCTACAATTTTGCATTCAGCTTAAGGGTCAATGAGAAATAAGGAGAGTCAAAATTATTTTGAAATCTCTGCATTTATGTCAGTGTAATACCTTATAGAAAATTTTTTGTAATCATTTGTAAGAGAAGTTTTTAATGGCTGTAAAAATTTTCGTAATTTATTTATTTATCTTGTTTTGTTTGTTTGCATGTTATTTTATGAATATCAAAGTTCATACAAACGTTAGCTCATTTAACAGGCAATAAAACGGATGATTAACTTTGACCTTCTTGTTTGTTTTTACTTAAGCCCCAATAAAAAAGGATTCAAATAAAAATGTTAAAAAAATTTTGTACATGCAACAAAATATAATAATTATATTTTGGACTTTCACAACTATATTTTATATATATATATTATATATAGATTTAAACTATATATATATATAATATATATATATATATATGTATACAATATCTCACAGAAGTGGGGCCACCTTTCCCCTCCCCAAATAAACTTAGATGTGTGGAAAAGTTCATTTATTGCAGTAATTCAACTAAAATTGTGAAACTCGTGTATTAAATTCAATGCACATAGACTGAAGTAGGTTAAGTCTTTGGTTCTTTTAATTGTGAAGATTTTGGCTCACATTTAACAAAAACCACCAATTCACTATCTCAACAAAATAGAACATGATGACATCCCAATCAGCTAATCAACGCACATACAACTGAAAACGGTCCCTCCCTTGTAGCCTTCAACTACATTGTGTGGTTCTTCCCCAGTTTGTGGTTCCTTTGCACTCCTATCGGTTTTTTCTCTCATTTATTACCCCATTACTTTCATGGGCGCAAGTCGCCTTTAATGTGTTTTTTTTCGTTTTTCATTTTGGAATCCTGTTTGTTCCCCCTTTTACCGTTACTCACTCTTCGTCACAATCTTTTTTCGACTATTCCCTCCCCTTTCACAACGGATGTGGCTAATTGTCGCACAGACTATTTCAGCGGCCAAACCGGAATGCTGGCTGTCTCACCAGGAGTTGCTGTATCCCAAAGCAGAGGAAAGAAGTTGACGTGGACAGCTGACAAAAGTGTGGTATTCATAACGAACACCAGTAGGCCAAAACCAACCCCGACCTTTTGCGACACCGTAAGACCTGAGAGGATGGGTCACGTCAAAATTCTTATTCAACGAATTTTGGAGTGCACTTTTACACCAAAGGACCCTGCGACCTGACGTGTCTGGGCACGTCTACACCGGCACTCATCTGACTTTTAACACACTCATACCGATCGTGTCAAGGACATTTGGCTACAGGGTTGGAATTTCTTTGCGTTTTAATGCACCACTCCTGACACCCAACCAGCTTACACACGTACAGATGTGTCCTCTTACTGGGCTACTTGAGAAGAATAATGGATGTTGCCCAGTGGCTCCAAACAGTCTCTCCTTTTCAGATGTTAGAGCAATTTGTACTCTCCATTCCGGAAAACCAATGGCCTCTTAGCTGTCAGCGATGGTAAAGGCGTCGGATGCTTCAACGATCATAGCCCAGTACAGGTGGGATTTGAAGTCCTCAGTGTTTTACGTTATACAACAGTCATTGTCCCGCTGATCTTGCGGTGTTCACACTGCATCTGTGGTTGTTGGTCCAGTGTCGTTCTCCTGTGCAAACTTATTCTTACCCTTCCACCCCCCTAGCGATTTTCTCTGCGCCCATTCTCAGTTTTACTCAAGTATTTTTTGTGTTCTTGTGGCCAGCAATCATGTTCTTTTTTCCCTCTTCATCCCCCCCCCTTAGGCATGCGCTTTACCCTGCTGTGTTTGACAAACGTGACTTTTTTTATTTTTCCGCAGTGCATTTTCGCGCACCCTGTGTCTTCATCCTTGCCCCACCAAAGCACCAATATGGTGTCGTGTTACTATTTTGACCCCATGCTTTGTAGTGTGCTCTTGATAGCCTCGGTCCCCCATTCCCCCCTTACCCCCCGTCCTCCATCCTCTACCCCATAACCTCACGCTTCAGATCCCTGACCACCTTACCCCATGTTTAGCAGAGCGCACCCTATGTGCCTTCCTTTTCCCTTGCCTCTTTCGTTCGTTCTTCCTCTTTGTGCACTTTTTTATTTTTAGCGGTATTTCACCATTTGGTTCTGAACAATACCGAAATACATTGATTCCGACTTCAACACACCAACGTTTGCCATTTCGACCCTCTCGGTTCGCTTGATCGTGCCACCTTGCGCACTAAATGTTATAGTACCACTGTGGGTTCTCGTTCCCCACTTACCATTTCCCTTCTTAGTCACATGTGCTTCAATCACCAGTGCTTTTATTTCACCTCTATTTTCGCATTTCACCTAACTTAATGGACCACGTGTTAAAGCACCCCAACCCCCCCCTTTTGGGAGCTCTTACCATAGTACTTGTGATTCGTTTGACATGTCATGACCCGTCTTAAGGAACATCCTTTTCCCCTCAGTTTATGAGGCCACAATTCACATACCACCTTACGTTCCTTTTTTTACCTCGGGTTATTATGAAGTTTTCTAAATTGTTGAGATAGTGAATTGGTGGGGTTTTTTTTATTTAAATCGGAGCCAATACCAGACAATTAAACGAACAAAAAGGCTTAAACTACTTCAGTCTGGGGAATGGCAGTTATTTATCCCCCTCTACCTTCCACCCCCCCATTTTTTCCTTTCCTTACCCTCAGTTCCCCCCCCCTCCTGACCCCTTTCCCGTCCCCCCTTTACACACAACTCTGGAGGTGAATTACCGGATTTTCACATCCCTCCTAAATGTTCCAACTCGTGTTCCCTCCCCTCTTGTTCCGACCTCTTCTCCACCTCTCCCCTGCATATTTATGTGTGCGCTTTGCATATTTTCTGCCCTATTTCGCTACAGACATATCTACACACAAACTAATAGTCCAATATTCTTACGCCCTCATGCACTAACAAACATCCCACACCCTTCTCTGAATCTCTCGAGCGTTCAAACGACCATTATTTTTCAAAAGTCCACGACGCCAGTCTTTTTTCCTTCACTCACCTTCCCTCCTCTCTTGCCCTCCTCTCCCCTTAATCCATGTCTTCTACTCGCCGGGTCGCTACTGCCTGTTGTTGCTCCTGCCTTCGTTTCTCTTCTTGTCGTTTCCCGAATCTCCAGCTTTCCTTATAGAGTGTTCTACTCCATATAATCTCATCTCACTCCCTCCTTCCCACCACCATATCATCTCCCTCCTCTCCCCTTCTGTATACCCCCCCAAACGTATGTAAGTATGCACCCGTCCGGTGCTGTACACGTGTTCTTCGCTGTGGCCCAGCTCCTCGTTCTCCTCCCTCGGCGCTGCTGCGGTGCAGCGCTCGCTTGGCTCTGGTCCGTTTGACGCCTCTCACCTTTTGCGTCTGTTGCACTCCCCCCCCCCCCTGTAGTTACCACCACCAGCCCAGATGGTCGTATCTCACTGGCGGCTCCAACAGCTACCCTCTCCCAACTAGTCGCCTCCTGTAGACCCCCCAGGATATCAGTTGGCCTACATCTCCTGCCCAACGTCACTGATTGACGAAGACCTATGAAGCGCCCATTTTCCCATGTGACGCTTCGCTGTGGTTACCATGACCACCCCACAAGATACTTTCACTTTCCGGTTCTGCGGTCGCTTCGTTCTCTCATCATTTTCTAGGTAGTTGACTGCATCGCGCCCCGTTGTAGGCCAGACCATTTCTGAGGGTGCGAAGAAGTTGCTGTGCGTAGATATTGTGTTGTTGTAACTTCCGTATCAGCTTATTTATGTCCGGGTATCTCTACTTGCGCTATTGTTTTTAGGACTGATATTCTGCTTACTCACGAACTACGAATCGGCAGACTATGCGTTGCCCGCGCCCGGCCGGTGACAATGGGTACTATTGTTAGTCTGTCCCCCCTACCCCGCAGAGGGAGCAGTAGAGAGACGAGTCAGCGGCATTAGTTTCTCTATACTTCGCCCGCTACATAAAATTAATGCTAAACATGATCAGTCCCTAATTTTCATTTGTTTACTGGGTCCTTAATACTTATTTTTTTCTTAGGTGCTATCATGTCACTTTTTCGCATGGTCCTGATGCACCGCCTTCGTAGTGCTTTTTGCACCGTCCCGCTCCACAATCATGGATGCATTCCCTAGTTTTTGTTGATCCTTTTTATTTTTTTTTTGTACTCTTGTCGAATGTGTTCCGTGTGCTCGATTGTAATTGCCACCGTGACATGGTTGTTCGCGACATTTTCGCCACTCCAACCTACCCCTCCTACATGTAGACCTTACTTACCAAAGCAGGACTCATGCGTCTTCACACAGAATTCGTGTCTTAGAAGTTATGACATAGCCTATGTTTTTGGGATATTAATTGGCACAGTCAGCTTGGGCACTAGGCGAAGGTGTCGCCTGCAGATTCTGCCGGTCTCCGCTGTGGGGGAAGGAAGGAGCTGAGAACAACACCGGGAAAGCTAATTTGTTACCAGGTGTGCTAATTCAAGTTCCGCTAGTCGGAAGCCATTTGAGACTTGCGATGCTCTGTGTCCTCCGCTGTATGATTGCCATGATAGCCGCGCCTGCAAACCCTCTGTCCTCTCCACTTAAACTCTCCCTCCATCTGTCCTTCATCTCTGCTTTCACACTCTCTCACTTGAATTCCTGCACATTAATTTGTCACTACTCCATTTTACCAGTAAAATAACGTTTTTCTGCAATAAACTACTGTGTTTCCTCCATTCTACATCCAACAGCAAAATGCACTGCACAAATAAGCTGAAGGAGCTATTTTTATCCGTCTGTGAAAAGCAACCTCCACATATCCATTCCATGTGTATTTCTGCCTGGCTCCCATTTACACGTTTACATCGGTAAAAGCCCAATAAAATATATGTTGTTCGCCACACATGCAAAGTGAGTGTACAAAGACTTGGGCGTGCTTCGTGAAGCTACGAGAGAATGGACTCCTCCGTTAGATCTCTTTGCTGCTACCACACAAGTCAGTCTTCCCACGCTCCCAGTGGGAAGAGTACAGCCCAATCCTTTAAGAGCCGGGCTTTCACTCCGTGTACGGAGGAGTCTTTGGCACACAGTCGACTTCAACCCAAACAGTATACAGACAAAGAGCAAGAGTAGTGAAAACAGAAATTATAAAGGAAAGAGGAAGATGATAGGGCAAAAAAACTCCTTTTTGTGCCTTTGTCTCTCCTGTTGCTTCGCGGCTATCTGAGCAAACTTACCTCCCACTGACAACGCCTAAAAACATGCTGGTTTATCTCTTTCCTATGTGTGTGCGCGTACGTGCTTGCTTCTGAATGTGTGGTGTGTGTGTCAGGGTTTAAATAGCCAGGTTTATGTGCCTCTGTTGAACGGCACTTAAGACGTTCAAAGGAAAGGCTTTTGAAAGTGGGGCTTATAATACTGCACATTATGAGCAGAAAAAATACAAGTTTCATGGGTTCCTTGGAGTATGAAATGTTTCCCAGTCCTTACATTTATAAGAAGGTGGGAGTGGCATTCTTAGATTTAGACACAGATCTAGACCTAAACTCCAACACTTTGCTTGATTATCAACAGTAGCAAAGAAATCAACTAATATTACACACTTTAAAATGCACATAGACGTAGACCTAGACTGTAGACTTAGGCTCTGACTTCGACCTTGACCCCAACTTAGACTAAGCGGGCAGTATTACACTATAAGTTGTCTACATTATTTGCAGACCCAGACTGCAACACTTACCAAACTTGCTAGACTTAGATACTGACTTAGTTCTAAACATAAACCTAGACTTATCAAACTGAGTTTTACACATTTTAAAACATCTGCAAGCATAAAACTAGACTTAGATCCAGACATAGACCCAGACAGACACCCAGATGTACTCTAGAACTAAACATATATCCAGACTTACAGATTTACAAATTCAAGTTATTTGTACACATTTTAAAAGGTCTGAAGATGTACAACCCGATTTAGACCCAGACTTAGACCATGATTTATGAAATTAAGTTAGCTTTAAACATTTTTAAACTTCTGCAGACATACCAGACTTAGACCCAGACTTGCACCCTGATTTATAAAATGTAGTTTTACACACTTTAAAACATCCGCAGACGACGTACAGCTAAATTTAGACCCAGATTTACACCCTGATTTATAAAATTTAGTTTTATACAATTTAAAACATCTGCAGACATACAACCAGATTTACACTCAGACTTAAGGCCCGTTCACACGAAGAACGATAACTATAAAGACAACTATATTAGCGTCCACACCAGCAGATGATATCGTCTGTTTATTCTAAATGCACGCTCGTCTGCTGCTTTAAATTCTCGAGCTCGTTGTAGCAGGATTGATTCTGATTGGCTGTAATTTTTTCTCGTTCATCAGCTGGAAAAAAATCATTCTGAACGTGATTCTAACAATATCGTTTCTCTGTGCCTTTATCGTTATAGCTGTGGTGTGGACTCTGCTAATCTTTAATATTGAGAACGATTTTTAGAACGATATCTTTATTGTTATCTTTATAGTTATCAATTGTTTGGTGTGACACATGCATTGCACCCTCAAAGTTTACACATTGGGGGGGATTAAAATGTTTTGCAGACATAAAACCAAACTTAGACCCCGATGTACACCCTGACTTATAAAATGAAGTTAGTTTTACACATTTTAAAATGTCTGCAGAATTTACAGCCGTACTCTGAACCCATAGTCACATCCGACTTAACAATTAAAGGTAAAAAAGTGATGCTAACAAACCATATCCAGAGCCATACGATGCAGGTGGGGAGTGGGTGTAGACTAGACTTAGACCCATACTTATAAAACGAGTTTTCGCACATTTTAAATGCTTGCAGATGCACAACCTGACTTAGAACCCAACATAGACCACAACAAAAGGGAAAAGGTGGATAATTCGAGCCAACGGTGGGGTGAGACCCGCGACTTGGACAGCCTTGACGTTAACAAGTCTTTATAATCAGTTGTTTACAACCTTTGTTAAAATGGTCTGCAAATAGGTGGCAGGGGGACCAACCTAGGACACCAAAAGAACATTTACCCCCCAGAGTAAAAGTTAAGTCGAAATTCATCAAGGAACCAAGAAGGCAGCGTATAGCGGAGGCTCAGCATCTTACTACAGGGGGAATTACAATAGTAGGATAAAGTAAAAAAGGCAGAAGGGGCAGTGCCTATAATGAAGTTGAAGTGTGCAGGATTACACCACATATAAGAGAATGTGAGGCATACGAAAATTGGTGCGAGTAAGAAAAGGGGGAATGCAGAGCAAGAAGAGAATAGATAAACGGTAACTGGGGTAGGTGGTCATGGCAATCTGTATAAGTAAAAAAAAATTGGGACTAAATAGGGAAAAAAAACCATGAAGGGACAGGAGGTAAGGCACAGGTGGCGAGCTTTTTAAAGGAGGAAGGAAATAATCACGGAATGAGAAGTAGAAGCAACGATTCTAGTAATATTATACTTTAAATTGTCCTCAACTTAGGCCTACACTTAAACATAGACTCTAGCACTGAGTATCAATAGAGTAACAAACTAAGTTGCTAGAATTAAACACTATCTCTCTGAATAAATGTTCATATATTTCTGCCAGATATTACATTTTGTTCAAATGTGTGATACATTTTTAATCATCAGTGGAACATGCTAACACACTCTTCACTCACACACACACACACATGCACGCACACACACACACCCAGGGAGAAAAAGTCTTGATCGTAAAGTACAAAGGTAGCCTTAAGCTATCAAAACCAATCTCTAATCCTTTCCTGTATATGCAAATCAGGTCCAATTAGAACATATCAGACTTGTCCATTTGTAATCATGAGATGAATTTGCCCCACAAAGCTTATGAAAATGCAGCTTTTAATTTAGCCTATTATTAATTAAAGGTGTTTCATAGGAGTCTCGGTCATGCTCATTTCTTGGGTGGTTAATTATCAAGCGTAATCCTGTTTAGTGTGGCAGTTTTGCCAAAAGTGATCTGCAGGGAGATACTTTCTGTGACAGAAGGATTCACTGTTATATGTGTCCGTGTGTCCGTGTGTGTGTGTCCGTGTGTGGTTTTTGTTTTTTTAAATGGGGATCATCCTATTTCTTAAGACAATGCGCTTCTGTATTTTACAACTACATGATCTGGTTTTATAACGGCTTCCTTCATTTAGACTCATAATCTTGATTTTATGAGTCCATATTTATTCTTGTTATGCATGACTTCAACACAGTCATAACAATAGAGTTGGGCTGTTAAGTAAATTATTAAATTTTACAGTAATTCAGTTGTCTTTAAACGAAATGATATACTAAATATATTGTCTAAAATAATATATGCAAATTGATATATATGATATCAAATTTAAATTTTTTTATTATTTTATATTTTATATTTATTAAATATTTGATTATTAAAAATATCAATACATCCACTAATTGAAACTACGCTATTCCAATACAAATATACAATATTTAAATACTTTACAACTGATCATAACTACAAATAACTACAAGTGTATTGGCTGCAAAATACATGATAAAATAAGAATTCTAAGAATTTCCAAAGCTTTCACATTGTAATTAATTATTTCCAGGCTTTCAAAAAAAAAAATCAGTTTTAAAAAAGACTGACAATATAGAAATGCTCTTATATAAAATGTTATAATAAGTATTGTAATAAGTATTGTATACTCAAAATATTATTTAATACTTATACTCGATATTTTTTTTATTTAATTGACATATTTGTATTTATATCACTTTTAAACATTGAATCAAAACCATCTTATGAAAGCATAATGGTGCGAAATCAAATTGTACATGCTAAAATGTATCCTCAAATCTCACAATCTCTTTCTGTCTAAAATAAAATGACAGGCTAATATTTACAAATGTCACATGAAAATCAGGGTTCATAGATCCTCCAGCAGCATTTCAGTTGACAAAAAGTGTAAAATTGAACAGTGAAGTCATCATTTTCACATACTGTAGCCCAGTTTCTGGATTCCGTGTACTGCGGGTGAAATGGGGGTTATGATGTCTATTTGAAGAGACTATGTGAACATGCAGGACAGAGCGACAGCACAGATTGCGATATTAAAATAGAGAGGAAGAAAGAAACATGTAGGCTGCAGGATGCATGCCAATGGAGGACAGACTCTGTTAATACAGAGTTAAATGCAAGCAGAAAGCCATTGCAAATAGGATTTATCATTGATTGTAAGCATGGCATGGGCAATGTGACTAACAGATAAGAACCCTGCATTTCTGTTTCACACACTCATATGGCTTTTCTAAATTGACAGCAGGAAAACATATTATTTTTCACAGCCCAGCCAAATAAATGTATATGTAATTATATAACATGATTAATTGTTTTTGAGTCTAATCTCAACAAATTAGAATATGGTGACATGCCAATCAGCTAATCAACTCAAAACACCTGCAAAGGTTTCCTGAGCCTTCAAAATGGTCTCTCAGTTTGGTTCACTAGGCTACACAATCATGGGGAAGACTGCTGATCTGACAGTTGTCCAGAAGACAATCATTGACACCCTTCACAAGGAGGGTAAGCCACAAATATGCATTGCCAAAGAAGCTGGCTGTTCACAGAGTGCTGTATCTAAGCATGTTAACAGAAAGTTGAGTGGAAGGAAAAAGTGTGGAAGAAAAAGATGCACAACCAACCGAGAGAACCGCAGCCTCATGAGGATTGTCAAGCAAAATTGATTCAAGAATTTTAGTGAACTTCACAAGGAATGGACTGATGCTGAGGTCAAGGCCATCAGCCACCACACACAGACGTGTCAAGGAATTTGGCTACAGTTGTCGTATTCCTCTTGTTAAGCCACTCCTGAACCACAGACAATGTCAGAGGCGTCTTACCTGGGCTAAGAAGAAAAAGAACTGGACAGTTGCCCAGTGGTCCAAAGTTTCCCTCTTTTCATATGAGAGCAAGTTTTGTATTTAATTTGGAAACCAAGGTCTTAGAGTCTGTAGGAAGGGTGGAGAAGCTCGTAGCCCACGTTGCTTGAAGTCCAGTGTTAAGTTTCCACTGTCTGTTATGATTTGGGGTGCAATGTCATCTGCAAGTGTTGGTCCATTGTGTTTTTTGAAAAGCAAAGTCACTGCACCCGTTTACCAAACATTTGTGGAGCACTAACGGGTAGGGGGGGGGAGGCACTTCATGCTTCCTTCTGCTGACCCGCTTTTTGAAGATGCTGATTTCATTTCCCAGCAGGATTTGGCACCTGCCCACACTGCCAAAAGCACCATAAGTTGGTTAAATTACCATGGTGTTGGCGTGCTTGACTGGCCAGCAAACTCACCTGTCGGCTCTCTGTCTTCAACGGACCCACTTACACGATTGAGTCACACATGAAACAATCACATTCCATTGAGACAAACTGAGGAGCCCCTATGCAGCCAGCTGTGGTCGTAAAACTCATGCAGGGTCAGTGAAGTGTTGAAGCAGTTCCTGTACTATCTAGCTTATCGTCTCAAGAGACTCAAATAAAAAAACAGTGCTTAAACCCTAACTCAAACTAGGATACAAACTATCTTTGTTTTTAATACGGCTTTCAAGGACCAGATGCGTGATACCCATGACCATTTAACACATAAATTGCTAAATCTGATAAACAGAAAGTGACAGATTAAGAGCTCCTTGTCCAGCAGAAGAATGGCAGACACACACAACTCGTGACATGAGCATGACCTCAGGACACCTCCCCTTTTCCCCCTTTGCATTCCAAAAAAGGGACGCAAAACTTACAACAAGTCAACCAGATTCACAAATAATATGTTGTATGTCTTATATATATGCTTGACGTGTTTCATGTAATCTGTGCAAATTTAATCAGTGTTTTTTATTACCCTTTTTAGGAAATAAGGTTATTAAAATGCGTGTAATATGTGAAGTTTAATCTTGAAAGAATGAAAACCAGAAATGCAGAAGGTTGAAATGAAGTAAACTTTAATAGTATGTACAATACTTGCATTTAAGAAACTTTATAGGAGTATTAACAAGACTTTTAGAAGCTTCGCGTTAAGGTATGCACGCTCCGCCTTGCATCAAGTCGATTGGAAGAACGCGCCGTGGGACGGACTTGTGCCACAGACCAAAACCCCACTGCAACACAGATTCAATTGCTTCTCGCTGCTTACTCTCTCAAGTGAAGGCTTTTCGCCGCTTGCTCTACTGAACGCAGGCTCTTTGCCACTTGCTCTCCAGCGCAAGGCCTTGTCGCCGTGTGGAGAGCACTCTAACTTGTGCTCACAAGCTGAACCATCAGGCGATCAACCATCTAAGAACTCAAACACTTCAGTTGAAACTTCGTAACTCTGCAGAACGCAAAGTCTGGCTAAAGCAGACACTCTCTCTCAGAAGAACCCGAGGCTCTTCCGTAACCCGGCAACCAACCAGTCCAACGAGGGATCTCCCAAAAGGACATCATCCAAACGTCATTCAGGCGCAATTGACGAAAAAAACGATTAGCCCGTTGCCGGAAATACATATAGTCAAATTGGTAATATGCACTGACATTAACGTCTCGCTGGCCGAGTAGCTGATAGAGTGTAAACCATTTAAATTTGAAATCAGTTTAATCAGGTGGACTTCGAATTTTTCAGATCCGAGTCCTTTCAAAACCTGTGCTAGAAATAAAATTAATGATTAATTCCCTTATCAAGAATTAATGAGTTAAATTTCATACACACCAGACCTGAACCTCATAGAGAATCTATGGGTTATTGTCAAGAGGAAAATGAGAAACAATAGACCAAAAAATGCAGATGAGCTGAAGGCCACTGTCAAAGAAACCTGGGCTTCCATACACCTCAGCAGTGCCACAAACTGATCACCTCCATGCCACGCCGAGTTGAGGCAGTAATTAAAGTAAAAGGAGCCCCTACTAAGTATTGAGTATATGTACAGTAAATAAACATACTTTCCAGTAGGTCAACAATTCACTAAAAATGTTTATGAACCCTTATGAAGTATTCTAATTTGTTGAATAGTGAATTGGTGAGTTTTTGTTAAAAGTGAGCCAAAATCACCACAATTAAAAGAACCAAAAGACTTAAACTACTTCAGTCTGTGTGCCTTGAATTAATTTAATACACGAGTTTCAAAATTTGAGTTGAACCGAAATAAATGAACTTTTCCACGACATAATAATTTATTGAGATGCACCTGTACACACACACAATGTATGATATGAGTGGATATACGGTATATATATTAAGTTGACATTTATGAGGTGATCGTAGAGGGAATGAATAGGATAGGGAGGTAATGCATCTGCATTTATTACGTGATTATTATTATTATTAGATTATTATTAGGGGTAAGTACGGGATACTAATTATAATAATTTATGCTTTAAGCATGTAACCTATATTTTATTTATTAATATTATTTTATTATTATTTATAGCTAAAATGTGTAACAAAATTATACTTTAAGTATTTCCTGGATTTAATTAATTGTATTCATTTAAGTATTAACTTTCTAGCTTTCTATTATAATTTTTTTTACAATTTCCGGATATTTCCAGGGTTTTTTTCAGGGTAATATAAAAATGTTCCTTAATATAAAAAAAAGTTTAATTTCTTGTATAGCACACAAAATGTCCCAAATAAATAATTCAAAAGAATTATAACCAGTCTGTTTAGTGATATACACCAAGGCAACGCACATAAATAACAGCCAACTAAAATTGTTTTATTTATATAACGTGACATCATTGTTACTTAAAGACAGCTGCAAGACATTTTCACTCCTGCTTTTGTAAGGAATAGCATAAAAGTGTAAATGTAAAGTAAGCTGGTGTTGTTTACAGGTACAGCTAATCAAATGGATTTGTTTAATTAGACGCCTGTGAGAGTTATGCAAATACCAACAGTATCTATATAGTAGCAATACTATACTATACTAACAGTATTGTCACCTGCAATATATCAGCCTGTAGCCCAAGACTGGTTACCCACTGAAGTTAAGCAAGGCTGAACCTGGTCAGTACCTGGATGGGAGACCTCCTGGGAAAACTAGGTTGCTGCTGGAAGAGGTGTTAGAGAGACCAGCAGGGGGTGCTCACCCTGTGGTCTGTGTGGGTCCTAACACCCCAGTGTAGTGAAGGGGACACTATACTGTCAACAAGCACGTCCTTCGGATGAGATGTTAAACCGAGGTTCTGACTCTCTGTGGTCATTAAAAATCCCAGGATGTTTTTCGAAAAGAGTAGAGGTATGACCACGGCATCCGGGCCAAATTTGCCCATTGGCCTCTGACCATCATGGCCTCCTAACCATCCCCATATCTACTGATTGGCTTCATCACTCTGTCTCCTCTCCACCAGTAAGCTGGTGTGTGGTGGGCGTTCTGGCGCACTATGGCTGCCGTCGCATCATCCAGGTGGATGCTGCACGTTGGTGGTGGATGAGGAGATACCCCCTGACATCGTAAAGTGCTTTGAGTGTCTAGAAAAGCGCTATATAAATGTAATGAATTATTATTTTTTTATTATTATAACAGCAAATTAAGCCGTTAAGTTCATCCGGTTGAATTGCTGCCCCTTTAATCCATGTTGTTCTGTTGGTCAGCTGCACAACTTTAATACTAAACAAAAGCTGCCACCGCTCGTCTGATGTGTCATATTAACTCGTCCTCATTCCACAACGATGTCCAGTCACTTTCTCTCTTATACTCACAGAAACAAGCCGTGACCCGCACCACCTCATAATCACCAATGGCTTATAAAAGCGGCTTAACTTGTTTGTGGTGATTGATGTGGGGCACCATGATTACAGTTAATCATATCAGAGGCCTTTAATTCAATAATGCAGCGGACGGGAGTTCACACAAGTCCCGCATCTGAGAGAAATTGTAAAGTGATTATGAAAATCCCACTATGTGTAAAGGCAAAGCTCATGTGCTAAACCCCATGTGCTAATTAAGGTGTAATCCTCTGACAGGCAAATGCCAGATTTTGTTGCCCCATTTTGCCACAGATTGTCACCGTATGTGTGCAGTTCACATGGACAGGGTTAAACTCATAAGCGCATGTTCATTTTAAATTGTTCACAGGGTCTTCTATAAATCGGGTGCCTTTTTATTTTTTTTATAGCAAATATATGTATTTTAAGCAAACACAAAGAGAGACAATGTTTTTAACTGTTAATATATTGCACGAAATACATGTTCCAATATAATTTTGCCTTCAAATATGAAATGTCAGAATGAAAGACAGACCGAACAAATGCACAATAGACAGACAGACAGATAGATAGAATGTATAAATGACAAACAGACAGACAGACAGATAGATAGAATGTATAAATGACAGACAGACCGACAGACAGATAGAATGTATAAATGACAGACAGACAGATGGACAGAATGTATAAATGACAGACAGACAGACAGAATGTATAAATTACAGACAGACAGACAGACAGAAAGATAGAATGTATACATGACAGACAGACATACAGATAGACGTGTCTAATCAGACAGACGACAGACAGAATGAATAAATGCAGACAGACAGACAGAAGATTAGAAATGACGACAGAACAGATATAAGTATAATGACACAGACAGACAGACGACGAGACAGACAATAGAATGTATAAAATGCGACAGACATAAATGACAGACAGACAGACAGACAGATAGAATGTATAAATGACAGACAGACAGACAGACAGATAGATATGCAGACAGACAGACAGACAGACAGACAGACAGACAGACAGTAATTGTATAAATGCCCGACAGACACAGGCAGATAGATGGTAAATGACAGCAGACGACAGATGTAATAAATGACAGACAGACAGAACAGATATAATGTATAATGACAGCCATACAGATAGAATGTATAAATGACAGACAGACAGATGAACAGAATGTATAAATGACAGACAGACAGACAGAAGGTATATGCAGACAGACAGACAGACAGACAGACAACAGATAAAATGTAATAAATGACAGACAGAACAGAAGAGATAGAATGTATAAATGACAGACAGACAGATAGATAGACAGACAGATGACAGACAGACAGACGACAGACAGAATGGTATAAATGACAGACAGACTGACAGAATGTATAAATGAACAGACAACAGACAGACAGAATGTATCCATACACAGACAGACGACAGAACAAATAGACTGTAGAAAATGACGACAGACATACTGTATAAATGACAATACTAGACAGACAGACAGACAGATCAATGTATAATGACAGACAGACAGACATATCGAATTATAAATGACAGACCAACAGACATACATACAGACAGAATTATAAATGACAGACAGACAGACCGACAGACATACCGATCGAATGTATACAAATCCGGACAGAACATACAGACAGAATTATCAATGACAGACAGCCAGACAGACAGATAAATGTATACATGACAGCAGAACCAACAGACAGACCGATAGACTTATAAATGACAGACAGACAGAAGTATAAATGACAGACAGACAGAGACAGATGAATGTAATAATGACAGACAGACAGACAGAAAGAATGTATAAATGACAGACAGACAGACAGACATACAATGTATAGATAGATAGACAGACAGACAGATAGACAGACAGCTAGAATGTATAATGACAGACAGACATACAGAATGTATAATGACAGACAGAAGACAGCAGAATGTATAGATGACAGACGAAAGATAGATAGATAAATAGATGACAGACAGACAGGTAGATAGATAGATGACAGACAGACAGAAAGACAGATAGAATGTATAAATGACAGACAGACAGACAGAATGTATAAAAGACAGACAGACAGACAGACGATAGAATGTATAAATGACATACATACAGACAGAATGTATAAATGCAGACATACAGACCACAGACAGCATGTGTAAATGACGACAGACAGGAATGTAGAAATTACAGCAGATAGATAGATAAATAAATACAGACAGACAGATAGATAGAATGAATAAATGACAACAGACGACAGCCAGCAATGTCAAAATACAGACAGACAGACAGATAAGAATGTATAAATGGCAGACAGACAGACAGATAGAATGTATAAATGACAGACAGACATAATGTATAAATGACAGACAGACAGATGAACAGAATGTATAAATGACAGACAGACAGACAGACAGACGGTAGAAAGACAGACAGACAGACCGACGCGGATAGATAGATGTATAATAAGACAGACATAATTTTAAAGACGCCAGTACCGACAGACAGACAGAATGTAATAATGACACGCAGACAGACAGACAGACAGACAGACCGACGATAGAACTCGATAATAGAATGTATACTGACAGACAGACATGGTAATAAAGACAGAACGCTAATGTATAAATGAAACAGAACAGACAGACAGACATATAGATAGACAGATAGACAGATAGATAGATAGAAAAATAGATAGATAGATAGATAGATAATATAATAACATAACTATAAATAGATATATAATGATAGATAGTAGATAGATAGATAGATAGATAGAAGGACAGACAGACAGACAGATAGAATTTAGACAGACAGACAGACAGACAGACAACAGACAGACAGCAGACAGACAGACAGATAACAGACAGATAGATAGATAGACAGATATATAGATAGATAGATAGATGATAGATAGATAGTACTAATGACAGAAGACGAATAGATGATAGATAGATAGACAGACAGACGATGATAGATAGATAGAGACAGACAGACAAGACAGACAGATAGATAGATAGATAGATAGATAGATAGATAGATAGATAGATAGATAGATAGATTAGCTAGATTATAGATAATCGATAGATAGATAGATAGATAGTATAAATGACAGACAGACAGACAGATAGATAGAATGTATAAATGAAAGACAGACAGACAGATAGATAGAATGTATAAATGATAGATAGACAGATTGATTGACAGACAGATAGAACGAACGAACGAACGAACGAACGAACGAACGAACGAACGAATGAACGAACGAACGAACGAAACGAACGAATGAATGAATGATGAATGAGATGAATTAATGAATGAATAATAATGAATGAATTTACCCGGATGATGGATGGATGAACAATTCAGATCAGAACCCTAGACAAAAGAATGAACGAATTAATGGAATACAGATCAACAGAAACAAACGATAGATAGAACGAAAGATAAACAATGAACAATCGATAGATAAAACAATAGACAGAGATAGAAAAGAGATACTTTTTTTAGCTATTTATTATAAAAGCATTTCACTCATGAGGGATACAAAAGGCCCCACCTTGTGGAACAATCCTGATCAATTCATCTATCTGAAATCAATTCATCTACTAGCAGCAGGTCAGATTTACTGATACAGGCTCTTTCCTGTTGGAGGGTTTTTTTTTTTTGCAAGGATGTTCAGATTAATGAAATGCACTGTGATGTTTCGGCATGGTGTCAGCTGGGACGACACACTCAGCAGGACGACAACAGATGGATGAGGTACCCTGCATGTGTGAGCGTGTGTGTTTCGGGCTTGATGTTTACACAGCCATGTGAATCTCGCTGGATGCTGTTGACTGCTGCAGCGGCTGTCACAACACTACTGTATGTCAACTGATGGGAAAACAAGTTTCTTCAAATTTGGCAGACTATACATATTTAGACAGAAATATACTAGAAGTTATTTCAACTTAATTAGTGAATTTAAGGAGTATTTTATTTACATTTTCAAATGAATACTACACATAAATTGACGTAAATATCATACCAACATTTTGATGATTTGGCCTCTTATAATATACAACTTACTGAGATATGAAGTCACACTTAGAAAAAACACAATTGCAAGTAATGTTACAATTGTGAGATATAAAAAACACACGTTGAGAAAATTTGTTGCAATTGTGAGAAATAATGTTACAATTGTGATATAAAAATCGCAAAGTAAAAAGGTCGCAATTGCAATAAATAATAATTATGAGATGTAAAATGAAACGTTGAGAAAAATAGTCACAATTGTGAAAATTGTTACAATTGTAAGATATAAAATCACACTTTGACAAGTGTCACAACTGTGAGAAATAATGTTATAATTGTGATATAAAACCACACTTTTGAGAAAAATTCTCAAATACGAGAATTATTGTTCCAATTTTAAAATATAAAAGTACTTTCAGAAAAGTCATAATTGTACGAAATAATGTAATACTTGTGATATAAAAAAAACACTTAAGAAAAATAGTCGCAATTGCGAGATATAAAGACAAAAAAATATATTTAAAAATAATAAACAATAATGCACAATGTGAGATAAAGTCGCAAACAAGAAAAGTCATACCTTTGCCAAGGTGGAAACTGGTATTTATTTATTTATTCGAGAAATGCAATAATGCAACATGTTAATTTTAAAAAGTAACTCCAACAATGTGTTTGATTCCATTAGAAATATTTATTTTATAACTGCAGATATGCAGATCATTACTGTGATCAAATACCAAAGACATCTATTTTCTAAAAAATAAGTTATAACTATCTAAAGTCCCAGAGGCTTTAAAAAGCTATGATATGAGTCATATTCAAAGTCCAATGCTGTTAAAACAATTAAGCAGTGTCTGAATTAAAATTATGGGATGTCATTTCAACGACACTGATTTTATTAGCCATCAAATTCTTGAAAAAAAGTCCATATGTGTGCTTTCATATGTGATTTTGTTACGCTAACATACACAACATGTGACGAGCACACACAACACACACACACACACACACACCCACACACACCCAGACACACACACACACCCAGTTCATGCATAGCTATTTAAACACGCTAATACCCTAACAGTCCTTTGATCAACTGGCACAAGTTCCAAGGTGGAACAGTCACTGTGTGAGACCGTCATTTGGATTGTCAGCAGGTCACTTTGCAGTATGTCGGAGTGTCTTGGGGACTGTCAGCAGTCGGTCGATCGGAACGGGCTGTCCCTCCACCCCCAACCGAGCCAGATGCTCTGCGTCGGTCTATGGGGATCAAGCTACAGATGGCTCGCCTCCATATTCATCAGGAGATGAGGGTTTGGTGAGCACCGTGTAACCCACTGGAAGTGGCCCACAGCTGGGTCAGCATGTCCCAGCGTGTCCCTCTAGATCTTCCTTCAGTCAGAAACATCTATCTCTGCAGTTTCACCTGCAGCTGACAGTCACACCTGTCAGCACTAATGCAAGAGCGGGTGTGAGCACCGATTCAAGCTATGAACCCACCACTAAGTGCTTTTGCTAGATGCTTCATAAATGTGCTTAGTGTGATCAGTGTCAGTACACAGGGGTGTTTAAGTATCTGTTTACACCTGGATTTATCTAATAAAGGCAAAAAGACAATCTATCAATTTATTTATTGAATTTTTGCCAAAAAAAAAAAGTTTAGATGCTTCAGGTGCATTAAAAATAGGAAAAAAGTGTCTTAAAAAGCAAAACATAATATATATATATCTATATATATATATATATATTTATATATATATAAATTATGTGTATTTATTTTTATTACGTACAATTATAAGATAAATTTTCACATGCTCCAGTGCCTTGAAAACAATAAATAAAAACCATAGTAACAATAAACAAATTATAAATAAATCGCTATTTAGTGCTCCGTTCCTAAAAGAAGAATTAAATTAAAAAATCAAATTGTATGATTAAGTATTTCATTTCAAACATAATTCTGCTCATGCTCTGATGCCTTAAAGACACAAATACAAACATAGAAAAATAACTAACTAAAATACATAATCTTACTTTTTAGTTGCTTTATTTTTGCAAAAAAAAAAGAATTAGGATTAGAAAAAAGGTTTGGATCCTCAAAGTCAAATAAATAAATGTTTATTTATATTATTTTAGATTACTTTATATTTTTATTATTTAGTTTTGCCTTGCAGTAAAAGGTGTCTCATGAAAAATATAAATAATGATATTATCGGTTAAAAAAGTATAGCCTTGGTAATGTCATCACAAAAGAAAATGTGTTATCGTGTAGCGTCTGGACCAATCAAAAACAAAATTTTTCATTTGATTTAACAAATCAATCATTCATTAGATTAACAAATCGTCACAATTCCCCTCACCCAGTAAACTGGGTGCCAGGATGTCTGCAACAACACCAGGCCCTCCCTGGTCCCCATGGCAACCACGACACATTTGCTAGACCAGATACATTTACGACCTAATGGCTTGTTGAGAATTTCCCCTCGCACTACATTTTCCATAGGAAATCCACAGTGCACAGTAAAAATTTACTCTTCTCTAATTAATTAATAGGAAATCCTTTCTTTGAATGAACACACATATCCTTCAGGTCATGGTGTATGTTGTCTTTGAGATTTTTTACTGTTTTATGCAGGCTTATGATGGAACCACTCATGTTCACCATTTTATACAGTGGCAAAAAAGTATTTAGTCAGCCACCAAGTGTGCAAGTTCTCCCACTTAAAAAGATGAGGCCTGTAATTTTTATCA
Organism: Sinocyclocheilus anophthalmus; assembly: GCA_018155175.1. Classification (NCBI taxonomy): domain Eukaryota; kingdom Metazoa; phylum Chordata; class Actinopteri; order Cypriniformes; family Cyprinidae; genus Sinocyclocheilus; species Sinocyclocheilus anophthalmus. Next base: position 309,417 of record JADLZN010011372.1, on the reverse strand, counting down.
TAGGTATACCTCAACTATGAGACAAAAATGAGAAAAAAAATCCAGAAAATCACATTGTAGGATTTTTTAAAGAATTAATTGGTAAATTCCACGGTAAAATAAGTATTTGGTAACCTACAAACAAGCAAGATTTCTAGCTCTCACAGACCTGTAACTTCTTCTATAAGAGGCTCCTCTGTCCTCCACTCGTTACCTGTTTTAATGGCATCTGTTTGAACTCGTTATGAGTATAAAAGACATCTGTCCACAACCGCAAACAGTCACACTCCAAACTCCACCATCCAAGACCAAAGAGCTGTCAAAGGACATCAGAAACTAAATTGTAGACCTGCACCAGGCTGGGCAGACTGAATCTGCAATAGGTAAGCAGCTTGGTGTGAAGAAATCAACTGTGGGAGCAATTATTTGAAAATGGAAGACATACAAGACCACTTATAATCTCCCTCGATCTGGGGCTCCAACGCAAGATCTCACCCCGTGGGGTCAAAAAACACAAGAACTGTGAGCAAAAATCCCAAAACCACACGGGGGACCTAGTGAATGACCTACAGAGAGCTGGGACCAAAGTAACAAAAGGCTACCATCATTTTGCTTGAGAGCATTTGGATGATCCAGAAGAGGATTGGGAGTATGTCATATGGTCAGATGAAACCAAACTAGAACTTTTTGGTAAAAACTCAAATTGTCGTGTTTGGAGGAGAAAGAATCTGAGTTGGCATCAAAGAACCCCATACCTACTGTGACGCGGGGGTGTAACATCATGGCGGTGGGGCTTTTTTCCTGCACAGGGACCAGTACGATCTTATGCCTGAACGAAAGATGAATGGGGCCATGTTCAGTGAGATTTTGATGAAAACCTCCTTCCATACAGGGCATTAATATGACACTGGCTGGGTCTTTCAGCATTACAATGATCCCAAACACACCGCCCGGGCAATGAAGGAGTGGATTTCAAGGTCCTGGAGTGGCCTAGACAGTCTCTAGATCTCAACCCCATAGAAAATCTTTTGGAGTTGAAAATCCGTGTTGCCCAGCTACAGTCCCAAAACATTACTGCTCTAGAGGAGCTCTGCATGGAGGAATGGGCCAAAATACCAGCACAGTGTGTGAAAACCTTGTGAAGACTTACAGAAACGTTTGACCTCTGTCATTGCCAACAAAGGGTATATAACAAAGTATTGATGAAATTTTGTAATTGACCAAATACATATTTTCCACCATAATTTGCAAATAAAATCTTTAAAAATCCTACAATGTGATTTGCTTCTGGTTTTTTCTCATTTTGTTTCTCATAGTTTAGGTATACCTATGATTAAAATTACAGTCCTCTCTCATCTTTTTAAGTGGTAGAACTTGCACAATTGGTGGCTGACTAAATACTTTTTTTCCCCCCTGTATCTATGAATTCGCCTTCTGAGGATCTAAACAAGAATGTATATTATTTATTGGTACGTAGGCAATATATTAGTGCACTGAGAACCTTTAGTATTTTCGAGCAAGGGGCATTTGCAAAGTACCATGCCCGGCACACAAAGGTAATAAAATCCCCATTAATTCAAAACTCCCACTTGGATGTCAGCCCTTTTCTCAATTGATTGGACAAGCCATTGTGAGAGGCGGAATCTCCGAGACCAATTAAAGCCCGCACACTAGGGACCCACCAGAGTCCGGTGGTTCGGTTACATCCTAAGATAGGACATGAGCTAGAACCTTCTGCAACCCCCTCGTCCGGCTTCGGAACCTTGACTTTTTCCATCAAACAAGTTTCTTCCTCTGACTCAAACGGTCTTTTTCATCCACCAACACCAAAGATCAACTGGACCTTCATACTGCAGTCAGCTTTCTTTCAGACAGACAGATAGCAAGTATTCAAACGAATCTTATTGATGCATTAAGTATCAGTTGCACCTTTTTACAAGGTGTGTTTGAACTAAGAATCTGATGTTTCCTTTAGGCTGTAAATCTGCTTAATATCAAATGGTTCCATAACTTCATATTCTTAATTCTCTTTACTGCATTAAGCTTTAACCCTTCCTATACAAACTGTATGCGTGTGTATGTGTATGTGTATGTGTGTGTGTGTGGGGGGTGTGTGTGTGTGTATGTTTGTGTTAGACCAGTTTATGTGTTTATGTAGTTTGTTGGACTAGTTTAAGTGTTTATGTAGTTAATAAAGTCTTATTTGTATCACACTTGACGTTGTTCATTGTTTGCTCATAACTGGAGTCACTTAATCATGCAGATTTATGCTACAAGCTCTTTGTAGAATTGTACAGTAAGGAAGTTATTTCCCTTTACCAGGAAATTAATGTTCTTAGAATTAACAGACAGTTGACACTGAGAGGTTAAATGAATGCTTACAGTGGATCTAAATAGTTATAATTAATTATAACTAGTTATGATTAATTATCCATATTTCCCATGAGCTGATTCGCTACAATCATGGGCAAGGTATAGAGAATATTATGAAAACAAAAATGTTTTAAATAATGTACACTGACAAATCAAACAATAAAACATGGGTAATATATAAGTAAAAAGGTTACGCTTTGATTTCATGTTATGCCTTTGAAGCAGCTACCAAAAAAATAAATAAAATCCATCTCTTCTCAATCCATGTATGCTCTCCTAGTTCTTTTAACTTTTTGTCTTCTGGCATTACGTGTGCTTCAGGTAGTGAGTCAAGCACTGTCATCCAATCTAACAGTGTCCTCCCCACATACATCCACCCACCCTGAAGCTCCTCAACTCCTCCTCTGACAGGAGGTGTCAAAGCTCAAATGCTCCATGTGCCTTGAAGATCTGCCAGACTGTACGAGCACACACACTCATGAACGCACACACACACACTTTCACTGCTGAATACAAACCCAAAGCAGCATCAGATGCTCAGTTCACAGGTGTGCCGACACACAAGAGCATAAATCTGAATCATTGTGAGTTTTAGTGTGAGACTTACGCAGCTGGTGCAGATGTTTCCAGGCTCTGGAAGTGGGGCAGGCTGTGATCGTGACTAAGGAGCAGGAGTTTCCCGCCAGCGTGTCGCAGAGATTTTGTTGCCTGAAGAAAACTTTCTGTGGGTCTACAGACTTCTCCAACATTTTCAAATGGGTCTAGAGAACAATTGTAAATACATTTGCTTTAGTCTTTAGCCATTATGAGCAATGATGCACCGAAATTTTGGTAACCAATAAAACTGTATATAGTTTTGGAGGGCCGAAATCATTGACCAAAATGTTAATGTTTTATTAGCGATGTTTAATTAACGGGAATAAGCTACAACAGGTAAACAAATATGTCAGCTGTGTGGGAGGGCTATGGACCTTATTAAAGGGTCATATGGTTGCTAAAAGAAATTTTTTTGTGTATTGGGTTAATGCAATGTGTTTTTATTGCGTTTCAAGGTTCAAAAACACATTATTTTTCCGCATAGCTGTACATTAGTGTTTCTTCTCCTCTATGGTCCCCCCCCTTTCTGAAACCGCGTCGATTTTTACAAAGCCATCGGTCCCCTGAAATCGGGTGTGCTCTGACCTGTCCAGCTATCAACAGTGCATTGTGGATTGGCTGTAATACCTCAGCGTGTGACAGAATGTGACGGTCCCTTACCATATGTTGTTTCCCATCAACAGTCGACGGTTCCATGGTCCGCGCGAGACAAAACCAATAAAACCATTACAAACGAGGCATTTGTTGCATCCAGTGAGGACATAATTACTGATTATAATGACTATACTGTCTTTTTACGCGTTGCGTTGCTGTGTAAACATAAAACCATATCTGCATTTGTTATCTGAGAAATGACAAACAACAAGCGATACTCTACACTGCCCAAACTCGCGTTTGAATCATCAGTGGCAAATTATTTAAATATAAAAAACTTACTCACAGGCTGTGAGTCAGAAGCGCCAGACTGACCTTGCAAAGTTGGAACTGCCCAACTATATAGAAACATTATGTCCTCTGTTGAAGGGCCCAACAAAGTATTTCATTGTCACAAACGAAACACACACTTTTGAGTGTCGGCACCCGTCGGATTCGACAACACGGAACTTGCGCAACCACCAGTGGACGCCCCCGGGCCGGACTCCCTTCGCCACGTGAAAGAGCCGATCGGCTCATTGACATCGCAAAGTTATGTTTTTCCTCACTACCGAACACGTATCAGCAGCTAGGCCTGACAAGATTGATATCGTCCCTCTTTGGACGGCCAAACAAAGTAGTTTCGCTTTCACAATGAAACACAGCGTCTCCATGACATGGCGGCGGCGGAAACAATACTACAGCTAGAATAAAAGTTAAGCCTTCTTTCTTCGCATGAACATTTGGGCGGCGTTATGCAAATCTTCCCACATAGTGAGGTAGATATGTTGGGGCATGTTAGAACGAGCCATTTTAGATCATTTTAGCATGGCTGACTCTTAACTTTTATAAGAATATCTTTTGATTTGATACTTTAGTCTTTGCAACTTTACAGATCCTCTTTATGCACCAAAGCTTGTAACACTCCAAAGAGGAAAGAAATATTGTATTCGCATCATATGACCCCTTTAACATAAATTTCTCAGTTTTAATCAGTCTTCATTTTGATGAACCAAGATCGTTTAGTCTGTTTTCAGTTGATGTATGAACAACGCTTACATTAATCATTATCTGCAGTGTCCCTACCATCCAATAACTGCATTTTGCTATGCTACTTTCAAATATGAAACAGTCAATTCATTATATTTCACTTAACCTAGTGCCTTAACATATCAACACATCATATTAGCATATCAATTCATCACCTAAAAATCTTGATAGTATTGATTCTGCAGATAAGTGTGACATCCTGGCCCTAATATTAATACAAAGTGGGTCATGTCAAGCACCTGAAGGGTGGTGTAGGTATAAGGGTAGTGGTAGGCTAAGTAGCACACGTCATCTTCATGATGAAAGGTCACCCTGAAGGTCAGTGTGTAAAAAGAACTTTTTTGACCTCTTCTAGAGCAGAAATGATTTCTGTGGAAGTCAAAACCACAATTAGATGCTATACATGCAATATCCTGAATAAAGAATAGACTGCATAGAGAAAAAGTACAGTAAAGTGAGGCAAAGTGAAATAATGTGAGGTTAAATGTAAAGACCTGAAATTAAATAAAGGAAGCGCAATACCTGTAATAGCAGATCTCAGAGCCTGTTCGCACCCAGTGTGGTCTGCCCTCCAGCGCCTCCCTCACAGAATACAGCACAGGCTGCATGCCTGAAACATCCCACAATACAGTTATGAACCAAGTCAAACATTCAGTCATTTAAAGGTCATTCTGTAATTGCTAAACATACAGGTTGTTAGCTTTGGCACAATATCAATCACCAACACCAATAGAGTGTATGATTTTAGTATGGCAATGCCAAATTGCTTATAAAATATCATTTTGAGGATTTTTGGAAAGTTTCCAAAACTTACCGAAATGTCTCCCACCCCGTGCACCCTACATGATTCATTAAATTGTTCAAAATTGACAGTAAAGACATTTATTATTATATGACAAAAAGATTTCTATTTCAAATAATGCGTTCATATGTGAAACCATTAAACAGAAAGTGTTTCTTGAGCACCAAGCAGCCACCATTAAAAAATCAGCATGATTTCCTAAAGATTTTGTGACACTGAAGACTGGAGTAATGGTGGCTGAAAATTCAGCTTTGCCATCACATGAATAAATGACATTTTAAATACCAATAAAATGCCCAAACATTTGTTTTGAGCAATTGGAATCAAAATTTCCCATTTACAGTTTTTCCTATATATTTTGATCACCATAAATGCAGCCTTGCTTATGGAGGGTAAGAGACTTCCTTCAATGTTTCGCTTGTGGATAAGTAAAAACCAACGGTACATTTATGAAAGCAATGTTGATATAGGTGTATGTTTTTTACCCGTTTACAAATTGATTTTATTCTTTTAAACACAAAGGTGACTAAGTTGCAACAACATGATAAGGAAAGCTCAAATCCCCCAAACTCTTTATCAGCGTGCAATAACTAAATAACAATAAAAAATGTTCTTTAGCTAAAATGTCTAAATCGTGGTAGCTTCAATGAAATGGACCTGCCTTTCTTAAAACCATAAGATAAGACTGCACTTCTCTAAACCCTAAACACTGGTAGAGGGAACAAATAGCAGGCTTCCCTGAATCATTCACGTCCAAAAGTAGAAGTTTACTCAAACTAATAAGGTCAACATTAAAGACATCTCATGAATAAGACATAAACCCTGACTTCAGGCAGCACGAGTCTCTTCTACTGCCCATCTGCAACACCAAAATGAGGAAAAGGCGAAATGCGGGAGCACTGTATTTTTCTGGGATATACGGCTGGTGTCAGATTTAAGAGCTGCTCGGGCCCAAACACATTATTTACACAAGCAGAACATTTTCCTGGATCACCATGGGGTGATCTGAGGTGATTATGTACCACAAAAATACAGAACAAGTTATGAACCAAAAACGTAACACACAAATTTGGATTAAAGTGTACAAAAATACACATTTAAATCATTTGTTATGTTATTTTAGTATTTTAAAGATACTATTATAGTTTTTTTATTCGTTTTTAACGGATTTTTCATTTCAATTTTAGTTAAAGTTTTAGTAAATTTCTTGTCTTTTTTATTAGTTCTGTTGTTTTGTCATTTCATTAGTTCATTTTTTTTTTAACTGTCTATTAGTTTTAATTAATTTTTTTAACTATTCCTATCTAGTAAAGTATGTCTTTATGTATAAATTTTTATTCATTTTAGATTAATTTGTGTGTATATATATCTAGCATATAGATGAGTTCAGTTGTTTATACAAGTAAAAAAAAAAACAAAACCTTTGTCTTTTCTGGAACAATATATGTTGATCCAATAACCAGGATTAGCTCCTTGATAAATTCCTCATGGTCTTCATAGTAGTTTGCTACTGTATGCTTCAAGTTATACTAGCGTTTCCCTTCTCAACAATTGATAATGTTAAACGAGAAGGGCACCCGCACCATGGCCGCTGACTTCCACAATAGAACCACTGACAGTGGTGGCAGAGGAATTGACACACATTGAGAATCAAATCATTTCATACGAGAGAGAGTGCAAAAGAGAGCAGGAGAAAAATCAGACAAAGTGGTGTCAGATAGAATAGGAGAGAGAGAGCGAGAGAGAGGAGAGAGAGAGAGAGAGAGAGAGAGAGAGAGAGAGAGAGACAGAGAAGCGTGTTACAAAAATGACAGAGAAAAATCTCTCACTCCAACCCTATCTGTTGTTACGCCGCCACATTTCATTTGGAAAAATATAACGTCGGCTCTTTTATTTAAGCGCATCGGAAGTGCTCTGTAGACAGAGTTTTTGATTTGATCTTGCATGCGTTGACGAGACAAGCTTGCTGAAAGAGTAGAAACATAAGAACGAGAGAGAGAGCGTGATTGCGAATGCACTACAAATGAGGCCCAAGGGCACTCGGCAAACTGTCTGCAGTACATGTTTGTGTGTGTGCGCTTGTGTACGTGTGCTGTATTGCAATGCAGTCTCACCTGCGGACTTGAATGGCTTTACGCAGGTTTCCACTCTCAAATTTGGAGAAGAATTGAAGGGAACTGGGACACATATCGGAGGAACACTGTGGACTGAGAAGTGAAGAGAAGAGAAGAGAAGAGAAGAGCAGAGAAGAGAAGAGAAGACCAGAGAAGAGCAGAGATGAGAAGAGAATAGTAGAGATTAGAAGAGAAGAGAATGAAAAAAGAGAATGAAAAAGGGAGGAAGAAGGAAGAAAAACAGGAATAATAACGATTTGTAATTTAAAAAGGACAGACAGAAGGAAGGAAGATAAGAGAAAGATTAATGAAAGACAAAATGAATATAGGAAGGAAGGAAAATAAGAAAAGAAACAAAGAAATAACCACAATTCTTGCTAATTCATTCATTCTGCACCGTTTGCGTCAATAAATTCCAGTCACACTGCAAATGACACAGAAGATGATTGCAGGAAACTGTTCAAATGATTGAGGCACACTGTTCTGTCTCGGAACTATATGACCAAAACCAAATAAGATTGTTCCTAGAAAGGTACCTGTTCTACCTCAATTACCCTTTTCAAGGTATTTGAAAGTAATTGTTGTAATGGCTTTTAAAAATAACTTCAATCCAGCATGCCTGTGAAAGATCCATTAAGATCCATCAGAGGCACTTAATGAATTGAATGTATCAGTGTACCATCTAGATCAGGGCTGCCCAAACTCGGTCCTGGAAGGCCGGTGTCCTGAATAGCTTAAGGCATGTTTGTGTTTAATTGAAGTTGGAGCTAAACTCTTCAGGACACTGGCCTTCCAGGACCGAGTTTGGGCAGCCCTGATCTAGATTGTTTCCTATCCCTGACCGTGATGTCAATTAAAATGCTTTATCAAAAAATAGCAGTGTTCCTGGATCATCCATGTCAAAACAACAACCGTGTTGATGATGTCTCATGGCCGATGAACGCTGTATGTCTTCTGAAAAACTTTCCTTTCTAACATTGGAAAATAAACAAATAAATTAAAAACCATCAAGTGAACCACAGCTTTGGTTTTCCAAAAGTATAACCAATTTTATAGTTACAAAAAGAGTGAATCATGATTTTTATTTAATATATTTTTTAAGTCTGGGTTATGCGTACATTCAGTCAAGGTCATTTGATTTTGACGGGACTTAGTCAGCATTCAACACACGTACCATCAATGTGCGTAAATTTTGCAACAACATACATCACACCCTGTAACGACCACAAACGTCATGGTTAATAGGCTTGGTAAAAAAGAAAATCAATTTCTCCATTTAAATCGATGCTCATTTTTTACAAAACTATATCGACTCTTAAATCCCAACAATCGATTACTCCAACTCTACTCAAACACACCAGAACCAGCTAATCAAGGTCTTACTAGGTATACCTGAAACTTCCAGGCAGGTGTGTTGAAGCAAGTTGGAGCTAAACTCTGCAGGACACCGGCATTAGAGTTTGGTGACCCCTGTTTTACAGGGGGGGCATGAATTGGAGCCTTTTTGTCTTTGAGAAAATTTGCCATTTACATTACCTGATATATATCCAAAATAAGCAATATCAAATTGAGTGGCAGCTCTAATATAATTTGGCAAACAATCCCAAAGTTTAGGTGCTGCTACAGCAAACGCACAATCCCCTCTTTGATTTTATCTAGAACTTGACATTTTAAATAGCTTTTGGCTAGTAAATTTCAGTATTCTTCCAGATTGATACTCAGTCAGGAGATCCGAAAGATTGGAGCGGTGCGAGACCATTCAACGATTTATACACTAATAAAATCAATTCTATAACTTACAGGAAGCCAATGAAGTGAGACTAAGATGGGGGTGATATGTTCCTGGTTTTCTTTATACCCATCAACAGTCTAACTGGTGCATTTTGATCGAGAGATGGATGATTGACTAATTCCTTTATAAAGCGAATTACAATAGTCAAGTCTTGAGGAGATCAAAGCATGTATTGCATGTATGAGTTTCATACATTTCATGTACATAAATTAAAAACAATGTGTATAAGTGTCAGGATTATGGACTCATTGTGTTGTGTTTCCCTCCACATGTGTTCCGTGTCCCCGTTAATTAGTTATTCCATGCACCTGTGTTTCCCTGATTGCCCTGTGTTTATAAGCCCCAGTGTGTGCATTCTGTGTTTTTCTGAGATTATACGTCAACCCTAGTGTTTCCTGTGCTCCTGTCTGCCCCGTGTATTTCCTTGGATGTTTGGATTAAAAGATGATTGTTTTCGTGTACTCCTGGTCTCCTCGCTCCTCGCTATAGGCAGAGTGCGACAATAAGTATGCATATTTTTGCATACATAGTGTCAATTTCATTAAAAGAAAGGTATGACAAAAAATACTTGTTGACAACCTTTCTTCCATGAGTAAGACGAAACAACACTGGCATTAACTGTGACTGAATCAACATGCAATATCGCTGACAAAAAAGACAAGACTAAAATGCAGTTAAAAAAAAAACTCTTTATATTTACTTAAAAAAAATTGAATTAATATTGCAAATTTAGGAATTAGTTTTAGCTACTGCGAGAAGTTTTTGAATTTTTCATAATTTAAGTTTTTCATAACGTAAAGAGTATGTTCATTTATATCATACTTTAATAAATCAGAAAACTGGATTAGGTAAAGTAAACCATGTATATGAGTCATAAATGAAAGAATAAAATTGGTCCATATGTATTGCATGCTATATTGCTAAATTATCATGTTAAAACGTTAACAAATCTTGTTAGATTTTTGAATGATTCAAATCTTTTCAATTGATTCAATTCACAAGGCTGGCCTCAACAATTTAGCCATGAATTTATTTATTTTTTATTTATTGGTTTATTTAATAGGGACCATGCACATTCATGAACATTGTTGTATAAATATACACCATATAAATATGCTAGAATTAGTAACAATAACTAATTTTCATCTGCAGTCCCCAGAATCTAGTTGATCCAACAATTCCACAATGGTTAACGTGTCGTAAGTCGTAATAACGACTTAAATTCACACAAACCTAGTTTTATCATGTCGGAGCTCAACAGCCTCATTGTTCATTCACATTCATTATATCAAAAATATTAGTGACAATATTCTTGAAACAGTTCTCATCTTTGGGTGAACTACCATTTTAAAGTTTAACTATAGTAGCTAGCTTTATTACCTTTATTGTTTGTGGCAGTATATTTGTCTTGCCTGCAGAGGGAGCTCTTGCCGTAAACACTGTGCGCATAGCATATATAACCAAGGGTGTGACAGTCGTATTAATAGATATTACTTTAACAAATGACTAATAAGCAAAGCTATCAGCTATTCCAGTGTTACACGTATCTAGCGGTCTGGCAGACGTCTACCTAAAGTGCTGATAATGGCGGGTCGTTCTCAACTCTGTTTGGATGATGCCATTTCCAAATCAAACCTATGGTGCCTCATCTTTTTTGCACTGTATGAAGCTAACAGGCTAATTTTCTTGGTTGTTTTGTGTGCATTATTTCTTTGTCACAGATAAACAACAATAATGAGGCCTTTCTCCTGATGCAAATAAGCACAATGCAAAATGCAGGGGGGAAAAACAATCTGTGTGGATGCTCCAATTCCGAGAGCGAATTTCAGATGATAATGGGGTTGAATGAATGAGCAAAAATAAAGTCAACAGTCCGCCGTGGCTGGCAATAAACCAGGAGCACTCTCATCAAAACGTTTACTTCATGGAAAGAACTATAAAACAATAAGACATAAACAAGCCTTCTGTCCTTCATTAATGTTAAATTCTGAGCATAGAACATCACAAAGGGTAAGGGGAAAAAAATTAGGATGAACCATTTTCCTGCAAATGTTATCAAAATGATGTGTCAGACATACTGTATGTTTTAAAGATTAACTTTTTAAAATGACCATTTTTGGATGTCAAATGCAAATGTTTCAGACTTATCTGAAGCCAATGTTGGAGTAGGACGCAATATGTGGAATTAAAACTGTCTTTTTTTTCTCACTGGCTGTCTGACACTTTCTTTTTAAAACTCCAAAAGTGACTATTTTTGAGTTAAAATGACACCAATAGAACCCATATAAACTTATCTTACCCTTGAGCAAACACAATAAACTACAGAAATGACTGAAATAAATGTCTATTTCCTTTAATCTCTCCCTTGCACATTGAAGAAAGTTTTCAGCAAAAACAAGTTTTCCGAAGGGGCCTACCATAATGAGATATAGATTTAAGGGCTTTTCCTCAGTAGAATAGAGTCTTTGGGTGTCTTTAGAGCAAAGCAACCAGTGAAAGCAGAACGACTCACTTAAGGCAAGAGAGTTTAGCTCGGAGAGGAATATTTTAATGGATTTCATTTGTACTTACAGTGAGTTTAATGAATCTGTGCCATCATTTGCATATGACAATGTGTAAGTAAGGATGGAGAATAGGCCTTAAATTGCATCCACGTGATCTGATTTAGAGACAATTCAGCTTATAAATGAAGTCTAATAACTGCATTGTTTTTTTTTTCTGGTAATCTCAGCATGCAAGTGCAATACATGCAGCTAAAAAGGTTGGGAGCTGCTGCAGTACAGAACACAGAATTTGTGCAAAACCCAAGACACAAAGTAAAGTACAAATTAAGGCATCTTTGGGGAGGTTTTGAAAGCGTCTTTATGGAATCAAACAGCTTTTAGTTATTTTTCCTTGTTGCCGTCTGTAATGTCACAGTTTTTACGAGCAACAAAACACCAAAGTAATTCTGCTCCGCCATTCCCCAGATATGTCTCTCAAAGTGAATGTCTCTTTAAATAATTGAATATTGAATATTAAATGTGATCACAGGTGAATGGAGAGCTCCGTGATGTTAAATCACGATTGTTATTGCAATGCAGTCTAATAGCAGATCAGAAGAAGAAACTGTTATTTGATATAAATAATTAAATGCAACCATTCAATACAAAACTCTAATTGCATATGTTTTGCTACCTGTGACATTAGAGGTTAAATCGTTCTAATATTCGGGCTCAATTTCATCTGTCACTTGGTAATAAATCCACGGGAATAAAACCCAAGATGTAATATTTTGAGAATAATGTCATAATAGGCCTTTTATATAAGAAGAAGAAATTACTAATCAAATAATACATTTTAAAAAATAAATACATAAAAAGATACTAATAAATAAAAAAAGGCATAAAATGTATAATATTGATTTAGGATAATAGTGTCATTATTAGCTCCTTATTATATTTATATATATATATCTATAATTTTATATAATATTGAAATTTTTTTAGTAAAAGGTTAGAAGATTTATGAAGATTCTATACATTAAGTTACAGTACATAAACATGGAACAATAGGACAGACCGTAATAAAAAAAATATAAAACATATTTATAAAAATTTTTATTCAAACATGCATTTTTAGTTCACATTTAAATTTTCCAATGTATTGTCGTAATTTTGATTTTAATGCAAAATATTACAAATTTAATGTATTTTTGAAACATTGATTCTCATTTAAAACATTCTCATTTGAATTCTTGAAATCTTTGATTATTTCCCAAATTTATTTTTTAAACATGCCACTAAAACACTATTGAGATTTAACCAATGTAATGCTCATTTTTCATATTTTTGGGTCAGTGCATGTGTTTTGTTCCTTTTGTACGGAAAGCAATTTTGTCGGGTTGCCACTTGAGTTAAGAACCAGTTGTTAGAACCTCTATGTTAGACAATCCATCCACCCTATTCCTTGTGCGGGACAAAATTACAATAAAAGCCATGATTTCTCACCTCTGCACATGTGGTGGTCTTTTAGCCATGGGCTCTTGCTCTTGTGGGGGCAGGTGTCCCCAGAAGTCAGGGAAGGCTAGGATGGAGTATCCAGCTATTGACTTTGTATTGGCTGCAGTGGCGGTGTAGAGACGTGGATCGTGGTTGGGAGTGCAGATCCCGTACTTCTCCAGAAGTCTGTCCACCATACTCGAGTGGCCTTCTTGGCATTTCCTGGAGCAGTTGAGGTAATGCTTATGGAAGTCACTCGTCCGGAGGTGATTTTCATCTCGGTCGGAGGGCAGATCGGAGCCTCTCTGGTCACTCGGCATCTTGTCGTTCAAGTCTCCCTCCAGAGTGCTGTCATCATCTGAGCTTTCATCGACCTCAGAGCTGGAGTCCAAATCCTAGAAGACATGATTGTCCAACTGTTAGAGAGATGCTGCAAAGCTAATGTTAATTTTCAGGGGGAAGAATATTCAAGAACATCCACAGATGTCAGCTCTTTATATTTTCGGCCACATCAGCAACTCTCGAATCAAAGGTGTAGGAGAAAAACTGCAAAAAAGGAGACAGAGATTACAGTAAACATCACCCGCAAGATATCCTGTTTTCCCTCTGGCACCGTCAACCACTCAGTGCGGTACCGCAGAACAACAACCCAAAATAAACCGTGAAGGAAATTAAAGCGTTTTTTAGAGACTATTGAGGGAGTAAAGCCAAAAAAGGATAAGGACTTGTTTTGAGGATGCAGCCCAAAGTGGTGCACCATCACTTCCAGCTTTCTATTGACTTCAAAAGGGTGATACTGACAGCAAATAGGGTCGTCCAATTACAGTCTTTGACAGGCATAAAATGAACTGTATCAAAATAGCCAATGGCCCTGGCTGCTTTTAGAGCAACCAAATAACAATTTAAGCTCACGCCTTGTGCATTTCCATAAATTTAGCAAGGAAAAACGCCCGTGGTCCAATTCCCAGGCTCTTCCCTAAGGTGAATGTGAGAATGTCCAAGAAACATGATAGACATGAGGTGCTGACCGGGAGAAAATCTTACACACATTGTGCCGATAAAAACTTCCATCATCTGCACTCACCTCCCTACGGAAGATCTTAGTTTCTGAACGCCGTCCCGAGTTGGCTCTGATCTTCACCGCAGTGCACATAAACTGTATACCATCAAAGTGAATGTGTTAGATACAAAACTTTAGTGCTGCACCCTCTGCTATCTCATTGCATTTAAATTTAACTTTATCCCCCTCCTCACACTTCTAAAAATATGTGTAAGCACAAAGATGCCACAACTTCCATGAATACCAACAGCAGGGGATGCATTAATATAAATGAACCTTTGCTGTATAAAAACGTCTCGGGTTTGAGGCTGTATACTGCATCTCAGGGGGCTCGCTTTGTCATATTCATTTTTTGAAACCACAAATAACACTAAAACAATGTAGCAGCACCGAGATGTTTTTTTCAAAGACTTATTTTAATCATGAACTTGATACAGACAAGTACAACGGCCCTTTTGATGAGCTCTGGGAGTGGGACTCTGGGAATTTGTGCTTGGTTGTTCCTACAAGTGGGTGAGAGGGAAAAAGCAGAGATTCAATTCACAAAGGGAACGAACAAATCTGTTTGAGGTCAATTCAATTACAATTCAATTACACAATCCACCAACCAAAAGCTATTCATGCCTGACGTTTTTTAAATCAGCATGTAAAATAATAGAAAATTAGCGCAATTGTGACACATTTGGGGAAGTTTTCCGCAGCTGTCAGACTCAATTCAAAATGGATATTACTGGCTAATAAGTTTGCAAATGCACATAATTTGAGTTGCCACCTACATTGTGAACAATTCTGGAAAGTGTACTTAAAGTACTTAAACTACAGTCAAGCTATTCTTGTAAAAAGCTATCAAAAAGTAGTTACACTGAAGCTATTGCATATTTTCATGTATGCTAAATTAATATGCTAGATATATCGATAAATATATATATAGGGTGACGATAAATCGCATGCGATATTTAACGCGCATCTTATCAGTAAATCCGGTTCTGTAATCAGCGGTAAATCTTCATCACGTGCGTGCTTTCACATTGAGAAGCATTTACTACACAGAGCCGTTGGTCACTGACGAGCTGCGCAAAACCACGTTCATCTTGTGCGATTTTTGTGCGCGCTCGGAAACAGCTTTCAGTTAAAATATATAAATCTTACATAATCACATGCGATTTACCGGCAGCCCTAGATCATATTATATATTCCGACTATTATTATATAGATATAATTGCCAATAATAGCATTCATTCGAAAATTCATTAAAATATTCAGTTGTGATTTTAATTCGCTTGCTGAGATATAATTGTTATGTATATCTATTTGATATTTGATTCATTTACAACCCAATTCCACAAAAGTTGGGACACTGTACAAAATGTGAGTAAAAAAGGAATGGAATAATTTACAAATCCCATAAACATATTTTATTCACAATAGAATATAGAAAACATATCAAATAAAAAGTGAGACATTTTGAAATGTCATTCCAAATATTTGCTCATTTTGGATTTCATGAGAGCTACACATTCCAAAACAGTTGGGACAGGTCGCAGATAAGAGGCCGGAAAAGGTTAAATGTACTATAAGGAACTAGCTGGGGAACAATTTGGAACTTCTAAGGTCAATGGCAACATGATTGGCGTAAACTTGAATAAACCTAAAAAAGCTAAACTTGAGCGATTTGTCTCCTCAGTCCCCAGACGTTTGCCGACTGTTAGCAAAAGAGAGGGGATGCCACACAGTGGTAAACATATGGCCTTGTCCCAACTTTTTTGAGACGTGTTGATGCCATGAAATTTAAAATCAACGTATTTTCCCCTTAAAATTATACATTTTCTCAGTTTAAACATTTAATGTCATCTATGTTGTATTCTGAATAAAATATTGAACTTTGAAACTTCCACATCATTGCATTCAGTTTTTATTCACAATTTGTACAGTGTCCAAACTTTTTGGATAGGAGTGTGATATTCTAGTGATAACAGCACTCCAACTGTTTCACTGTTTGTATCACTCTGCTTGCGGTATTTCTCACAGTGAGTGTCACACCCAAATCCACTATAATTTTATAAATAATACAGTTTTTGTGTCACAGAATGTAGTTTTAAGAGTTTTTAGGCAAGAATGTAGTTGTTTAGACTTGAAAATGTGGTGTCAATTTCGGAGTTGTGAGCTCCAGGGCGTCAGCGGCCGTTCAGTACTCATGAACCTGCCGAGAGCAGCCTCACATCGGCGCTCATTTGCCGCTGGCTCTGATGTCTCTATAGTGGTTAAACATGAGATATAATATGTTTTGAGTAAATCTAATGGGCAGTCTTTGGTCTCATTAATCTATTATTTGTTCCAGAGCAAATGTTTTTGGCTGAGGGCAAAATCTCATCACATTATATTGTATCTAACTAATACTGTATATCACAGCGCTGCCTATGTACTTTTGACTGAATTGGATAGCAACATATGAGACTGTTTTTTTTTTTTTTCTTATAGTGTGGTTTATAAATATTATTAGTCAATGAATATAAATGAGCTATTTGATATAGATAATATTAGTATTGGTAATAGTATTTAGTTTGAGAAACGTGGTGTGTGTGTGTGTGGTGTGGTGTGTGTATGGGATGGTCATTTTAGTGACATGTTCACACTAGAGGGCGAAAGAGACTTTATGAGTGAGTCAGCAGTAAAGACTATTGAAAGAGACTGAAACAGGGTTGCAAACAAGAAGTTATTTTTACTTTCAACAACAGTAAGATGCAGCCAACAAATGCAATGAGCAGCGCTGTCATTAGAAATCCCCCTTAACAGATGAAAGGACAGTACGGCAAAGATATCGCTTTCCTCAGCGGACATTAAGACTAATGTTTTATTGTGAATATGAGATTGAGCTGAAGAATGAATGCTGGATCAGATGCAGGTAATCACACTCGCTCAGTCCATCTTTCTCTCATAATACTCTACATAATACATTGAGCTTTTAATACAGTGATACAATAAGTTTTTAATGAAGCAACTCAATGTTCCTTCGTTACTTGTTCTAAAGTGACGTTTTTGAATTAGTAACGGATCTTGAGCTCAGTTGTTAAACTGTCGAACTGAGATTTGAATCTGTGGCGGAAAGAATTAGTTTGCACAAAAGAGAGTTTTTAAAGACAATCGGTTGTTGTCTTTTTTTATTTACACACTTGTGGCGTTAACTGTTAGCCATATAAATGCAATATCTCACTCATAATACTGATATATGCAATATGGCTATATATCAGCACGCTATGATTACCTATGGCTGAATCACAGCTGTGCTGATATACAGCCATATCTCATGTCTACGAGTGTGATATTGCTCATATATATATACACACAAACACAAAATTGACTTTTGCTACCTGTCCAAAGCGTCCAAAATAAATAAATAAATATATAAATTAATCAATTCTAAACTAAACTAAATATTGAAACTGTATGGTCAATTGTACCGCACTGTAAATACAGTAAACTGTATTTAATACCGCACAGTAATGCTTGTGAGGCCTTGACTAAGGAACTGCGGCGGAACAAAACAATCATGTCGAGTCTTGAGCTTAGACTCAGTAAAGAAACGAAGGTATGTTGGTGTCATGCTGAATGAAATGCACATCTAGTTTTCAACTCCTGGCTGTCCTGTACAGTATCACACAAAGAGTTGCAGATCAAAGGTAAAACATTTTTTTCCCGAGGCGAGTCCTCAGGGGAAGAGACCCTTCCGTTCCCCTCCCTTTTAGAGCGCAAGCTCCGTGCCAATCTCGCTCTCTAGGGCATATGTTTCACATCTCAACCCTTTATCTAGCCTGCAATATTTGTGACAGCTCTGCAGTTTTACCCGTGTTCTCTTCTACAGAATCCTAGCGTGATGCTATGAATTAAACCCTGTTTAATCAGGGCCTTTGTTTTGGCCCGAAGATTACAGGTGCAGCATCGTTGTCATGCAAGATTAATAGCGGAACTGATTGGCATGAATGTCCTGCTGTAAATTATTTTCATCTTGGTATTTTGCACAGCATGCATAATGCAGCGATTAATTACAACCCCTGTGTCCAATCCAGTCACAGCATCTCCAGATCACAGTGGCATTTAATGATAATGGGAGAAAACATCAAAGAACATACAGTGACGGGGGCAGGATGGCATGCCCTGGTATTGAGATGAAACAAGAAACAATGAAATACATTGCATATTGAACATTCAGATTGATAATTATTAATCACTTCGTAGCGCTTTTGATTGTTTTTACAACCAGGCTAGCGTTGCATAATATCAAATAAATAATATAATATAGTATTGTAACACAGTTCGCAGTCAGGGAAGGAGGAGGCGGGACGGCGAACTTAAAACAAAACTTAATAATAAAATTAAAACAAAATAAAGTCCAGCG
Source organism: Sinocyclocheilus anophthalmus (assembly GCA_018155175.1). Classification (NCBI taxonomy): domain Eukaryota; kingdom Metazoa; phylum Chordata; class Actinopteri; order Cypriniformes; family Cyprinidae; genus Sinocyclocheilus; species Sinocyclocheilus anophthalmus. The sequence continues at coordinate 290,644 of JADLZN010011372.1, read as the reverse complement.
GGTCCTCTCCGTCAACACTCGGCACTCCTCGTTTTATTCCTCCGGGATCCTCCGTGGACTAGTGACCACGGTGAGTGGCAGGGGCGGGCATTAGCACTTACGCCCGGCCCCGCCCATCGCAGTAACAAATATATAATATCCATATACTACTTATTATATATATATTCAATATAAAACGAAACCAAAGATAGACAATGCAGGATGAAAACATTCCAATGATGGTACAATATTATTGAGTAAGGCTTTGATTTTTAGTTGTAAATGTTTGCTACTAGGGCTGTAAAGGTGGTTAAAAAACACGTGTCAAAGCCCTCCACTACTAAAATGAAATGTCCCAAAAATCCGTTCTAAACTATGCGTTGATCAAGCATAAATAAATAACTCTTTTTTTAACCACAATGACAAATTCATTATCTCTATACAGCTGTAGTATTAACAAATCATTAATTGTGCATATAAAGGACAATACATCAAATCGGATTTGTGTGCGGTGAGAAATTAAGACATATCAATATGGGTGAACTATTCCTTTAATAACTTGTCATTAAAGGAACTGCTTAGCCTTTATGTCTAGAATTTGCAGACAGAATTGATTTAAAAAATGTTAAATTGAAACAAAAAAGTGAATTAGTAGCTTGTAATTTCCTTTGGAGACCTGAATTACAAATCTATATGTGCGGCAGGAAATGAACCAAGGAAAAGCCGCTTTTCAACAGCAGTAGTACATCATGTTATATGATTTGAATTAAAATAGTGGTGACATCTGAATAAGGAGGGAGTTGAACGTCGATGAACTGGAGGTGTGTTGACATTTCTATTAGTTTGAACTCATCCGCATGCTAAAGGCAGCCAAGCAGGGATTTCTGCAAGACAGCCGCAGGCGTGTTATTGTGCTGCGAGAGGAGCCGTCAATCAAGACCATAGCAGTCACTCATGATGGGAAGGGTGGTGACACATTTAAAATGAAGAGTCACACTGAACATATTATGGAACTTGAAATGTCATTACTCATTTCTGTCAATGGCTCTACGGTTGGCTGACCCGCAGCAGGGTTAACAGCCGATGAAAATCTCCAAAGATTCTGAAACAAGCTTTTAAAATGGTTTGATATTGTTTTATGATTTTCCATGCATTGATTTATGATTCTAATTCAATAAAAAGCTCCAAAATGCCAAAATATCCAGACTGAAAATATAATTCAAAATAAAATGTAAAATCTGAAAATAAACATTTTCAATGTATTTTAAGAAATATTTCAAATTCAACACTATTCATAGATCACTTTAATTTGCTTAATTTAATGTAAATGTATAATGACTTAGATATGAATAATAATAATATTGTTTAAAATATATAACAAGCATAAATAAGAATTCAAATTCACAAATTGAAATTTAAATATTCACAAACTGAAATCGTATAATATATAATATAATACAATTAAATACATGCATAACTTGCAGTTAATGCAATTAAAATTCCTAAACCATAATAATAATAATGTTTAAAATATATAATATTACTGTGCATAAATGAGGAATTCAAATCTAATCCCTAAACCCAAATTGTAATAATAATAAATATAATAATAATAATAATAATACGACATAAGAAAAATGCTAATTAGAAACACATTCAGTGGCTTCTGAGCCCAAAGGTGTATATTTGAAATAACTTTTTTTTGTTTTTGTTTTGTCAAATGTTTTTTAGTGAAAACAGGTTACATGCGAACACACACACACATATTTTTCTTTGACTAATAAGTGAAAAGCTATCACATAATTATTGCAACCTCTGAGAGATGAGATGAATCATTTCCTGTGGACATTCTGCCAACAACATGTTCCTCATTTTTCCCCAGAAGTCTTCAGGTCAGCAAAAACAGGAACAAAATCACTCTATTAAGATGAAGAGTTAGGCAAACATGCCGCCGTTGTAAAGAGCCCAAGCACAAGTGTCTGATTTTTTAAAGCGTAATGAGGTCATTTTCAGTACAAACCACGTCCCTGTTGTGCTCTTAAGCTGCATAGTGGTGCCGTTGCAGTAGGTATTATAGCACATCCTGCTCCCATCAAAATCTCTTACTGCTTCCACACAAGGTCCATATGCACCCCAAGTGCACTTAGAGACACTTCATATAAACTTTATCCTGGCTGTCTGCAATTAAGAGCAGTACACTCGTAACTTTCACGCCAGGCTGCAACGACTAAACCCCAGAGATGCTGACAGTTTTAAAAAAACCTCTTTGAAATATTCCTCAAGAGTGGATTAATGTCTACATGAAATCAAAATTCACCCCATTTACATTCTCAATTCACATTCCTTATTATGCATGCATTATCAGCCACATTATTCCAAAGAAAAACTAACAGCACATTCGCTGTGAGAAATACTGCAAGCGGAGTGATACAAATGGTGAAACGGTTGGAGTGCAGTTTCACTAGAATATCAACCATCTTATATATATATATATATATATGGGTTCCAGTACAATGGTAAGGCACTTACAATGGAAGTGAAAATTTGTGGAAGACACATATTTCAATAATACAAAAAATTGCAGTAAAATAAAAAAAAATGCATCAATATTCATCTGATTTAAGTGTGGTAAATTCACTTTCTAATCCTTTCTGTTATTATCGTTGTCTGTTAAGATACAAAAAACATTTAAGATAATGTTGATCACCACAAAAATTATTTCAACTTGCCACTTGTTTTCTTTAAAAAATTAATATACATAGAAATAAATAACTAAATAAAAAAGACTACAATGGAAGTAAATGGAATATTAAAATATGCACCATTGCAATAGTCGCAAACCGTAAAAATAAAATAAAAATCAATATGCATTTGATTTAAGTGTGAGAAAATCACTTTCTAAGCTTTTCTATGTAAAGTTATACCAAATGTGATCTTCATCGCCATAACGTAACAGTATAAACCCTAAAATGGCTATAATATACACACATAAATAATACACAAGGTTTGACAGAAAATGGATGTAAGTGCTTTTATAAATTAAAAGCTTCACGTTTTAGTTTTTAAATCCTCCAAAATTGTCCCCTTGTACTTCCAGTGTAAATGGCTCACTGTAACCTCCAGATTTTTTTTTAAGAAAACGAGAAATTTGTCTCAAATGCTGTCATTTGAGCTTAACTGGTAATCTGTAAATCCTGTTGATGTAGGTATGGAGGTGCAATGCTTTGTGTTTACTGCTGCAGAAGGCAAAGATGTTCACCTGGAAGTCATGGTGCAGCTCAGGGCAGAGACGCACATATTGACCCAGCTGCTCTAGTGGCCGGTCTGGCTCTGGTCGGGGACGCAGCTTGTTCACATCTGTTTCCAGGTCATCCTCCTGCCATGGAGAAACACAGAGCTATAAACACTGTTCACTCTTAAGCTTGACTGACTGCAGACTGAAACATATCTATCTTCCCCTGTCACTGCATGTGAGGACCAGAGGTCATGTGACAAGCTCCAGCCAATAGAATGCAGCAGGCTCTGACCTTCACTCTGTCTATCTTTATGGCAAGTGGGTCAAGCAGCAGACAAACAGTAATTACACACCTTATTTGCCAGGTGAGGCACATGTAAGCGGTCACTCCTCCAGCTGTAGTGTAAATGTCACTCTCACACACACATACAAACAAAATGATTTTTGCGGTTCTCTTCTGTGCCACTAGGAAACAGATCAGGTAGTGACCCTATTAAGCCCACCCAAAAAGGAATGAATGAATGTTCATGGTTTTTAAAGATATCTGAATACATTTCCAATAAAGTGGGTATTAAATCAAAGAATAATCTCTAATATAAACACTTTTGACATAAAAAACTAAATTAAATTACTTTTAAATTGCATGTGTCTATTTAAACCTAGCTATTTTATAAATATGCTCATAACATTTGATTAAATATATATATATATCAGTGCTGTCAATCGATTAAAAAAAATTAACTAATTAATCGCAATTTTTTCTGAAATTAATCGCGATTAATCCCACCAAACATTAAAGTTTTTAAATATACTTTTATATTGCAATAATTTCACATTCAATCTTCAAATTAATGTACAAACAACATAAAGACAGTATATTTTTAATATTTGTTTAATGGCATCTTTTTTTATGACTGAAGGCCAGTATCAATGATAACAATACTGATTTCTCTATAAAACTGCCCCCACCCCTAATATTTAACCATTGACTGTAGCCATTCAACATTACAGTATAATTGAGAGCTATTCATTTTAACATTTATTAGACTTCAAAAAATAACTTCTAATTTAAGTGAACTTAAAACAATCTTCACATAAACCCACTATAATGTCATATTTACCTGTACCCTTCATCAAGTAGGAAATATATAGAAATTGAATAAAGTTATCAAACACTAAATTCTAAATTAAATATAGATGAATCCTTAAAGCTATAAAAGTTATTTTTTCCTCTTTTTTTCTTTGTCCTTTGATTAATAGACATTACAGCAGCTGGTTAATAGGTTATTTTTGGCTGTTATTTCTTTAAGAGCTGTCGCTGCTGAACGTGACGCGGATCTGACACGACAACAACCACAACATTGCATGCACGTAGTTTATTTTGCCCTTTGATATGAAAGGATACAGGCTACAGCGCGCCGGCGCCTTTGTGCATGCAATTGAAGAGCATGCGCTTTAATTATTATTTTATAATTTTTTGCATTAATTATTATTGACTTATAGCCTCTTAAAGTTATTTTATTATTCCTCTCTACCAACATAAGTGGGTAAAAATGTGGACGTGCTCTGAGCCTGTTTTTTTCTATTAAATTAAATAATAAGTACGTTTCTGGATTATAGAGTATTCAGTCTTTTTTTTTTACGTACACTACCAGAATGAAAATCTATTTTGTATTTTTACATTAACAATATAATTAATAGGCTTTTCTATTTATTAAAACCAAGTATAAATCTAATCAGTTTAGTGTTTTTAAGCATTTTACAAATAATAACTCAATGCAGAAACCATTTAAACAATATATTTTATTTAAACAATTACTGTATATATTTTATTTATGAACTGATGTTCAGCTGTTCTTATTGCAAAACTTAATGTCTGTGTAAAGCAATATTAAATATGTGTTCTGAGTTTGTCACACCACAGAAAAATGTGTTATTAACCACCCAGCCAAATTTGAATGAAAAAAAAACAGCAAGTAAATAAAATAAGTTATTTACTGGATATTACAAAAGTAACATCTTTTGAGGGCATCTCACAAAGCATTTTTCAGTGACTGTCCAATACAATATTTCTATATAAAAGTATAATGTGATATGAGGTACGTAGGCATATTAGGGTCACACCTAACCAAAAATGAGTAATATCTCACTGTAAAAGTCACGCATTTACACTACAGAGTAGTCATTAAGCACCATGTTATGGCAAGACGATGGGGCACAGACATGGAAATAAAGAAACGCATTTGCAGTATTTGAAGAGTACATGTAGGGCAGAAGAGGAAGGAAGCACTTTGGTTTGGCGGTGCCATTTCAGCAGGGACGGGATTGTGAAGTCATTGATTTATGACTGAATCAGGGGCCCTATTATTGAAGTTATGTGAGAACAGGAAGTCGCTTGTGTCAGACTCCTGTCACACGCAGAACCTGCTCTTCAATCACATTTTAGGAGGGAGAATGAATCAGTGGAATTTACGCACACATCGTTCGCTCTGTCAAAATTACGACGCTGGATTGTACAGAGCACGATCTGTGCGTGCGTGTGTTGAAGGCGCCGCTCACGTCTTCCTCCAGAGCAAATCTCAAAACACTCACGTAGTCCCTGTTGTCTGGCTCCTCATTCTCCTCATCTTCGTCACTGTCATCTCCAAAACTGCCATCTTTCAATAAGGAAGAAAGAAAGATAAACAACATGCAAGACTAAGACGTAAATGTCAAGATGAGCAAAATATGGCAGCTCATCTGTAGGATCAAACAGTGCTCAAACATTAGCTCTTTCAGCCTCTGATACGCTCACATAAAAGCAGACATCTGCCAGACATACTCTGGAATATGTTTGCTTTACCAGAGAGGACAGATATTCATTCATTCATTCATTCACTCATTATTTATTTCCAATAGATAAAATATTAATTTTTTTCAGTATTATCTATATTTTCATATGATTAAAGTTTTTATTACTATAATTTTTATGTTGTACAATGATATTTTATATACATAGACAGATATATATATATATATACCCCAGTATATATGATAATTTATGGGTATTATAGATATAATTAAATAAAAGACATAATAAATATTTATGGTATAATTAAATTATAAATATAATAATATAATAAATAATAATAACACTTGATTTCTTAAATAAATGAATATTCACTGAAATAACTGAACTGAAATAAATGTAGTCAGACTCTGCTGAATACGCTTCACAGGCTTTCATCAGATATGATGACTGCAGATCAAAACATAACACTAAAATCCCTATAATTTTACAACCATCTCTGCTAAACCAAATGACTGGTTATATAAAAATGTTTTTAAAAAATGGCGTTCAAGGTATTTGATTTGGCGTGACTGCAGGGTAAATTAACCATGTGATAAATTATGACAAGTCATATATTTTAATGTGAGGTTGTGAAGTAATACAACCCAGTTTATGAGCGCTAAGATTGTTAATGGCAACATTGCTAACATGTCAAAACCACATTTAAGTTTTACAAGATGCTGTTAGAACAGCCATTTTCGTGTTAAAATAGTCAAGCTTTTGCTAGTCTAAGTTGGTTTACCTGATCGCAAAGCACCCCAAAACCCTCTAAAACCATCAAAATAGCCAGTGACCATGCCTGATCTGCATGGTCACCAGCAGACCAGCAAACCACCTTAAGATAAAGGCTGGTTTTAGATATTTTTCTTCAACAGGGTTTGAAAACAGTTGTACATGTAACAGACAGATGATACTAAACCACTGCCGAAATCTCTTACATCACCTGAGGGTGTTTTCCTGTGATTTTCACAACTTAAAACTAATCGAAACGAAGTGACAAGGAAGTGCTAGAGCTAGTCCACTCGAATCTGGGCATCTTGAAGATTAACGTCATCTTATCTGCGGCCTGACCAGACTGAACAGCAAATAGGCTTAGCGTTATGGATCACTCATGCCACACGCAGCTTTCCGTTTAGAAGTGTCTGACATCAGAAAGCATGCTAACGCTAGTGGTTAGCATGTTAACAGTGCTAAAATCCTGCAGAAACTCCTCGATTAGTAAACATGGTGGGTCGCAGAGCTAGATAGTGGTGGCAACATGCATCATCCCACCGGGTATAACAAGTCAACCGCACTATTCATTACGATAACGGATAATAATTTTGTTCAGTCTGATATCGGCTTTCCCAGCTCTCATCCTTGTTCGAGATAAAAGCAATGGGACACTCATTAGTGAGAACAGCCCAGCAGGAAAACTCCCGCGTGGTGACTGGATCTATAAGTATCAATAATCTAGACTCTTGTGCATCGGTTTAGGAGGAAAGGAGTATTATTGAAGCACACAAGGTTGTGATGTGTGGTAAGTACATACAGATGTGCACGCTAACACGCTTCACTATGTGGTATTGAGTCGAGCACCCACGGTGTCATTGGGCAGGGTTGCCTGGGCAACCACCTCAGAGCTCCCTGCAAAACAAGTGAGTATAGACTATTGTGGGTCAGAGAAATCTGCTGCTCTCTGGCCAAGCATGTCTTCCGTTTTTTGTTTTCCTTCGCTCTTGTTTACTGCTGCACAGGTTCTGACTTTGTTCAAAGAGAACATTTGCATATGATGACCTAGTCAAAAAAGAAACATGCTGTATAGCAGTATTGCACATAAATTAACTACCGTGCAACCCTCTTTTAGCAGACATAAGACTGTTCGGAAAAACGCATCAAAATGGCCTCTAAATCTTGTTTAAGAACAACTGATTTCTCACAGTGCCTGCTTTCACAAGTACCGGTATTGACATTTGCTTCACAGCACAGGTCTGAACAATCATAGCTGTTTCAGGGTGCTTGTATGGCTATGAACTGAAAAAAGCAATGTGCATTTTAGTTATTAAAATTACCATATTCTACGAATATATTTGTATTAAATATATTATATATATATACACACACACATATATATATATGTATATATATAATATATATATATATAATATATATATATATTATATATATATACACACACACACAAAATATAGAATATATATATACACAAACCCGATTTCAAAAAAGTTGGGGCACTGTACAAATTGTGAGTAAAAAAAGGAATGGAATAATTTACAAAACTCATAAACTTATATTTTATTCACAAAAGAATATAAATAACATATCAAATGTTGAAATGTCATGCCAAATATTGGCTCATTTGTCATGCCAAATATTGGCTCATTTTTTTGATTTCATGAGAGCTACACATTCCAAAAGTTGGGACAGGTAGCAATAAGAGGCCGGGAAAGTAATGTACATATACGGAACAGCTGGAGGACCAATTTGCAACATAATAGGGCAATTGGCAACATGATTGGGAATAAAAAGAGCCTCTCAGAGTGGCAGAAGTCTCTCAGAAGTCAAGATGGGCAGAAGATCACCAATTCCCCAAATGCTGCGGCGAAAAATAGTGGAGCAAAATCAGAAAGAGTTTCTCAGAGAAAAATTGCAAAGAATTTGAAGTTATCATCATCTACAGTGCATAATATCATCCAAAGGTTCAGAGAATCTGGAACAATCTCTGTGCGTAAGGGTCAAGGCCGGAAAACCATACTGGATGCCCGTGATCTTCGGGCCCTTAGACGCCACTGCATCACATACAGGAATGCTACTGTAATGGAAATCACAACATGGGCTCAGGAATACTTCCAGAAAACATTGTCGGTGAACACAATCCACCGTGCCATTCGCCGTTGCCAGCTAAAACTCTATAGGTCAAAAAAGAAGCCATATCTAAACATGATCCAGAAGCGCAGGCGTTTTCTCTGGGCCAAGGCTCATTTTAAAATGGACTGTGGCAAAGTGGAAAAATGTTCTGTGGTCAGACGAATCAAAAAACTGGGACGCCATGTCATCTGGACTAAAAAGGACAAGGACAACCCAAGTTGTTATAAGCACTCAGTTCAGAAGCCTGCATCTCTGATGGTATGGGGTTGCATGAGTGCGTGTGGCATGGGCAGCTTACACATCTGGAAAGGCACCATCAATGCTGAAAGGTATATCCAAGTTCTAGAACAACATATGCTCCCATCCAGACGTCGTCTCTTTCAGGGAAGACCTTGCATCTTCCAACATGACAATGCCAGACCACAAACTGCATCAATTACAACATCATGGCTACGTAGAAGAAGGATCCGGGTACTGAAATGGCCAGCCTGCAGTCCAGATCTTTCAACCATAGAAAACATTTGGCGCATCATAAAGAGGAAGATGCGACAAAGAAGACCTAAGACAGTTGAGGAACTAGAAGCCTGTATTAGACAAGAAAGGGACAACATTCCTATTCCTAAACTTGAGCAACTTGTCTCCTCAGTCCCCAGACATTTGCAGACTGTTATAAAAAGAAGAGGGGATGCCACACAGTGGTAAACATGGCCTTGTCCCAACTTTTTTGAGATGTGTTGATGCCATGAAATTTAATCAACTTATTTTTCCCTTAAAATTAAACATTTTCTCAGTTTAAACATTTGATATGTCATCTATGTTGTATTCTGAATAAAATTTTGAAATTTGAAACTTCCACATCATTGGATTCTGTTTTTATTCACAATTTGTACAGGGTCCCAACTTTTTTGGAATCGGGTTTTTATATAAATAATATCATATTATTATATGAAGAGTTTGGTTCCAAAACGCGATAAACGCCTTTTTTTTTTTTAGTTTCCGCCAAAATCAGTATCGTATCTGGTTGGTATTGAAAAGTAAATTTTTAATTTTACGCAAAATGCGATATCAGCCGAGTTATTCTGTCATGTTTTCTCCCTTTCTTTCCAAACTGCGACAAACGCCAGTCTCACTTTTCTGCAGAATGCGATATATCCGCTCAACCAATCACAACTCACCATTCCACGCACTGTAAACATTAATGGCGGCGCTTTGAATACACCCGGCATCCTAGTTTTCCTCATCTACTTTGTACTTTATGATCAACAAACAAACTTAGGGCTGCATGATAAATCGCATGTGATTGTCATGCGCATCTCGTCAGTATAGCCGGTTCTGCGATTAATAGTAAATCTCACGTGCTTTCAGATGGAGCGGCATTTAATACACAGAGCCATAGATCACTGCTATATCGCGTTCATAATTGCAGATGAGTTGCATTCAATTATGAACGTGATATTGCGTAGCTTGTCAGTGTAAGTGTTTTTATTAATGCAATTAATGTTTTTGTTAATACAACGTATAGCACTAGTCAACTAAATGAATGTAACATGGCAAAGATGAATACACTTTTGGAAGTTGAATGTAAGGGAATGTCATTTTGGTATTTCTGTGGTTTAATGTGATGTTGTTCATGTATGTTCATGATGAAATTTTCTTTTATTGTTGTAATAAATTTACAGCATTAACCTGATGACCCATTGAATTCATTTTGGGAGCAATGACTAGTTGAATGTATTTTTAGTCCAGTGCCTGTATATAAGATTAGTATTGACCAAGTTCAGAGGCTGTCATATGTGGATCAACTAAGTAAGTTGTGTATTTTCAACAGTTTCAATATGAAAAATAATTTTTATATTGATTCAATGCATTTATTGCATTCTGGGGGGGAAAAAAAGTGTCATGGGATATTTATGCATTTTGGGATTTTATAAAAATCTTTGAAAACCAAAATCTGGATTTGAATTGTTAATGTTATTATAACCTAAAGATGCTATGTGAAAGTTTGAAACAGCAAATATTGGTTTTCATCTTTGCCACTTCTTGGTAAAGAAAAACATTTTTAGTCAACTTAATCTAAATGTTATATAGGGTTTTGGAACAAAAATCTTCATTATATATATATATATATACACAGACATCGAGTCCCTAATGGGCCACTGGGAGAGGAGAATAATAGTAACTGTTGGGTGTTTGGCAGTGTAATAAAGAACCTGGCTTAAAAACCTAGGGAACATAAACCTTACCGTAAAGTCCTAAATCAGCATCCCAGTCATCGACAGGCCTCCCAGGAAGAGGAAAGCTGAAGGCACTCTTATCTGAGGTCAGTGGAAGAGGGACTTTGGGATTGCACTTCCTCATCAGCTGGATCGCTGGTTCCACCAGCAATTCAAGGCCTTTCATGGTCAAGCAGGTCTTCAGATGAAATGCAATCAGTTATAAATACTTAAAGGCGCTACATGTGATTTCCAAGTGACATTTCCTCTGGGCAAAATATGCATCAGAAGAAAAAAATAGCTTCTTTACAGCACATTAGCAGACAGAGCATGGTAATGTCTAGTGTCGCTTTACTTGGCAAGTAAAGCACAGTATGATTCAAAAGGCAAAAATTAAAGCATCAGGAACAGAGAAATGTAATTACAGACAGTAGTAAAAAAAAAAAAGTACCAAAGTACAAAAAAATACCATGATATGACAAATAACGAGAACTTTGGGACCAAATAGTGGGCCAAAATATCACCTGAGTGGTCTGGAAGAGAAGACTAATGCCACCTTCAGCGACCAGGGCATCTCTGCCGACAGCTGATTTGGCGGCACATTGCAGACAATGAAGTAGGGCTCTAAGGATAGGAATGTTTGTAAGGTTGACGTCATTGTTGTGCCAGTCTTCGTACAGCTTCAGAAGATCTGCGATGTAGCCTTTCGCGATGGCAGTCCGACAGTTGACCTCTGTAGAAGAACAAGAAGAGAACATTCAATATCTTTATAATAGAGGAAAAAGTTGTTGTTTTTTTACCCAGAAACATAAAGATTCTCCCTAAAGCAGTAAAAATGTGGTCACATTTAGCATTAATTTGCACATTTTCGCAGATGAAATCCATACACGTGATTAGGAATTTTGTGTGAGGCCGAAAAATTTAGCCAAAAATTTGCTAATGAAACCTCACCTTAAGAATTGATTCAAGCCAGATCAAAGTTTACTGAAAAACAGCTGATTTGATATTTACTGTTCAGCTTAACCAACAGCCTAAAAATTTAATGTTTCATCAGAGAACACGTCTTGCAGACAGAAGCTACTACAACTGTAGCTTTCCGAGCTAAATGTTAATCGTAATAACAGTAGTTAGCTACACTACAAGCTGTTAACAAACAAACCATCAAAACAAACTGATTCACTAAAATGAATCGGACAGTATTACAATCCCAGATAGCACAGGTACGTCTGCAAGATGTCTGTTAAAGATCGCTTCATCTAGAAATCATCTGCTGTGTACAAACATCTGATAGACGAGTTTAAGATGTCAGTTTTAGATACATTCTAAATCATAAACATCTTATAGACATTTTCTAAACATCTATTTGACATCTGATAGGAAACGTCCTATAGACGTATTGCAGATGAGCAAACACTCATAAAAAATATGTCTTGCAGATGTAAATGAAGTACACCGGTACTTCATGGAAAATGTTTTATTACTTCTGACTTGATATTTATAGAAATGAAATAACAATTGAGATGTTCAGTCTGACCAACAACCTGAAATGTTTTGTCAGAATATGCTTATCAGACAACTGTCCTAGATAGCACACATACGTCTGCAAGATGTCTGTTAAAGGTCTCTTGATCTGGAAAGCATCTGCAGTCAACAAACGTCTGACAGATGTCTTTCAGATGTCAGTTTTACATACATTCTAAATCATAAACATCTTAAAGACATCTAATAGATGTCTATTTGACATCTAAAAGGAAACGGCCTATAGACATATTGCAGATGAGCAAACTCTCTAAAAAATACGTCTTGCAGATGTAAATGCAGACGTCAAATAGATGTCTCAGAGATGTACGTGTGCTATCAGGGTAGCTTACCAAGCTAAATGCTAATCATATTAAAAGCAGCTAGCAACACTACAAACTGCTAACAGCTAAAGCAAACTAAATCATTACGGTTTGAACCAGTTGAATAAAACCACCTGAACAAACTGATTAAACTTGCTAAAACAAATTGGACAATGTTAAATATGGTAAATATAGGAGCATGTTTATCTTGTGCTACACTTCTTGTTGGAAAAAAACTATGTGTTACTATCCTAACAGTAATGGTAACGTTAAAGAAATGACTCTACTTTTGTTTATTACCACTGCTGGCAGAATATGCATCTAAAAAAAAACAACCTTGCTCATGCACAATAGCATTATTATTTGTCTGGGTCTTAATGTACCAAAAAAGATGCATATCATTCATCATCATTCCTTCCAAGTCCTTTGTCCAGAAGGCTCCTGAATAATCAAAGTCTAAGAGGCTGACATCCATTTAACAAAGAACACCGTGTCCATTTGAATACACGCCAGATTTGTTTTTGAGGAGAAGCTTTTTTTTTGCTACCTAGCAAGTTAGAAACAGGCTAATATTTATTGGAAGCATCTGTATGTATCATTCATATTCAAATTGACCTCTCTTTTGCTCTCACTTTCTCATGTCACACTCTGTTGTGCTGTTTATTAATAAAATGTAATAAGAACATACATCATTCGGGCACTAAAGAGCCATATCAACAGAATGCAATAACACCGGGATGATGGAGAGGGAACAAAAAAGCATGTGACTCTGCCTGTCAGAGCGAAAAGATTTCTCAGTATGGCACAAAAGGTTAAATGAGATCAAAAACAAGATGGACTTAAAACTTCATTTCCGTTCTTTAAGCCAGTGACAGGTCTGGTGCCTGAGTTAAGCGCAGTTATGTCTCATAGCACCCCTTATTCTCCACGTCAGCAATCAGTATATCATGAACAAGAATACGGCCAGCTAGGGTCTTGTTCTACTAAATATTAGGACACTGATGACTCGATTACTTGAAATGCAATTACGAGGTCACACACAATGTAGCTAGTATCAATAACGTTGCTGTGTAACATGCATCATACATCTTTGTTGTAGCTGTTAAATGTACAGTGGCATTATGAAATATGAGTTTGGCCTTTATTTTTTATTAAGAAAAACAATACTTCTATAATGACATCCACACATAAATATAAAATATGTATAGACTAGTGAAGTGAACTAGCAAGCAGATTGAGTCTAACATTTGTTACTCATCTTACTGTGACAATTAGGTTTCCTTTTTACATGTACAATATTTACTGTCAATTCTAACTGAGAATACTGAATGAGAAGCAATAAAACTCCAGGACACAATTCTTTGTTAATGCCAAGAATCTGTATCTTCGCAACCCAATTAACTTCTGATATTTAAAGGGGTCATATGATGTGATTTCAAGTTTGCCTTTCTCTTTGGAGTGTTACAAGCTGATTCTGATAGATAAGATCCCTGAAGTTGCAAAGAATAAAGTCTCAAAACCAAAGAGATATTCTTTATCAACGTTAAGACTCTGCCACGCCCCCCTAAAACGTCTCCTTCTAACACGCCCCCACATATCACGATGTGGGAAGATTTGCATAAAACCGCCCAAATGTTCACGCAAAGAAAGAAGGCGTGGTTTCAGTAACCGCAGTTAGTGTTGAAGCAGCCATGTCAGGGAGACGCTGTGTGTTTCTAGGCGAAAGCAAAAGCACTTTATTTGTCCTTCCGAAAGTAGATGCATTTAGGAATCTGTAAGATCACTTACAACAGAACAGCAAAGCATTTTATGGACGACCGTTTCATGAACCTAGTAGAGGATGGTAATTGTGACTTTGCTATGAAAATCTGGCGCTTCTGAATCAGTTTAAGTTTATTAGTTTCAGTATTTGCTATTGACTGTTCAAATGCGGAAGTTTGCGCATCGTGACTCGTTGAGAAAGAGGAGAATGAGAGAGAGAGGGGGTCACATCACAACACATACCAGCTTCATCACCATGTCTGTCACGCGACTCTGCTCCCCTTTCGGGCTCTGTCTTTACATTTACTTTGAAAGCTGAAGCTGCGATTATGGTAAGGGGCGTTACATGTGCGACGCGTGCCACTCCCGGCGGTGTGAAGCACAATCCAATCACAATGCACTGGGTCAGATGGCCAATCAGAGCAGACTGTGCTTATCAAAGGAGGGGGCTTTGTAGAAAACAAAGCATTTGAGAGAAGCGGGGCATATACGACCTACAATAATGTACAGTATTTGAAAAAAAAATAGTTTTTTGAACATTAAAGCATGTCAACATATTCTGTTACACCCAATACACAAAATAATGATCTTTAAAAAAGCATCATATGACCCCTTTAATATCAAAATGGCCATTTTACTATAAACTCAAGCTGTCCACTACGAATTCAAAAAGCGACCTCATTTAATCACCGCTTTAGATGAACCAAAAAAAAAGGGTTACATCATTGCTGTGATTAGTATTCAATGTTTTAAATGAATGAATGCTGAATTCAGAGCTGATTGGAGTTGTTGTTTTTTTCCTTTATGACTTTATTATTTTAAAACCTTGTTTGTTTGTTGTCTGCTAGGGTTTGGCATTAGCATGTTGCTAACCTAACAAGGCAATACTGGAATAAGCATAGAAATACATAGATTACACAAATTAATTTTTAATATAAAATAAGTCTCGTGGGCCAGCCCGTGGTGGATTTTAAAGATGTTTGTTGTTATTGGATTTGCCTTCTATGCCAAAAAATTCAGGCAAAAGCTGCCTTACTATATAAAAAATAAGTTTTAAATTATTAAGAGTACTATAGTATCTTAACTATAGTTAAATAAAGTATACAAATAAACAGTTAAAGATGATATAAAATTAAAAAAAAAAAAAATGCTAAATAAAAAACTAACAAAAAAGAAAATATTAAATAATATTAAAATAACATTATAAAAGAACATACATACTGGAAAATGTTGCAAACACCCATCAACTCTGACTGCAAAAAGCAACAACAAAAAAAAACCCTGTCGCTGGTTTATCTATCAGCAGATAAACATTAACCAAACTGCTTATTCAAATTAACTAAATGTTTGCAGCACTGCACAAAACCTTGAGTCCAATTGGGACCAACTACTTAATTCTTTGTGGTTTCAGAAATTCAATAGTAGCATTACAAACAGACAAACAGCTCTTCATAATGCTATTGGTGAAGTGGAAATTGTAGTTCATGTGTACAATTAAATGGAGGTATTTTTGCACCCATGTCTTATGCAAATGTTTTTACAAGTCGACCTCTGGGACCTCACAAACACCTAAAACGGTTGCACAGGAAACAGTTACAATTAAATGGCCATTTGGTATTATTCCAAATGGAAAGTGATGCATTTTAATGCCATTTCAATTCTAGCTCGTTTTGGTTGCATTGTTTCTATCCGTCTGAGCAGAGGATTTGTTTCAGATTCACTGTGTGTCTTCCGCTGATCTCTTTCCAGGACTGAAGTGACATTATTAAATCAATGTTTGAAAGCCGCCTGCGAATCTGTCAAAAGAATTTCCACTCTCCTTGTTTTAAGAGAAATCCTCCAAGCTCAGTATTCAGTTGGTTCCTCCATAAATCTCTCAAGCCAAAGACGCTGAGAGAAGGGGCAGGGGGCTCCATGCGAGGGAGTTCGCTGGACTCTCTGCCCGAAGTCTCCTTGCTTCTGATGAAGGGGTTGGAAAGCGGCCAATCAGTGCACATAATGGAAGCCGTAACGGAGTGTTTGTGATATGAAGGTCAGCGGTATTTACTTCCACGAGCGCGCAAAACAATCAGTGATGGAATTACAAAAGGAAATAAGGGAAAAAAGAACATCACTTTCATGTTGTTCTGGGTAGTTCCGAGGCCTGTATTGTGAATACTTCCTTGGCTTGTATCCCTCCTCAACTCCCAGCATGGGAGTCATGAACTTAAAAACACTGCAGTTCTATGACTTGCACAAATACAGCAATCTGAAATATTAATGTCTGCGATGGTTTCTATCAGGCTTGGACTTCTTGAAGGATTTTTTGGTGCTGCTAATGTAGCCAGAGGGTTTCTAGGAGTTTAAAGCAGGGTCTGTGAATACAGTGGGATATGAGTTCTCAGAATATGGAAATGTCCTGTCATTGTGGACTCCGGAGATTCTGTGTCTTATAATCACTGGTACAAATGTCGCAGTGCATATCTGATGTGTATAAAACATGACAATACTTCTGCAAAGCTCGCTGGAGGAAATATGGCCACGTTAGATGATTATCAAGCTCTTGCCACGTCCTCCGGAGAAATAAAAAGCGCACAGACAACTTAGCTTTGCTAAACCGAGGAGAATTAATTGTGGCATCACTGGCCAGACGTGTTTCTTTTAGAGCAGGCTCCTAAAAGCCCCACAGAGCATTACGTTATTCACAGGCTCACTGACTGCAGAGCTTCAACAGGGTGCAGCGGTTGTGTTCTCAATGGGAGAGAGAAAGATGGGACTCACAGAGTCACACTGACCCCTGCAAGACGACAGATGAACTGCAGGTAGCGTGGACTAAAACACACACACACACACACCACACAGAACACACACACAGTGTATGTATGTATTATGGTATATATATATACTATATATACTATAATCTATAAGATATTATACACACACATATAAATACATACACCACACGCGAGAGAATAATAAAAAAATATATGTTATTCATGTCCTACTAAATAATTTATACCTGATGTAGTGTATGGTTTAAACAGATTAAAAAATTGCAAAAGTGATCACCTCTATAGATTTAAATTATGTATGCACTAGATAAAGTAGACAGCAAACCTTAAAATAAATAAAACCACAAATATAAAACCTTGGGAACAGAGCTTTGAACTTACTTGAGCATAACATTGCAGCAAAAGCATCAGCGGCTGCCCTGTGAAACAACAGAAAACACATCTGGCATTACAAAATGTATATGAGGCATTTAATTTCTGCAGTTGCGTCATGCGTGCACCATTCTATCCCCCTCTGAAGACGCATAAAGCTAAGTACCGTGGGCACACATCCAGCTGCACTTAGCATTGGCGGGGTGGTTGCGAGCGGCTGCCGAATTGAATAATATATAATAAAAAAAAAAAAGATTCCTGTCATTGTGATAATAAGCATTTATTTTGCAGCGACAGGGCTGCTGATTCAGCAGAGTCTCCATATTCCTCTACCCAATACAAACGGGGCAAACGTAGAATAATTATGAATGGATTTGCAACAATCTGCCAATAAATATCGCCACAGGCCTGTCGGATTGACAAAATCTAATGCCTTGAAATATGAGGAGAGAGCAAGCTACGTTTTTGAGCTTCTGAGATGGAAAAGCCGAAAATAAAGATTAAGAAAAGCTAATCAGACGCTAGATAGATAGATAGATAGATAGATAGATAGATAGATAGATAGATAGATAGATAGATAGATAGATAGATAGATAGATAGAAAGGCCCTCTGCTTTCTACATCTACATCTTTGCCGCATATAATGTTGTGTAAGACCAAATCAAGTGGTGCATTTGAGACTGAGACAAAGAAAGGCTTCACTTCGATTAACCCAACCAATCAAAGCCTAACCCTAAAATCAGAGCTATTATTGGTTATTTTCAGAGCCAGAAGCATGCTCTCCTTGTGCAAATCCCATTTAGCACTGTAGAAGACGTACTATTTTAACATACCTCTCATTTCATTTCATTAATCATTTCATTGTGCGTCTTATTGTGCGCTTGGGTCTTTTTCTTCAACTAAAAAAAAAATCTTGGTTCTAGGCGTGTGCGGTCTCCTTTGTGCCATCTGCACAAACACTGTTATCAAGCCAATTTCAACTCTCCGCACATCACAATTGGAATCATCTCTGAGAGTTGTTGATAGGGGTCACACTGCAGCTATGGACAGCATTATTGTCGCCGCTGGGATCAAGACAAGACACTGAGCAGATCAATGTCAACACCATGTGTGTTGAAAACACATGCACTGCGAGCAACAGCAATGGGCCTATTATCTACATGGGGGTATTTGACTTTAAATGCTGCCCTTGTCATTCAACTATCAGACTCTGATACTGTTTGCTGACCTAGACTCAGACTCAAATAGTCTGTTCACGGACCATCTGGTGAATGTTCCGCATAAAATAGGCAAATTCTAATCTCATATGAATGGAGAATGTCTGAATTCATGGACTGAATTGTGGTAAATAGATGGACAGGAAGAACGAACGACCAGACAGATAGAGACAGATAAACAGATAGATAGACAGACAGACAGAGAAGCTCGGTTAGGCAATACTTTGTCTCTCTCTCTCTCCGTTTCTCTGGTCACATGGCATGGTAAATCTTGAAAAGCTCATTGACTTACTGCAGTATGTAGCCATACCCCTACAGTGCACAACATTGTTAGGTCTCTATCACAGAGACAATATGTCACTCCCTGTTCACCAACCGCAAGAGAGCACAAACAGCCCAGCGGTGGAGCAGACAGGAGCTCGCTGACGCAAAACCGCTATTCTGTCCTCAGGATGGTCAAGCTGCTTTACCCGCAGCCTCTCTGTTTGCGGACACTGGGAGCTCCATAAAGAAATCATATCATATCTCGCCTCTGCCTCTGTCTGAGTCTTTGAGTCATGCTGCTGACATTAATGCAAACAGTGGCGTATTGCAATTTCAGAGGCAGGCAAATGCCATTGTTTCCCCACGCTAACGGCTTGTCGCTTCTTTGAAATGACATGCGGTATCAGTCAGTACTACGAGCATCAGTGCGCAGATATTCTGCAGGGATTTGAGCTATGAGGCCGAGCTGTCAGCAGAAAGCCAAAGCAGACAAATTTGACAATATGGAAGATCTGTTGATCTGTTCTGCCTGTGCGCTGAGTATTTTTTTCATATTCATCAGAGAGTGAACAGAGAGAAATTCTTAACGTAGATTCGAACTCTTTGCAGCTCACTGTAAAGGCCTCAGAGGCCATTTTTAACCCATGTATGTACTACAGATATATATGCTTTCAAGTGATACTGAAGTGCTGTCAGCGGATGGATGGAACAGCTTATGACATTTATACTCTGAGTTTACATGATTTTAGCGTGGGCAAAACAGTTCTGCGAAGAGGGATACTGGATCTGAAAGTGCAACTTTCCCAGACTGATTAGTTCATTGAAGTGTTTAAAATGTGAAATGCATAATCGCAAAATATATAAAATGTAAAAATGATATTCTTGCTGTTCTTGCTATACTGATTAGTGAACAGTAAATACTGCATGCTAAAGAGAGCCAAAAGTGACTTTCGCAGAAAAAAAAAAAAAAACTTCATGTGCACACAATCGTTTTGCTTATTTTTTATTAATAGAAATACTAAATTGATAAAATAAGTCAAATAAATATTAATAGGAGTAACAATAACAATAGAAGCATATATAATGATAATAATTAGTAGTAGTAGTGCTTCTACTACATTTACTTCGCACAGCCATTGAAGAGGAGTGGACCAACATTCCACAGACCACAATCAACAAACCTGATCAACTCTACGCGAAGGAGATGTGCTGCACTGCGTGAGGCAAACGGTGGTCACACCAGATACTGACCGGTTTTCGGACCCCCCCCCCGGACCAATTACCTCTACAGTAAAACTGCACATTTTAGAGTAGCCTATTATTGTGGCCAGCCTAAGGCACACCTGTGCAAAAATCAGATGTCTAATCAGCATATTGATATGCCACACCTGTGAGGTGGATTGATTGTCTCGGCAAAGGAGAAGTGCTCATTAATACAGATTTAGACAGATCTGTGAACAATATTTGAGAGAAATTGGTCTTTTGTGTACATAGAAAAAGTCTGATTTTTGAGTTCAGCTCATGAAAAATGGGGGGCAAAAACAAAAGTGTTGCGTTTATAATTTTGTTCAGTGATATATATACACATACCTTATATACTACATACAGACATTCTATAGATATACATATTAGCCATATATACATACAAGTGGAAAAAAATAATATGGAAGTCAATGGCTACTCGTTTGTTTGGTTTTTACAATGTCTCAGAAGAAAGAAACCTCAGAACAGTTTTCAGAAAAAACTTGAGGGTCAAATCCAATGATGACAATTTTGATTTTTAGGTGAACTATTTATTTTTATGGACGCTTATAGGTAGCGAAATTCAATTTAAAATGCAATATGCAAAATTGCAATGCAATATTCAAAATGGCAATGTATTTCTGTATTTAAATTGATATTTTCCATTACCCATACGTGCAAAGTTTGGTGCAAAAGTAAAATGAAAATTAAATTATATAATTTACATTTGCCATTTCCAACAGTAGTCTTAATATGTAAATTGCATGCACATTTGAACGCTTTATAAGTTGCGAAATGAAAATGAAAAGGTATAACACAAATTGATTTGATATGTATAACATGTCCAAGCATAAATGGTAGCAAAATGATCATTTAAATGCAATTTGTCCTAAATACATTTAGACTAACAGTTAGAACACTTATGATTGCATTTTCATAATGACGCCGTGGGATATTTGTAGCAAAATTCAATTTGAAAATGCATTCCGAGCTGACCACGCCCACCCTCCGTCAATCATTGCTTCAAGGCAGGGATTGGCGGAAGCGTGTTACGTTTGGATCATTTGAAACATGGCGGCTTGAGATCTGATAAGATCGCTGAATTCACTGGCAGATGAAGTAGAGTGTGAACAGAGAAATATATGAAGCTTATGGCGTTCGGACACCATAGTATTCCAGACTATAAATGGACATTACAAGCATTACAATAATGATAAATAAAAAAAAAAAATTTGTACAATTAATTAATTTAAATTAATGTTTCACATAAACACATTTATAACAGAACCTCAAGTAAGCTACATGTTATTTTGTTTAGTCATATACATGTGGGAGCTTTTTCAATTTATTACTCAGAATGACTTATTAGCCTACAACACCTTTAAATACTTATTCAGGGAAGTACAGCAGGATGCAGGAAATGGTTGAGTATTATTCTAGGTATAAAATATCATTATTGTAATGCTCGTAATGTCCATTTATAGTCTTTACACAGAAGCTTGGCTCCTTAAATGTTTAAAAACAAGCTAATTTCAAGACGCTGGCGTCACGTGGGTCACCCGCAATGTAAGACGCTCAAAGATCAAGACGTTCGGACAGACGTTCGGTTAGACGTTCGATCGGTCGGTCGTTCGAACGTTTGATTTTAGCATGGAATACGCTTAATATTTTTCTGTTCACGCTCCACTTCATCTGCAGTGAATTCAGCGATCTTATCAGATCCCCGGCCGCCATGTTTCAAACGATCCAAACATAACACGCTTCCGCCAATCCCCGCCTTGAAGCAATGATTGACAGAGGGTGGGCGTGGTCAGCTCGGAATGCATTTTCAATTTGAATTTTGCTACAAATATCCCACGACGTCATGATGAAAATGCAATCCTAAGTGTTCTATCTGTTAGTCTAAATGCATTTAGGACAAATAGCATTTAAATTATAATTTTGCTACCATTTCTGCTTGAAAATGTTACACATATCAAATCAATTCGAGTTATAGGCCTACATTTTCATTTTCATTTCGCAACTTACAAAGCGTTCAAATTTGCATGCAATTTACATATTAAACCTACTGTTGGAAATGGCAAATGTAAACTATATAATTTAATTTTCATTTTACTTTTGCACCAAAAAACTTTTTCGGGGGCATTTTTTGGGGTATGGGGTAAGGAAAATGTCAATTTAAATACAGAAATACAATTCCATTTTGAATATTGCGTTGCCATTTTGAATATTGCATTGCCATTTTGCATATTGCATTTTAAATTGAATTTCGCTACCTATATGCTTCCATAAACTATCCATTTAATATTATTATTATTAACTTGATATATTTATAGACAGAGTGTTATATTCTAATTATGATAATATAGTTTGTCTAATTATTAATGCATCATAAGTTAAATTACGCTAGGTAGGTAATGGTAATTGCATTTTAATGGTGATATCTTGTGCAATTGAGATCTGCGAAAACTGTAGAAATCACAACTTCTTTATTTTAACCAAACTTTGTGTAGTATTGAGGCGGCATAAAATGTCTGGCAGATAAATTTCCTTCTGCTGGAAATCTGAAACATTAAATACTTTCTGATCTTGAAACTGTTGCAAATATCATCATCTGGCAGATAAAACACTGCACACATGCTGTGGGCATCAGACGAGCCTCGTCAGGTAACTGTAGAGAGCCTAGAGAGGGCGCTATACTTGCTTCTGCCAGCTGCTGGAAAACTGGACCGATTCCATATCGTGTTGCTGATAGCTCCCTGCACACATACAGCGGATTACAGCAGAACGCCATCTAATTACAATTCTCGCTCTCCTGTACACTTCCTGTCTTGTGGGAATTCTGGCATGGACGCACTAGAGGAGAAAATATGCATGTGCACCAAGCCGACAAATACATGTATCAGATGTGGGTGTAATCCAGTTCTAGTCTTACATTCAATATTGCAGTTTAATTTGACTTTGTCTGCCTCACAGAGCTGTGCTCCTGGAGTTAAGCAGCCAGAGAGGGTCCTTAGGTTATCGCACGGACTTGCAGAGCCATTGATTAGCTCTAGTCTTTAGTTCTGATTTAAGAGCAGCTACACAATCAGGAGGAAGCTCTGGCCACTAATTGGTCAGGCCGTCAATTAGACACTGATACTTCACTTAAACTGTTGGCAGTGAGCAGCAAATTAACAAGAGAATGAGGCGAGATAGCCTGGTCCTTCAGAGACTAGCGCAGACAAGCATACCAGCACACTACTACACACTACTATTTCTGCAACAGGCCTGTATTGTATTTATACTGTGCACAAGTGTGTGACTTGAACTTCTGTTTCCAGTGTTATAAACGAACCAGAACTAATATCAGCAGAAGTCTCTTTCTTGATCCATTATGTAGGCAATGACCAAATTTATAGGCATTTTTACACAAAAATGTATTAAACATGCTAAATAATTCAGCTAGTTGCTGAACAAACACACACACACACACACACACACATACGATAGATAGATAGATAGATAGATAGATAGATAGATAGATAGATAGATAGATAGATAGATAGATAGATAGATAGATAGATAGATAGATAGATAGATAGTCCCCCTACAAATCGTGTAGGGAGAAGTGAACACTACATAGGGACCCTCTGAATCGGAATGCAGCTTGGATCAGGGTTTGCTGCTATGTGCAGCATCAGGACACACTCAACAAGTGCTGCACACTTCATGTGGGAATTCATTGCCTGTCACTGCAGGTCAAGCACTGTTTATTCAAGTTAGGCTAGTAACTGCCAATCAGCACCTGGCTAACACATATCTATGCAGTGCACAGTTGCCAGACCCCAGTAAACAAGCATGTTCTGAGCATTTCAATGAGCATGTTTGCTATAACTGAGTTGTATCGTGCATGCAAATTTCCCAGGACAGGATTTGATCAACGGGTTACAATATAAGACACTAATTATACAAGGCCAGCGCACAGAGGACCGCATCTTACGATTGTGTTAGCATTTCTGGTTTGATAATATGTCACACCACATGCGGCGCAGCAAACAAACGCACAACCCCCTACAGTCAGCCTGCTAATTTCAAAGGAACCCACACACTTTCCTTTGTAGATAAAACACATGTGGAGCAATGCTGTGGATTTTACTCCAGAAAAAAACACTTTATAGCAAGGGAAGTAGGATTGCACCTGCAGGTGAGAGAGACTCGCGTTGCGGAGAGACGTAAAAGTCAGACTTCTGACCTTCTGGTGTTGGAAGATTTTGATATCACTGAAAGTCAAATTATGTCTGTACATTTATTGGATCACACAGATTCCAAGCGATATTGGCATTTAGAATCAGATACTACGTCACAAAAAAAGTTGAATAAAAATATTTTTAACAAATAAAAATACATATGTATATATATTATTATTTTATTATTTTAATTAAGGCTAAAGACACAATATAACTAATAAACAATAATAATAATTAAATGGATTATTATTTTAGTTCTAAAGTGGGTTTAGCAGTACATGGATTGTTTGTTGTTGTTGTTGTTGTTGTTGTTGTTGTTGTTGATGATGATGATGATGATATGAACAAAAAATATAAAATGCAAAGAATTGTGGTAGAGTCCAGAGGTAAGTCTGTTATACATTTAATATTATATTAAATATATTATTATAATAAGTAAATCAGGTTTAATATCAAAATAAGAGCAGTCTATGCTGGCATACGTCTTTATTTATACTAATGCAAGCAAGCGTGTGATTAATGTAATGACCAGCGCTTTCAGCACACAGAACTATTCATACTATCAAGCAAGATCAGCATACGCCAATGACGCACCCACACGATATGTGATACTCACTTGACAGTGTGTAAGTGCTTGGTGGTGTGTGGAGATATAAGCTTGAAGACCACATCCAGCCCTCGGTTCTTCCCCAGCAAGTCAGCTGTGGTCACTAAAACACCAGAGACGGGATTAACACAACAATAAAATGTCTTTGCAACATTGCTGAACCCAACACTACTGAAAAGATTGCATTTCATAGTGCCATATACTGGATCCCCCTTGTCAATCTCGTGCGGGGGTGATCATTCTCCACAAGGATAGACTCAAGGGGGAACTTTAAGAGACCACCGAAGTCCAAACTTCACCCTTATAAACAAGGCATGTGCCCGGATGATATTTCTTCTATTAATACATTGTGCTTGCTACAAGGCTAGCTAGCATCAGAAACACTGACGGTCGCTGCAGCGAAATCTCTTCGGCGTCCCAGGGTATGCAGCCTGTACGTCTAGTGTTTCAAAAAATATATATATTTCTACTTTTATGATAAAGCATAAAAGACTTTTGGATGCCTTTTTGGAAAGATAACCGAGAGGTGCATTTCTCACGGTCACAACCTGAGAGCTAAACTTCCTGTGCCGGTATCATTCACAAGATAGCTGTCACATAACTGATAAACAGACCCCACACTATCGACTCTGCATACAGCAAAAAGACGACTGCATTTGAAATAAAAACCAACAAAGGACAATTTGCATTTTATGGCTGCTTACCCGTTATCACATTTTCCATGAAAACAAGCACTGGTGGAATCGCACACAAATAAGAGTAAATCAAAGGTGGAGGCCAACCTCCCCCTGCCCCATGCAGAGCAACAACACAATATATTCTTCTTTAAGTTAGATATGAATACGGTGGGTGCATAAATACAGTAATAATGTAGTTCCAGAGCAAACAGCACACTAAGTGCTAATGCTTGGTTTGCAAATTCACCTGAATGCTTTATAGGTGGAAATGTGTTATGAAAGATAAATAATCAGAATCAGAATCAGAATGAGTTTTTATTGCCAGGTATGTTTACACATACGAGGAATTTGTTTTCGTGACAGTAGCTTCCACAGTGTAACAGAATTACAGTGACAGAACAATAAAACAGATAATAAAATAAAAATAGTAAATAAGGAATAAAAATATACAAATCGACAATTGTATGTACAGGTATATAACAATAGACAGTTGTATGTACAGGTATATTATGTGCAAATTGAAATGTAGACTGAGTGTGTGTGTTAGATAAATAAGTGTATGAGTGAATAAATAGTGTGTGTTCCACAGTTATTGTCAAGTGTTCATGATATGGATGGCCTGAGGGAAGAAAATGTTCCTGTGTCTGGTCGTTCTGGTGCTCGGTGCTCTGTAGCGTCGACCAGATGGCATCAGTTCAAAGAGGGAGTGTGCTGGATTTGAGGGGTCCAGAGTGATTCTGCCAGACCTTTTGCTCACTCTGGATGAGTACAGTTCTTGGAGAGAAGGGAGGGTTGTACCAATGATTCGCTCAGCAGTCCGGACTACCCTCTGAAGTCTTCTGAGGTCAGATTTGGTAGCTGAGCTGAACCAGACAGTTATGGAAGTGCAGAGGACAGATTCAATAATGGCGGAGTAGAACTGTTTCAGCAGCTCCTGTGGCAGGTTGAACTTCCTCAGCTTGCGAAGGAAGTACAACCTCTGCTGGGGCTTTTTCACAATGGAGTCAATGTGAGGGTCCCACTTCAGGTCCTGAGAGATTGTGGTGCACAGGAACCTGAATAACTCCACTGCAGCCACAGTGCTGTCCATAATGGTGAGTGGGGGGAGTGCAGAGGTTTTCTCCTGAAGTTCACAATCATCTCCACAGTTTTGAGAGTGTTAAGCTCCAGGTTGTTAAGACTCCACCATACAGCCAGCTCTTTAACCTCCTGTCTGTAAGCAGACTAGTCACCGTCCTGAATGATGCCGATGAGTGTGGTGTCGTCTGCAAACTTCAAGAGCTTGACAGAGGGTTCTTTAGAGATGCAATTGTTGGTGTATAGGGAGAAGAGCAGTGGAGAGAGAACCCAACCCTGAGGAGCACCAGTGCTGATCATACGGGTGCTGGATGAGAATTTTCCCAACCTCACTAGCTGCTGCCTGTCTGACAGGAAGCTGTTGATCCACTGACAGAAGGAGGTGGGCACGGAGAGCTGAGTTAGTTTGGGCAGGAGGAGGTTTGGGATGATAGTGTTAAAGGCCGAGCTGAAGTCCACGAACAGGATCCTCACATAAGTCCCTGGTCTGTCTAGATGTTGCAGAACATAATGCAGTCCCATGTTTACTGCATCGTCCACAGACCTGTTTGCTCTGTAGGCAAACTGAAGAGGATCCAGCAAGGGTCCAGTGATGTCCTTCAGGTGGGCCAGCACCAGTTTTTCAAAAGACTTCATGACCACAGACGTTAGAGCCACAGGTCTGTAGTCATTAAGTCCAGTAATTTTGGGTTTCTTTGGGACGGGGATGATGGTGGAGCGTTTGAAGCATGAAGGGACTTCGCACAGCTCCAGTGATCTGTTGAAGATCTGTGTGAAGATGGGGGCCAGCTGGTCAGCACAGGATTTCAGACAGACTGGTGTAACACAATCTGGGCCTGGTGCTTTTTTCCTTTTCTGCTTCCGGAAAACCTGGCGCACCTCTTCTTCGCTGATCTGAATTGCAGGTGTGGGGGAGAGAGGGGTTGCTGGAGGTGTGAATGGTTGTGTGGAGAGGTGTTCAGGGCGGGTGTGGGGTGTCTTTTCAAACCTGCAGTAGAACTCGTTCAGATCTTCTGCCAGGTGTTGATTCTCCGCAGTGATGCGGGGAAGGTGTCTTGTAATTGGTGATTTCTTTTAGACTTTTCCACACTGATGCCGAATCACTGGAAGAGAATTTAATCCTTATTTTTTCTGAATAATTCCTCTTTGCCACTCTGATCTCCTTTCCAGTGTGTATTTAGCCTGTTTATACAAGACATTATCCCCCTTCCTGTGAGCATCTTCTTTGGCCTGACGGAGCTGTCTGAGTTTTGCAGTGAACCATGGTTTGTCATTGTTGTAAGTTAAATGAGTCCTGGTAGGAATGCACATGTCTTCACAGAAACTGATATAAGATGTTACAGTCTCTGTGAGCTCGTCCAGATCGGTGGCAGCAGCTTCAAAGACGCTCCAATCAGTGAGGTCAAAACAAGCTTGTAAATCCTGCTCTGCTTCATTAGTCCATCTTTTTACAGTCCTTAATACAGGTTTAGCTGATTTCAGTTTCTGCCTGTAGGTCGGTATAAGAACCAAACAGTGATCAGAGAGCCCCAAAACTGCCCATGGAACAGAGTGATATGCAATCTTTATCATGGTATAACAGTGATCCAATATATTACTGTCTCTGGTGGGACATGTGATGTGCTGTCTGTATTTTGGCAGTTCACGGGAGAGATTTGCTTTATTAAAGTCCCCGAGAATGATTAAAACAGAGTCCGGGTGTTGCTGTTCTGTCTCTGTGATCAGATCAGCAAGTTTCTGTAAAGCTGAGCTCACGTGCGCTTGCGGAGGAATGTACACACTGACGAGAATGAACGAGCAAAACTCCCGCAGAAAATAGAACGGCTTGCAATTAATGAAGAGCACTTCTAGATCTGAACAGCACATCTTCTTTAACACAGTTACATCTGTACACCACCTCTCATTGATGTAAAAGCATGTCCCACCACCGCATGATTTCCCTGATGATTCTGCGTCGCGGTCCGCTCCGAACAGCTGAAAGCCCGGCAGACTCAATGCGCTGTCCGGAATGGCGTCTTTCAGCCAGGTTTCCGTGAAACACAGAGCAGCAGAGTTAGAAAAATCCTTATTTGTCCGGGAGAGCAGAAGGAGTTCGTCTGTTTTGTTGGGTAGAGAGCGGAGGTTCGCCAGATGGATGCTAGGCAACGGCGTTCAAAATCCGCGCTGCCTGAGCTTCACGAGCGCGCCGGCTCGCTTCCCCCGTCTGCGCGTCCTGAAGCGCTTGATCAGCGCCACAGCTCCCCCGACAACAATGTCCAGCAAAACATCCGAATAGTCGAAAACCGGTGAAATATCGGGTGGTGTGTACTTCCGAATGTCCAGCAATTCGTCTCTGGTGAAACTGATTGCAGGGATATAACTAAAGACAGGACAAACTAACAAAAAAACAACTGCGGAGCACGCCACGGAAGCAGCCATCAGCGTCGGCGCCTTGTTCAAGAGTAAGAAAATAAGGAAAAATAATCTGTAGAAAATAAAATACAGATACCAGAAAGACAGCTGTGCATGCAAAAGAAGACTATGTCATGAGAATTATATTAACCACAGCAGAGGTACACAGGTAGAAGTACAGGTGAAGAAAAATATGAAAAATGGAACTTTTAGTATGGAGGGACTGTGAACTGTGTGAAGCGTTGGGTGAGAAGCTAGCCAGATAGACTATTTATTGTAGATGCTACTGTTTTGCGCGTTTCAATTAAGTACGTACGGTTTTTAAAAGTTTGGGTCAGTCAGTAATTTCATTTTTTTTTTTAAAGAACTTAAGACTTTATTCAGCAAGAATGCATTAAATTGCATCATGGTTTCAACAAAAATATTTGCAGCAAAATATTTTTTAACATTTGTAATAATAATAAAAAAAATTCTTGAGCACCAAATCAACATAATAGAATGATTTCTGAATGATCATATGACACTGAAGACTGGAATAATGATGCCTGAAAATTCAGCTTTGATCACAGGAATTAATTATATTTTAAAATATATTCAAATGGAAAATATTTATTTTAAATTGTAATAACATTTTGCAAGATTACTGTTTTTTTTCTGTATTTTTAATCAAATAAATGCACTCTTGTTGAGCATAAGAGTCTTCTTTCAAAAACAAAACATCTTACCAAATCTAAACTTCTTAGCAGTTGTGTATATTATAGTTTTTATTTAGTTTGCTTCTCATGATTTATACTAAGATTAATTCATGCAAAATTGTTTGAAAATCAATTCACTGTTCAACTCAATTCACTCAATGTTTTTGTGTCAGAAAAGTTATTTAACTTATTTGACTGTTGGTATTGACGTGTTATATGATGTGGTGCTCATGTGTTGGGGGCTGGGGCAAAAAAATATTGAATCGCGATTATATATTAATCGTCTTATTTTTCCGAAACGATATTGATTCTTAAATCCCAAGAATCTATTATTCTAGCCTGTTTTCAGTTAATGTACGGAGTGTTGAAGGGCACCTCCCATCCAATAAATCGCAGTAAGCTTTGTGATTTGTTCATTTTGATATGAAACAAAGTCTCAGATTTCAAATTATTTTCATTGTATTGCAGTATTCAAACAATAAATGCGTTTTGGCGCTATTTAATGTGGAGTGACATGCCGCTGTAGCGCCTCAGTTCAAGAGAAGCGGCCCGGCAGAGCGAGGTGCACGTGAACTGATCATCTCCTCCACATTAATACCAATTTTAGCACAAAATAATCATGACTAAACATACGAAGGTAAGTTAAAAGAAAGAGTAAAACTTTACAAGCCGTATCCTGTCTCAAGTAATCGCTCAATCGGTGTTTTAGCCACGCAAAGACGTCAATATAACGGCTTGTAAACAAACAATGTCACGTAACATCACATTTACCTCAGAAAAACATATTTGGTGACCATAAACTCATTAGTCAGATTGAAAAATAAACTGTAGAGAGGGGCATTTTGCTAAATATATGTACTATATAACATATACATTATAATTTTTACTGTTCTTTAATGTTTTAATTTATGTTTGAATAAATCCATAATTTTTTTATGACAGCCACCATTATGTTTATGTTTCAAACAAATTAATAATTGAAGTAGAAAAAAACTTTATTTTCAAAACGTCATTAAGTGTAATTTTAACAAATCAGTCAATTTTAACCTTCAATATTATAGTAATGTAGTACCAACTGACTCTCATATATATTTTACAGCATTAGTTGAGAGATTCTTTTTCCTTGAGAAAATTTGGCATGTACTGTATATCCAAAAGAATCAATAGAACGATTGGTAACTCAGAAACGGGTGAATGAGAATCGAATCGAATCGAATCGTGAAATTTGTGTCAAAACCCAGCCCTAGTATCTCATAGCTTAGGAAGACAAAACTGAACTGATCTGAGACCTGACTCACCAGAGGAGCAGAAGACTCTGAGGACCCAAAGGCAGGCTGCGGCTCTCCGGGCGTTCTCTGTATTCTGCTGCAGCAAACCCAGAACCACCAGAACTGCATCTACCTTCTGTGCTTTCAGACCAATCTGACGATCTGAGGCAAATAAGAAAATTACGTTTCTCTTTGACATTCATAAAATGTACATTTGTAATGTCTTGTTCTGACAGTGTTTTGCTCACTACAGGGATCTGGGAAGGCAACATTTTTGAGCTGTTGGCAGCTGCGATAAAACAGTTTGCTTTGGTTTGAAGATCAAAACCACATTCACTGGGATGTCTAATAGGGAAATTGGGCTATCAAAGGGACATCATCACTTTCGAAGTCAAACACTAAATCAGATTAATTCTAAGTGTGAACACAAGCACTGGAGTGATACACGAGACCAACCGTTTAACATTAACAAAATCATAATGTGCAAATTTACACTAATTGTGCAAAATTCCTTAGTAAATAAATCAATAAAATAATAAATAAATAATGCACCAATATTGCAATTCTGGAAGATGCCGAAAAGCCAATATTTTTTTCCCATTTTATGTCAGATAACATTTGGATGATATTATAATTCTATAGGAATTTGCCTAACAAATTAAAATAAAACATTAAAAACTAAAATCCTTTGTTTTAAATGCTACAAGTGAATTAAGGCATCACATTTTAAAATGTACAAAAAAATACCATTGAAACAATGACTAAAGATATATTTAACAGTGTTAATCAATTATTAGTGTTTTTAAAGATTTAAAACTTTAAATAAGGATCGGATTATGACAATCTAAATGTACATGCATGCACTATTAAATATCCATATTATGAAAAAAATAATAATAAATTCCTATAATAATAAATAATAAACCTAATGTGGTATATAGATATACTGTGCATTTATTTAAACAAAAATCAAAAGTTTATCAAAAGTCACTTTTTCAACCCTCTCCTCCAACTACGTCTCATAGAGGCAATTTTTCCACAATCAATTTCCATTAAATAAAATCCAAGCCCACGATTTTCCGGGTTGCATGATCAGTTCACATTAGGGAAGTCAAATGAGTTGCAAAAGCCACTTCATGTTGCACTCAAAAGTAACTTTATCTCTTACTTGAGGCCTGAAAGCGAATTAATTGCAATTGCATAATCAGTATTACATGTTCTCATTTGGTGTTCCACAAAAGAAAAGTCACACAGATTCAGAACAACAAAACAATGATTAAATGATGATGGTATTTTCACGTTTTGGTGAACTATCCCTTTTAAGATGAGAAAAAGCAGAGTAATGAAAACGCTGTAGGATGTTACAGTATTTCCATACAGTACATCAACTATTTATGGATCTGGAAATCAACGCAGATCATTGCACCACTTGAAAACAGACAATGATCTCCGCTATGTAAATGCAAATGGATTATTGAAAACTCAGTGTGGGGTGGAAAATGCGGTCCGTAAAAACCCACCGCCCAGAGCGTCATGCTACAGAAACCATTCAAACCCTACATCCCGCAGGCCCACCATGACTACAGGCGCTTACAAAAACAGCTTGAGCACAAAAAATAAAAAAAATAAAAAAATCCCACTAGCGAATGAGTTTATGTTCTCAACAGATGGAGTTTGATTTTAGACGTGTTTTGTCTAAATGGCAAAGGTAGACTTGGAGATGAAGGAAAACATGCTCTGCTGTTTGACTCAGCCTGTTGCCGGGGTTCATTGGGACAGACATCAAAGTGCAAGGGTGGAACGCTGACAGACATGAGATCCAGCGAGGGATCAAACTCTCGCTCCTTAAGTTACTCAACATCTAAACACTGACCGTGCTTGTGCTCAAACGGCAACCTCTGACCCCTCAGTATTGAGGGCTTTTACCTGACCCGACAGTGACCCTACACATGCTGTCTGCACCCTCAGACGAGATGTGACTTATGGGCGTTCTGCACATTAGAGACGTCTATTTTTGGCGAGGTGTTATTTATAGCAATCCAGCAATGAACTCAGAAATACTCAGCACTAAAGATGATTAAATTATAAATCATAATGAAAAATACGGCTGTTTCCTGCAGTGTGAGCCACTTAAAATGAAGAGCTGAAGAGGAAACGTGAAATTGAATTGGAGTTGAAATAATTTGAGGACACTACACTGTCTCTTAATCAAGTTTCTGGAGCCAGTTATTTCATTTTTTTGGTCCACACCGAAAGCTGAAATGTTGGGCGAAATGACAATCACAGCCAAATCAGAACATATTTCACAATTCAAGGACTATTTCAGCTAAAATGGAAATTATGTCATTACTATTTATGCATCCTCATGTTTTTCTAAACCCATATTCTACTATTTTTTTAAATGGAAATGTTAAATAATATTCAAGTGGATATTTTATGTTATAAGCTGAAATTTATGTCACTATTATTATTATTCATTATTCATTGTGACAGTAAACTGAAAGTATTAATTTTTATGTCACTTTTCAGTGACAAAGCTGAAATAAAACAAATATATTACATAAAAATCTTGAAATAATTCAATTAAATATAAGAAATAAAAAGATGTAATATAAAAAATGAACAGTATTAATATAAATATTTAAAACGAACTGAGATAAGTTGAAGTACTAAAACTAATTTTAAAAAATTGAAGTAAATAGAAATATTAAATTTAAAATGCTTACATTTTGGAGGTTATATAAATATATTAATTTAAATATTTATGAATTAATATTACATGAATGGTGCCTTGACAACTAATTTGAAATTAAGTTGAAGTACAAAAATTATTCAAACTAAACTGAAAAAAAAAAACTAAAATAGAATATTTTAAAAAATAAATGAATAAAAAAAGACAGAAAGATAAAGGTACAACAAATGAAATTAAAATTTCGAACTGAAAATAAAAACTAATTCAAAATATTCATAAAAACTATGTTAGTATATAAATAATACTAAAATAATACTGTTATTTGCATTTGAGTTGTTTTGAGTAGCTCAGAGAATCTGTTTACCCGTTTTGGTCCGACTTTATATTAAGTGGCCCTAATACCTGTGTACTTACTTACATAGTAACTAGATGTGTACATAGTATGTAACCACAGTGTAAGTACACATTGGTACATAGTAGCTACAGCTCTAATGTTTGTGTAACATATGTAACAACTCACTGAATGGTAAATGTAAGTACAAATGTGTAACAGGACACTGGTAACAACACTTTTTGGTAATGAAAGTACAAATGTGTACCAGGACTAACAGCACTTTTTGTTAAAGAAAGTGTTACACTTTATATTACGTAAACCATTCCTATGGATTTACCATGTAATTACCCTGACGTTACACAGCAGCGGCCAGTAAGTTAGGCATTACATATAAATTGTGGTTGATGTCCAGAATGTTACACTTTATATTAAGTGGACAGTTCCTGGGGAGTTACCATGTAAGTACACTGGTTTTACAGTGGTGCACCAACTCCAACTCCTCCCACTTTACATATCCCTAAACCTACCCATCTCCACCCCCTGGATCAAATTGTTCCAATTACTCTTATACATATTGTTGTTACAAAATGTAGTTATATATGTCCTTTTACACATTTGTACTTACACAAACCATTCGGAGGGTTGTTACATGTGTGTGATTACAGAAATATTACAGCTCTAGATACTATGTACCAATGTGTACTTACACTGTGGTTATAGACTACGTACATATCTAGTTACTATGTAAGTACACAGGTACTAGGGCCACTTAACATAAAGTGGGACCAAAAAAATGTTGCCAATTATTCCTTTGTCTCCTCCCCTTCTCTCCTAGCCCCTCCTCCCCATCACTCACCTCGGTAGCCCACCTTGGCCAGCAGGTGCAGCAGCGGCAGTAGGATGGTGTAGTTGGGCGTGAAGCTGCAGGCTGAGTTCACCAGAGCCGTCAGCAGAGCCTCACTGCCTCCTTTCGATATCATATGATGAATCCGTCTGTCTGTGCCTACAGGAAACAGCCGCCATCATTTCACAAAATGTCAAATTTAGGCTGATAACAACTCGTACGACAACCGGTGGTGCCATCTTTGCCACTGGCGTATTATCGCAATATGATGTCTAGGTTTATTTTCGACTTTCTTTCAGAACTTATGAAAATTTGTGCGGATTAGAACTTTGTGCTGGAGGCTGGTGAATAAATTTGGCTAATTACTTTGCAGTGAATTAATTTCAGATTACAAGATTAGTATAGTACTGTTCCACCTCTACAAGAGGATTATTCGATAGATTTGTTGGTTAACAATAGACACGAATAAGGCCAAGATATGGAAATAAATAGCACTGAAACAGCTCACTTCATATAATTAGATCCTGGGAGAAATGTGCATTGACGTCATGTCTCCTTTCACCAGTATTTTCAACCCTATTAAGACTGCTTTAAAAGATGTTTGGTTTTGAAGTTAATGCCTCTGGATTATTGCAGATTTTCATGTCTTTTTTCCCTGTGTTCTCAAGTTCTGTTGACTTTAATCAAGTACATTATTTACATTTGTTCATTTAGCAGATGCTTTTATCCAAAGCGACCTACAAATGAGGAAAAGGAATGCATTACAGTTTCTTCACACAGAGGCACAAACTGAAACGTGCATGAAAAGTATATGAATGTTTTCTCAGCTACAAGCATTTTTGGCCCTGTGATTGACTTAACCGTATTATCTAGCAGAAATAATATTAAAAAATTATTTTAAAAAGACTTCTTTGTCTTGCTAAACTTAATTTTATACCTAGCATTCTGTACATTATATATACGCACAAGTAAATAATGTTTTTACACATTATGCATGTTTGTAGGTGGCTGTAAATGGGGGCTTGGAATGACAGACAAAAAAATGCTATTACCTCAATTTTTTTTTTTCTTTTCTCAATTGACATTCATCGTTATCTCAACCGTGCTCTTAAATGATGCTGTTGTCTCCTTAATAACCAAATAATACAATAATTCTGAAAAAAAACTTTACTAGGGGCAAACATGTTGGTTGTGATGAGAATGAAACCCATGATAATTTTGTTTTATACAATAAATATTAAATTGACCTGTGTTTATTTCACTCTTTGTTTAGATTATCATATTTTAAAATAACAATAACAATAATATATTTTATGATATATTTTCCTGTTTTAAGACTGAAAGTCTTAATGAGACCTAAATCAACAAATAAAGAAATATTTAACAATAATTTAAAGGAATGTTTTTAAAAAATATATTATAATAACTCTATACAAATAATATTAATTAACTAAATATTTAATATTCAAAACAAAGGTTTATATATATAACAGTATATATTAACCATTCGATTGTAACAACAATACACAGAGAAGGATAGAATACAAGTGTCCAAAGTTGAAAAAAATAAAAAAAGCCTATATATCAGCAAATGTATTCTTGTTGAAGTGGTTAGTGGTTTTATTGGACACACCAAGTTGTTTGACTCCTCATGGTTGATGAAACAAATTTTTGCACACTTGCAATCAGTGCAGAGATGTGACAGAATATGAATCAACACATTTGGCTGTAGAGAAAAGGGCATCTCACCTGCTGACAACAGTTCATCCAGGACATTGAGGATGTTTAGCCTGTTCTCAATGTCTCCAGCATTCTGAAAAGAGAACAGAAAAAGCAGCACACTTAAAAGCTCAACCTGGCCTCTGCATTAAGACTTTCTATAACATCCACACAAAATTTGGCTCAACATCCAGGAAACAGTCTAAGCAACTCCAATAAAGCATTCACAGATGACATCACTATTTACACCCCATGTGTTATATAAAGTGTTGAGTGCTTCCTGGCTGGCACAGCAAAAACTATCCGATATTGTGTCCGTTTTCAGAACGCAGTGAGGCTGGTACCCCGGCGGGGACCCGGAGCCCCGTGGTTAAAAGCAGCAGCAGTTGACGGGTAGGCGGTCGGGGGCTGTAATCCTCAGAGAAGGAACTTCACAGCTGGGGATTCAAGCTTCAGCTCTCATTATAGGGCAAAAAAGACAGAAAGAGAGAGAGAACACAACATTGTCCTGCCTGCATTTGTGCAGGCACATGAAGGTATTCTGAGTCAGATAGCCACTATGATATCTCTAATTCGGAGTGAACTGACAAAAGAGACCAGTGTCAGCAGAGCAGTCATACATGAACTTTAAAAGTCAACAGGGCTAGTTTCTGTGGGAGTGGATATGTATTGTTTGGGTCTATTATAATAGATGCATTCTGGACAGTGTTATTTACATACTATTATAGAATTTACTAATATTTGTAATTAGCTTTTATTTTCATTTTCATTTCAGTTTAAGTTTTATTATTTTTTATGTCATTTAGTAATGTTTAGGAGTTTGTTTTATATATTTCTACATAGCTTTTATTTATTATTTAGTTTATTTTTACTTTTAGTAATTTTAGTACTTTCAGTTACTTGCACAGGCAATATTTCTAATTTTACGTTTTTTTTTGTTTGTTTGTTTGTTTGTTTTTTTCTTAGCAGTCTTCAAGTTTAAGATTTCATTTTATATTTATTTATTTGCATTTCAATTACTGAAAACGATTTTGGCTCTGGAGATATGTACAGAAAGTACTGCATGATTTATATTATTTTAGCAAAAATGGCTGCATTTAGATTTACTTTTTGTCTTTACATTTTTTTACAAATTTAGGAGATTTTCTCCAAAGGAAGCACATGGGTAGCATGAATCACTTTTATGACTTTATGGCACTTTTTTCAGAGGCTTTTTTTTTTTTACCTTTATGAGGACATAGTTTTCTAAAAGAACAAAAATGGCAAAATGATTTGCCAAATTATGGCAAAAATCTTAATTAAATCAATGTTTTATGCAAAATATATATAACTATGAAACATAAAATAGAAAAATATGAAATGTTACCAATAAAGAACAAATTAATTCATTGTGAAGACATTTTCAGCCCCCCAAATTTTATATCTAGGGCTTTTTGTCTCATTCTGTGGTATTTTCGCTCCATATAACCCCATTAATTTCTGACCCTGAAGGTGACTGATTTTAATGAAGAAACTACAACTCACTGAGGATGAACTTTTTTACACTAGAAAAATGGAGCATGTGCTCTTTCTTGGAAATCGATGGCCCCATCATCACCATCTGGGCTAATTCCATGCAACCATGTGAATTACTCAACATTAATGAGTGTGACTACCATAGAGAGCCAGCTGGCACATCATTAGTGCATTATTTGCCCAACAATCTTTTAACAGAATAATTCAGCGATACTTGAAATTATGAATAATTACATCTATTTTGGTCCGGCATCACCTATGCCAAACTACAATCAAAAAGCGTTAATGTTTCCCATTTGCCAATTGGAAGAAGGATGTGCAGTAATATACTCAGGAACTACTTGAAAGTAGACCTCATTTCATATCCCCGTTCGTTTTTAATTCTCTAATGAGGAACATTGACTACCTCTCAGAGCACACCATTAACTTTTAAGAGGGTGGCAGGAACGTGCCAGGACAGCTTTGGCTGGGAGCCGCTCCTTTGAGGCCAAACAATTCTGAATAGCTCAGGAAATCTATTAAAAGTTATCCTGATACACCTTCAAAATGATTTTGTACATCTTAGACACCAAAGGCAGAACCTGGTGTGTCTCTGCAAGGTGATATGAGAGCTATAAAACAGAAAGGGAAAAGCAGAGGAAGAATATAAAAAAAAAAACCTCTGATACGGCACCCTGAGCGTCTGTGTCAGTCTCAATTTGAATTAGCGGGAATCCCATTTCAGGCATCAACAGCTTCATGTCAAGGACAGTGAATTTGGAACTTCTACGTTTGATGCCAGTCATGGCTGGAGGAAGGCGACACGCTGGCTGTGGCTAATCGTGAGGGTATTACTAGCTACCCTTGTCAGTTTGCGTTGTAATAAAGGAGTCAATTCTTCAGAGCCGAGGCCATATGGCCAATGCCAAGCAGCAACAAAGATCCTTATTTGAACTGACAGGACATAAAGAGGTATGTTTTGTTTGTTTTTTTGCCCAAAATGGACAGCTATTTTCTGTCACATTCAAACACGCTTTATGACATGGGATAGGGTATACTAAGTTAGGTAAAGCCAATTGGTTTCATTCGCACCACCAATGAAAATTAGCCTTTGGGCTAATTCATGAATGTTGATTAATGTACACTGTCCCTTTCTGAAATAAATTTAAAAATAAGCAGCCGATGAACATGCTGCTCAACATTCAAATACTTGGCTAGTGCTTGCTAGCAGTTGCGGTGCACTTCAGAAACCCTCCACCTTCCCCAGCTCCACCTGTATAGATCTGCTATGGGGTGATTCTAATGTATGTTATGGGGATTATTTCATATATGTTATATGTGCAGCAGCAGTATTTCCTACATGCTCACAGCAGCATGTTAGTGGATGTATTGGCAGTAGCAAGTCTCAGTACTTGCTCTTCTGCAGCAGGAGCAGCATAGCAGATCTATTCGGCAAAAACCAAACTCATTAACATTGCCATGTATATTACCATGCTAAACTCTCAGAGAGTTGTCATGACAGAATTATACTAAATATTCAAAATGTCTGTTGTTGAAATTAATAGAAAAAGAAGAATATTGCAGTATTTCCAAAAATATATATTTTCTTAAAACTGTAGTTCAAACTACAGTATAATGGATCAGAGCACACGCACACAAAAACTAGTGAGTCATATATTCCTAGTGAGGATTATATGATTAAGAACATTTGCTTTAACAAACACTTGATATGTATTCAAGTTCTCTGTAACTTTAAAGCGGTATACATTTTCCCTCTGGTGAGATCAGAAAGATCTTCCAAACTACATTTGCTTTTCCCCTTTTCCATACTCTTATCAGCATAGTGGGAAAAAAATCTCATCTTATGGTTTTCACTCTCAATTAATCGCTTTGATGCATACACTAAATAATTTCTGCCCTTCTGAGTTTGATTTTCATGCAAGAGGTAGAAAGTTATCGGAAATTCGGCACGTCACCCTCCTGTGAGCATATAAGGCCTCAGCGGTTTATTGGCAGCAACTGATACAGGTGCATCTCAATCAATTAGAATGTCGTGAAAAAGTTAATTTATTTCAGTAATTCAACTCAAATTGTGAAACTCGTGTATTAAATAAATTCAATGCACACAGACTGAAGTAGTTTAAATCTTTGGTTCTTTTAATTGTGATGATTTTGGCTCACATTTAACAAAAACCCACCAATTCACTATCTCAACAAATTAGAATACTTCATAAGACCAATAAAAAAATACATTTTTAGTGAATTGTTGGCCTTCTGGAAAGTATGTTAATTTACTGTACATGTACTCAATACTTGGTAGGGGCTCCTTTTGCTTTAATTACTGCCTCAATTCGGCGTGGCATGGAGGTGATCAGGTTGTGGCACTGCTGAGGTGTAATGGAACCCCAGGTTGCGTGGATAGCGGCCTTCAGGTCATCTGCATTTTTTGCTCTCTTGTTTATCATTTTCCTCTTGACAATACCCCATAGATTCTCTATGGGGTTCAGTCAGGCGAGTTTGCTGGCCAATCAAGCACACCAACACCATGGCCATTTAACCAAATTTTGGTGCTTTTGGCAGTGTGGGCAGTGCCAAATCCTGCTGGAAAATAAA
Organism: Sinocyclocheilus anophthalmus; assembly: GCA_018155175.1. Classification (NCBI taxonomy): domain Eukaryota; kingdom Metazoa; phylum Chordata; class Actinopteri; order Cypriniformes; family Cyprinidae; genus Sinocyclocheilus; species Sinocyclocheilus anophthalmus. Next base: position 249,414 of record JADLZN010011372.1, on the reverse strand, counting down.
ATCAGCATCTTCAAAAAGCTGATCAGCAGACAGGAGCATGAAGTGCTCCAAAATTTCTTGGTAAACGTGTGCAGTGACGTTAGTTTTCAAAAAAACACAATGGACCAACAACAGCAGATGACATTGCACCCCAAATCATCACAGACTGTGAAAACTTAACACTGGACTTCAAGCAACTTGGGCTATGAGCTCTTCTCCACCCTTCCTCCAGACTCTACGACCTTGGTTTCCAAATGAAATACAAAACTTGCTCTCATCTGAAAAGAGGACTTTGGACCACTGGGCAACAGTCCAGTTCTTCTTCTCCTTAGCCCAGGTAAGACGCCTCTGACGTTGTCTGTGGTTCAGGAGTGGCTCAACAAGAGGAATACGACAACTGTAGCAAAAATTCCTTGACACATCTGTGTGTGGTGGCTCTTGACGCCCAGCCTCAGTCCATTACTTGTGAAGTTCACTCAAATTCTTGAATCGATTTGACTTGACAGTTTTCATAAGGCTGCGGTTCTCTCGGTTGGGTGTGCATCTTTTTCTTCCCCACTTTTTCCTTCCACTCAACTTTCTGTTAACATGCTTGGATACAGCACTCTGTGAACAGCCAGCTTCTTTGGCAATGAATGTTTGTGGCTTACCCTCCTTGTGAAGTGTGTCAGTGATTGACATGTCACCATATTCTAATTAGTTGAGATAGTGAATTGGTGGGTTTTTGTTAAATGTGAGCCAAAATTATCACAATTAAAATAACCAAAGACTTCTTCAGTCTGTGTGCATTGAATTTATGTAATACACAAGTTTCACAATTTGAGTTGAATTATTGAAATAAATGAACTTTTCCATGACATTCTAATTTATTGAGATGCACCTGTATATACAAATCACTGATATGAAATCAGTCACCATAAGCTGTGGAAGTGGATTAAAACCACATTTAAATGTACAATTTGGATTCATATGAGACATTTTGTGAGTGCAATAAATCTACTCAAAACAGATATGGAAAAAAGTAAACAAAAAAAGAATGCTTACTGGTCTATGACATATTTTATTTCAAACCAACATTAACTACTGTACTGATGCATAAAGAGTTCTATCCCAAATACCATCAAAATAATGTTTTTATAAAATAATGTTTCATATATATATGAAAAATATGTTTAAAGTGATATCAGTATTAATAAACTGTTGTATTTTTTATTTGGAGCGGCTCACCACATGGAGACTGACAAGAAGAAATCTCATTAACTGAAAATTTTTATGGGGATATATTTATCATGGAAGTCTGCATAAGTTGTATTTCTAAATAGCAATTGCAGCTAATGCATTTGCGTGATGTTCCCTCTAAACCACTAGGTGTTAGTATAATCCAATACGCATGCAACTTTAACAAAACAAAAGACTAAATCAAAATCTAAGTGAACATGCAATGTTTCCCTTGAAAAAAGTTGCTTAGTACACATTATTTAAAATAGCGCTCACGACGATACCGCCAAACAATCTGCAAATACCAGCTAAAATGTCAAGCGTGCATTGCTTTTCCATAGCGCACGTTAACATAAACGTTGTTAAATTCGCCTCAAGGGGGGTAAACACGTTTACATTAACCACATGCTACTTTTTATGGTTCTGAGGGTCCATGTCATTTATCTTTCTCACTCAGCACATGGAAAGTGTCCTGCATGTGTGGGTAGTGTTCCCAGCGCGCCTGCCTGCATCAGTGGGGCATTCCTGTGCTTGACGTGTCAAAGAACGAGAGTGAATCCAGATACATGCGTTCACAAACAATGTGCGTTTACCTGCAATGTGCTGAGGAGGACCTCGAGTCCACTGGAGCTCGGTGCCGCCATGGTGGGCCTCGATCGTGCTGAAGAACGGAAAGAGGAAGGAGAAATGAATGAGCAGTTAAGAGTGACACAGAGGCAGCACCTTCTCCCTCTGCGCTTTAACAAGACAGACGGGTAAAGCCGAGAGGGGTTGAGCTTGTCGCCTGAAACTCTATCTCCCTCAGATAACCCGCGGGCTGCTCCAGTTGTGCACGGACATTGAGATGAGGCTCCTATTAAAAGGGCCTGACGAGACACAGGGATTAAACCAAGCCGAGCATTTCACAGGAGAGAGAACAGGGCCTGGAGGGATATCAAGAGGCTGAGGAATCTTCTCCTAGTGTGTGTGTGTTTGTGTGTGTGTGTGTGTGTGTGTATGTATGTATGTGAGAGAGATAAACAAAAGAGGTGAGCGAGTATGTGTGTACATGCGTGAGAGAGCTAATATAGTCAGGCTGTGCTTACACATGGCCTGGCACTGACATTAAAAAGATGATCTATCCCTGAAAAGAATCTCGACGGAGTAAATGAACTTGATTACTGTGGGATACACACTCACAGCTGTGTTTTTGTTGCCTTCCCAGCTAACAGGGAACGCTGTCAGAACTTTGGCTAACATTCTGGCAGGGTTCTGTAACACTACTAGAATGTTCATTCAAAGTAAGGTGGTCTTTAATAATGTTCTCAAAAAAAAAAAAAAAAACTTAATTAGACACTGTTCATGGAACGTCTTTTAATGAAATGTTTAAGTTGCTACTTGTTTCAGGACATTTAGAGAATATTCAAAAAATAATGTTCCTATAATGTTTGCAATGTTTGAAAATGGAACATTCCCTTAAAAAGAAAAAAAAATGTTTTATACAATGTTCATGGAACACCTTTTTCTGAAAACATTTTTTAAAGTTACTACTTGTTTTGGAACAATTCGAGGACATTCAAAAGTAAAAATAATGTTTGTTTCTCTAACATTCCCATTACCAAGTGAAAAAAATATATATAATTTTGAAATTGCGAAATTTACATTTCGCAAATTCTGATATAAACTCGCAACTGCAAGTTATAAAGTCCAATTGGGACAAAAAAGTCAGCTCACAATTCTGACATTTTCTTTACAATTGCATTTGCAATTGCAATTGAGTTTCTATCACGCAATTCTGACTTTGTAACTCGCAACTGTGAGTTTATATTAAAAAAAGTCAGATTTGTGAAATGTAAAAAAGTCAGAATTTTAAGATAAAAAGTCGCAATTACCTTTTTTTATTTTTTTATTCAGTGGCGGAAATGGGCTTCCAATTCTAGTTGCTTTATTGCTTATCTTGTTCTGACTAAAACTTACATTTAGCAGATGATTTTATATCCAGTGTGATTTACAGATGAGAAAAATACATGCAGAAGCAAACTGGAATGTCAACAGTTGGCTAGAAGTTCCCCAAACTTCAAATGTGGTCAATCTTCTACATGAAAATGTAACTGGCATGTTTGCTTTGCTGTGAAATAAAAGTACATACAAATCCATCAGAAAGAAAAATTACAAATGAGATGTCTTTAATATCTTGACTATTTCTCCAAAACTGCAGTGAGATAAAACCGAGAGCAAATCAAGTCTTTCCTCCTAAAAAAAAAAGACCCCAGTATTCTCCTCTAGAGTTTCAGAAGATATCTCAGCACAAACTGTTCTCAGATGAACCGATCTATGGAAGTAAAACAAAAAATAAAGTCTAATTGGGACGTCGTATCTCACAACAGCAAATGTATTTTTTTTTCACAACCGCAGCGTCATTTTTCATAATTTGTTCATTTATCTGGGTCATGTCATCCACAATTACCGTACACGTATGTCAACAATAGTTTCTTCTGTTTCTATTTGTATTGCTCCGAAGAAAAAAGGAAAGGAAAAACAAGCAAACCAGAGAAATCTAGTCTCCTGAGCAACGAAAGAGCAATATACTTGTGTTATAAGGGCTCACATACAATTAAAGCAAAAAAAAATAAAAAATTGAGAAAACCAATACCTGCAGTTTGCTTCAGTCTATACAGCAGGTTCAGGTCATAACCTCTTTTTATAGAGATCAGATTCCCAGAGCTCAGATATTATTACAGTACAGTTGCTTGTGTTCGAGTTATGTTACAGCTATAATTTTCCACATGCAGTGCCACTAGTGTCATCAACATATGATGAAGTGCTTTAACATGGAATAAATACGCAAACATGCATTCACACATGAATACACAAGTAGCTGATTGATTTATCCAGAAGATTCATAAGCGTTCACACAAAACACCTTGCAATATATCACGTTAATGGAGCTTTCATATGGTGAAAAGAAGTGAAACCATTTAGGACGGTGTGTGTAATCGATGCCAAGATAGTTCCTGCCTTCAAACTCAAGCAGTAGGAAGGTTTTGCAAGCCATTTGCTGCAGTAAAAATGCGCGTGCACACAGCACTTCCAATATTACACAATGAATGAAAATTCTGTCATGTCATTCAAAACCTGTTTAACTGTCTTTTGTGCAATTTGTTTGAAGAATATCCTGGCCACTCGTTTTCATATAATGAAAGTGGGTTGTAAAGTTCCAGATAAGCAAAAGGCACCATAAGGGAATCATAAACGTGGTCCATATGACCCATTTGTAAACTTCTGAAGCCATACGAATATTTTATGTGAGGAACACACAGACAAACATTATTATTTACTGAAAATCTATTAAACTGTAAAAAATTACCGTGAATTTAACTGTAAAAGACTGTAAAAATGCTACAGTAAAAACCTGTTAAATGGTTAACGGTAAATTCCCCTACTATATACAGTGAAAAACTGCATTGGACATTACAAGTATTGGACATTAATTTTATGGTAGTATACCTTTTTGGAAGTGAAAAAGACCGTATAATTTACAGTGAATAACCGTTAATTGACATTCCCAGAATTCCCTGTGTTACATTTCAAATTTGATGTTTTTGGTTGAAATAACATGTTTTTTCTTAGTTTTTTTTTCTTATCAGTTTTGTACATTAGGGTTTTATGTTACATTTAATGTTGTTAAATTAATGTTTATTGCATTATTTCAGTTTCATGTGTGTTACCAAGATGGTGTTTGGTGTTTGTGTGAATGACACGGTGCACCTTCTATATATGTTATTATTTGAAAAGCTGCTTGTGATGGGCTTTGGTTCATCATGTGACTTTCTCATCACCACCTGCATTTGGTGGTTATCAGTGTATTACAAAGGTACAAAACAGATTTCAGTACTTCAATAAGGTTGGTATATTAACATTATATCAGTTAATGAAATTACGGTATTTAACTTTAAATTCAAGTTAAAACCGTAAAACCTAAAACGTTCCTACAGTATTTTTTACGGTAAAATTCCGGCAACCACAGCTGCCGTTTTTTTACCGTAAATTTTACGGAATTGTTTTTAGGTGAGCAGAAGCCGCGATGATTAATTTATAAATGAATCATTCTTTTAAATAGGATCTTTCGAATCGGACGAAATGTCTCAAATCTGGTCTGAATGATTCATTCGTTCTTTAGTCCAACTCACTTACTCAAACGCAGCGTTTAGCAGCAATTTAAAACGTAAAGCTATCGTATAGCTTGAATGTTTTGAATCCTGGCCACTTGTTTCCATATAATTAAAATGAATTGTGAATGACAAGAAAGCACCATAAATGCATTATTAAAACGGCCCATACAACTCATGTATAATCTTCAAGTCATACAACAATTTTAATTTGAGGAACATTCAGTAGTTTACATCATTATTCAATAAACATCTTCTTAACGTTCATGAGAGAAACTAGCGATGACAAATTCTTTTTTTTTTTTTGCTTTTTGAGTTACCAACCTTTGAGCAGATAAATCAGTTCACAAATTGGTTCTGAAGACTGTCTGTTTGGAGGTCTAGAGTTCTACTCAAAAGCTATGTTTCCATCACCCTGTTTTTATGCGCATTTTGAAGTATCGCATCAGAAACGAGTGTTGTGATGGAAACACAATTGCGGGTGGGGGGAAAATAAAATCCACACTAGCTGAGGTGGTTTGTGACTTGTGTCACGGAAAAAGGGTAATGCGAATAAGGGAGACCAGATGGGGAAACGCATTTTGCGAATACTAAATTCGTCCAATGCGCATGAAAAAATCATTAACTTTGCGCTATGGACGGCACATAACCGATAAACACAGGTGAAGACTTGTGAAGCATCGAATGTGTTATGGTCATTCTTAAAGTCTGGGCTAAGTCAGTTGTCACAGTACAGGTGCATCTCAATAAATTAGAATGTTGTGGAAAAGTTCATTTATTTCAGTAATTCAACTCAAATTGTGAAACTTGTGTATTAAATCGATTCAGTGCACTCAGACTGAAGTAGTTTAAGTATTTGGTTCTTTTAATTGTGATGATTTTGGCGCACATTTAACAAAAACCCACCAATCACTATCTCAACAAATTAGAATATGGTGATATGCCAATCAGCTAATCAACTCAAAACACCTGCAAAGGTTTCCTGAGCCTTCAAAATGGTCTCTCAGTTTGGTTCACTAGGCTACACAATCATGGGGAAGACTGCTGATCTGACAGTTGTCCAGAAGACAATCATTGACACCCTTCATAAGGAGGGTAAGCCATAAACATTCATTGCCAAAGAAGCTCGCTGTTCACATAGTGCTGTATCCAAGCATGTTAACAGAAAGTTGAGTGGAAGGAAAAAGTGTGGAAGAAAAAGATGCACAACCAACCGAGAAAACCACAGCCTTATGAAGATTGTCAAGCAAAATCGATTCAAGAATTTGAGTGAACTTCACAAGGAATTGACTGCGGCTGGGGTGAAGGCATCAAGAGCCACCACACACACACACACGTGTCAAGGAATTTGTCTACAGTTGCCATATTCCTCTTGTTAAGCCACTCCTGAAACACAGACAACGTCAGAGGGTCTTACTGGGCTAAGGGGGAGAAGAAGAACTGATGCTGCCCAGTGGTCCAATGGCCTCTTTCAGATGAGAGCAACAGGTTTTGTACTCGCGACATTTTGAAAAACCAAGGTCCTAGAGTATGGAGGAAGGGTGGAGAAGCTCATAGCCCAAGTTGCTTGAAGTCCAGTGTTAAGTTTCCACAGTCTGTGATGATTTGGGGTGCAATGTCATCTGCTGGTGTTGGTCCATTGTGTTTTTTGAAAACCAATGTCACTGCACCAGTTTACCAAGAAATTTTGGAGCACTTCATGCTTCCTTCTGCTGACCAGCTTTTTGAAGATGCTGATTTCATTTTCCAGCAGGATTTGGCACCTGCCCACACTGCCAAAAGCACCAAAAGTTGGTTAAATGACCATGGTGTTTGTGTGCTTGACTGGCCAGCAAATTCATCAGACCTGAACCCCATAGAGAATCTTATGGGGTATTGTCAAGAGGAAAATTAAAAACAAGAGACCAAAAAAATGCAGATACGCTGAAGGCCACTGTCAAAGAAACCTGGGCTTCCATACCACCTCAGCAGTGCCACAAACTGATCACCTCCATGCCACGCCGAATTGAGGCAGTAATTAAAGCAAAAGGAGCCCCTACCAAGTATTGAGTACATGTACAGTAAATTAACATACTTTCCAGAAGGCCAACAATTCACTAAAACATTTTTTTATTGGTCTATTGAAGTATTCTAATTTGTTGAGAATTAGTGGGTTTTTGTTAAATGTGAACCAAAACCATCACAATTAAAAGAACCAAAGACAAAAACTACTTCAGTCTGTGTGCATTGAATTTATTTAATACACGGTTTCACAATGGAGTTGGATTACTGAAATAAATTAACTTTTCCATGACATTCTAATTTATTGAGATGCACCTGTATTTCTGCACAATTGCCTCCCAGAACTTTTTTACACAACCGCATTTCCATACAGCATCACCCACCTCTGAAAGCAATGACCACATTTATTGTGTTTCGTCTGCTCGCTCTGAGGTGCAAGTAATTTATTATATATAAAAATTAATATATATTCAGTGGCTTCTCCTACTTTTCTTAGTGATATTTAGTGACAGTTTTTCAGGAAGTGACGATTTTGTTCTCTTTGAACTCGTTGGATGGAAACGGTGCTTTATTTGCAAATGTTTTATGCAATATTCCAATTTTGCGCTTAAATTAAATTCACAACTTTGGATGGAAACCCGGCTGACTCAAACGCAGTGATTTAACGCATTTTAAATCTTAAATAAAAGCTATAGTATGGCTTGAAAAGACCTTTAATACAACTAGTTGAATAGAATACTTGTTTAATCATACTTTATTGGTGCTTTTGTTTCCTTGTAAGCTTGAAAGGGTCCATTACCATTGTAAATGCATAGAAAAGGATGACTACAATTATTACAATTCTCATTTTTGTGTTACATGGAAAAAAGAAAGTCACACAGGGTTGCAACAGCATGAGGAAGGGTATAACAATATTTTTATACTCTTTAAGGCTGCATCATCACGGGAAAAAAGCAGCACAGTATCTCTACAAATTTACACTCGCCCTACATCTCTCAGACCTTATAATTATCTCAATCATGGGGACAATCTAATCTGCCGACTACACTATTATGTGGAAAATGACTTAAATGTCCCATCAGGCCAAAGCAAGCATATTGTGTCCAGCTGCAAACACACAGCTATTTATACCACGGTTTTAGGACACTGAACGTCAGTAGAGGGCATGAATCCTGGGTGATGACAGCTCTAGTGCAACTGATGAGATCAAGATGTTGTTCAGAGAAATCAAAGTGAGGATAGGCACCCTACAAATGCAACACTGCCAACCTACAACCAGACTGAGAAAAAGCTGGCCTGAATTGACGACTATTCCATATGAGTAGGTTTTCCATTTTAATTGCAGTTAGTAAAAGAGGACATCTATAGTTAATTTGCATTGTAACTTTCAATTTGAGATTGTAAACTCATTCAATTTGAAACTAGGCCCATCTGAATGGGGCTTAACTCACACAGATCATATCTTTAACATAAAAAAAGACAAGGGCAGCATCACCTGTCATGCTGTTCTATCTGCAGTGCGTCATCAAACCGTTTTGCATTAATGGTCCAATCAAAGAATAATGTTTATGGTCAGCAGCTGATGAAGGCTTATGTGCGTCATTTTCATTAGCCGATTCGCTGGCAGTAACCTGAGTCCTTCCTCTACAGTCCAGGGTGGTTTTGTTTATGTTTTAAGGAGCCAAAACCGACGGCTGTCGGCATACAAAAAAGCTGAGTAATCTTTGCAGAAGGAACGCATACCATATGTAGCCTTCTATTGGCATTAGAACTTTTAAACTGTCAAATTCTGCTTTAAATCCATTGAACTATGCACAAACTTTTTATGCTGACTCAAAACACTGCCACAAAAGTAACTGAAAGGTTTATTTATTTGAAATAAATAACAATAAAAAAAAAAAAAACATTTAATACCACTCCTTAAAACTGATTCTAAATTTGGATGAGCCGCACTTGAAACCTAAAATGAACTATATTACTTGGCAGAAGATAGTTTAAGTATTTTTATATTAAGATTAAAGTAAGGTTATTATTATTATATTTTAAGACTTTATTTACAATAAGAAGAATCACGCTAAAAAATAAAACAAATATCAGATGTGTTGTTTGATATGATAATAATACTAATGCTAAACATTTGAATAATGCAAATATAATAATAATAATAAAATAATATAATAATAAATCTTGATATGAAATTAAAACATACTCACAACAACAGTAATATAAATTAATAAACATTTAATAAACAATAATATAATAAAATAATAATAATAATAATAAGTATTATTATTATAATTATGGTTTTAATTAAAAAAATCTGCTATGAAATTTAAAATAGTTAAAAATCAATTTACAATTTTTTTATGGTAATAATAATAATAATATCATAACATTTAATAAGACTAATAATAATAATTCTGCCAAGTCACACACTTCTACCAACACTTCTGTCCCAAACAATGTGCTAGAAACAGGTGATCCCACTAAACTCATGCTATTGGTTGAACAAGAAGTTGACATGTCTGTGTGTTCAAACAAACAGAGGAACTCTGAAAGTGCCACAGTGTTTACACTCTTCAGGGGACGTCAGCACACAACTTTGCACGTTCAAGTGGAATTGTAGTAAGTATTTCCAACCCAGTCAACTGTGTTATTAATTGCAAACAAAACTCAAATTAGTGATCCCAGAACTGTGGTTCTGTGTTTTGGGTAACAGAAGCCTGATACCAAGAAGGGACCATGATTCTTTCCCAGGCGTACAGCGATGAGCTGACGCAGGACATGCTAACAACAGCTCCTGCTACAACATCCATCTTCACCTCTGTCCTGTTCCCAGTGACCCGGTCAGTCATTATCCGACTTGAGACATCTTTCGCAAGTTCGGGTTTCAGAGCTGAGTGAGTTTCCACCCCACCATTTGTTCCCAGGCTAAAATAAGAATTAGCAGCTCTTGCTAATTGCAGCTGTGATCACGGCCTTAGGATTTAATTTCAGTGCTGTGTACAAGTCAATGAGAGGTAATTGGTACCTCTCACAAATATATAATTTGTATTTATTTATGTATTTTTTGGACAAACACCAGGATTGGGATTGTTCAGAAAGCAATTCTCATCTGAGCTGACTTGAGTTTATGAGGATGAATTGTGCCAAATTAATTGTAAAAATCTTGAGCACTGCTAAGGGTTACAGTTTGACACTTTGTGCAGTAATTTGGCTATTTGGCACAACGAAAGCTTGTTTGTGAGAACAGTTTGAAGTAAAATTACCACGCCACAGTTACTGGGAGCTTATAAGGAGAGAAAAAAAAAAGGAAAATCAGTCTAGCTGGCTAAAATTAACCATTATAATGAGAGCAACAAGCTTGGCATAACATTCAACACCATGTTGGAATATGGTCTTGTAGTCGACCATGTGTAAAACAAACTGTTGTAATTTGTGAATTAACTCGGAATGCAGTGGAAGTTTTTAATCGCAAAGAAGGCATGTAACTGTTCTTCTGCATCACCATAAAAGACTGAAAATACCATCTGAATAGGGTTTAATATATGAACACCAACTTGGCCATGAAACTAATGTTAATAAATTGAGTTTGCAATGTTGATCAAATGTTTGATATTTTACAAACAAGTTACAATAAATTACAAAAAGTGAAAAAAGCTTCACACACAAACATGCATACACATATATATATATATATATATATATATACCTTGTTTAAACACTAGAGGGCAGTATATGAAATATGACTTAACATGCCACAGTGACAACACATCATTTCAAAACGTCGATATTGTTGTTCCACAGATATTTGCAACACGTTTCAAATAAATTATCATATGTCAAAAAACAAGTTGAACAAGAAAACTAATATCTAATGAGTGCAGCATTTCTCAGACTTGCCATCAATTCTGACGCATCTAAAGCAAAAGACTGCACTAATTAGATGATGGTGCGAGATCTTGCTCCCCCTCAGCATTACTCGACATTTCCCTCGAGTACGGAGATCTATTTAAAACATTTTTGACCTTCATGTTTGACTGGGCTAAAGAGTAAGAGGCTTAAGACAAGAAACAAAACACCCCTTCCATTGCCAGCTGCCTCCCACCCCTCCACTAATGCTAATGCTGTTGTTCACTTAGCCGTTTTCATTTTCAGTTGTCATTCATGCACAACTACCCATCATTAAAAGGGACCTGGAACATTTATATCCTCTCTCTTATATGTATTTATATGTATGTCAACAACACAGGTGGTTTATTTCGAATCATCCATAACCATAATGACTCATGAGAGAGTCAATTGTGAACTCATTAACGGCTCTCAAAGATCCACTGACTTCAGTCTAACTGCACAAATGTGTTTGCGGTAGTTTCATGAATCTTTTTGATTGAATCATTAAAATGAACTGATTCAAAAGAGTCATTTGTTCGCAAATCGTACCTGATGGCTCGTGCTGTATTGGTTATTATGTGTATGGTGCTCACTGTAATGACACTAATTTATCAGCTCGGGAATCTCATTATCTAGTTTCGTCAGATTTATTGTCACAAGTTTTTAAAATGTGTCACATCTGCTATCATACTGAAGCCCCGAATTCTACTATACATGCAACTGTTTTAGCCATACAGTGACTCTGCAACAAAATACTGTAGAATTTGATTGAATGCACAGTCTTTGATGTCAACAACGAAATATATGGAAACTACAAATCTGCTAAAGATGGTTATCAAGCTGCTTCTTATTTGAAGCCACTTATGGGCAGTCAAGTTGATGAACATATGTGTGCAGCGTAGATGGACTTTTCTCTTAGTAAGTGCTTAGGGAAGCTCTGGATGGCACCTCTGTCATGCAGACAAATCTGAAATGATAGGTTGGGATTTTCAGTTCATCTCCTGCTGTAACGAAAAGGGCACGATGAAGTTCACAGGTTCTCTGTATAACTTGTACGGAGCCGCTGGGAGTACAGTGAGTGCCAAAGAACCGCAAACGTCGGCATTGAGTCAAGTTAAAGGACACAGGTTCAACCAGCCACACTGGCATATTCTATATTGACCAATGCATGCATACGCAACTCAAGCACACCCCATACACAAAGCAACCCGGCATGTCAATCATAAATCATCAACAGAGGATTTATGGAAAATCAGCTTTCTCATCGATAACATTAATCAAGTCAAGTGAAATTCCAGGCCCACACTGGATCAAATGTAGAAGCCTATATTGCATGTCAGTAACTGCATATGCTTTCTTAAAATAGTCCAGCAATATACTATGTTACTACACTACAAATCACAACATAAAGAGTTGATATTCCATTCTCAGCACTGAGATCCAAGGAAGAAACCCAGCCATTCACTACTAACCAGAATGATAAATTAGGAGTCACCGAGCTGTGGCAGACAGATGGAAAAGAGATAAACCTCTGCTCCGAGCGTAACGAGCCACTGAGAGCGTGTGCAAGAGAGAGCTAGAGGTGTTATGGACTTGTGTGTGTGTTGACAGTTCTCCACACTCCTGCATTAATAATGCAAAAAATTAATTAATTAATAAAAAAAAATTAGGTCCATTTATGTTTATTAGATAGAGATACATTCATTCTGAAATAATACTGAAGCTATGCTCTTAATTATTTTCATGTTAACACTGATATCCGACAAATAGCTGACATTAGAATTGAGAATTGCAATATATAAACACAGGGAAAAAAGTAACCATCTATCAAAGACCACTATCGTCAAAGATAATTGACAATTAGCATACAGTTTGGATTGGCGGTATGGTTCTGTTCTGAGCAAGAACTCTCTGCACATCCATGCAGCCTAGCATGGATGAGAGCAGGGAAAGCAGCGATAACCCCCCCAGGGTAAACAGAACAGAACCAACATAAATGTATTGCAGATATCGTTAAAGTTCAATTATTTTATGTACACATTTTAGAATTAGTCTGATTCAAAGGATAATCAGAAGGCTGAATCCTGACTGACAGAGGAGGAGCTGGGGATGGAGGAGGGTAATTAGCTACTGAGCAATGCGAAAACTGCTGATAATACTGAGGGACCTTATCTATGACTGCTTAGATAGGAGTCGTATTCCTATAGGTAGATGGGGATCAGCTGAGAGTCAGCTGATGTGAGCTTGACTAACATGACCTGCCAGAACTAACGCTACACTTGATTTCTAAAAAAAAAAAATTCAAACTGCAAGATGCAAACTCATTTGCGAGATGTAAACTCAGAATTCTTAGAACTGTGAGATTTTTCTCAGAATTCTGAGATTACCTCTCACCGTTCTGAGAAAAAAAAGTCTGAATTGTGAGATAAAAAGTCACAATTTCCATTCATTCATTCATTAATTTTAATCCATGGCGGAAACTTGCTTCCAATGATATACGGATATATTAAAATAAAACCAATTATTTCAATATATTGATATATATTTTCTAAATACTGATTTAATATATGATTTAAGCTCTTGGCACCTTTGTGCATGCGTAAATAGTTACTTATGTAATGTCAAAACACTGAAATATACGAGTTTGCACATGAACGTTTAAATGTTTTTTTTTCATGCCTTTAAACATCAGCAGGTCATGAATGTTACAGGGAGCCATGCTTGACCTTTGACCCTGGATGCTGACGTACCTGGGGTCAAAGGCTTAGAAACGCACCTGCTTAAAAAGGCCAGCTGCTCATACCAGATATAACTTTATTACAGATCATTCAACCCTCACATACACTTTCCAAACAAAACCAAAGATGGCAACACTGCATACCTGGATTGAATTTAACTGTTCCAGGCCTTGTTCAGGTTTCTTACAAACCAGGATCATAATCAGCTAGATAAAAGGGCCTTCTATTCCCATTACATCTTATATTCAGTAGCAGCTTCTGAGTTGATTACGAGATCTGTGTAATAGTGAACAAATCAGATATATAGTAAAAACTATAATTATATAAGATTTAATCTAGCCTGTTCGTATTAACAGCTGATAGGGCATGTAAGTGCCTGCCCTTCACATAAAAATTACACTCATCTCCTCCTATTAAATAGCAGATATGCATTATGAAGACATCATTTCGCCATTGACTGCTATTAAGTAACATTAACATTGTGATTCAGAGGAAAATAAGGTCACGTCCCTATTTTTACAGTATTTGCTATCTTAAAGGGGAGTGAAAGGTAAGAGCTAGTTAAAGATTCAATGAAATTGTTTGATGTATTTCCTATTCAAACAGGTTGGATCAGGACAAATTGTCATTTTTAAATAGAGTAGATTAAGTAAATTTTAAATGCGTATATCTGCTAAAGCTGTTAGAAAAACATTAGAATATAGATGACCTCAAAGCTAACCGACATTTAGCCTAAACTCCCAATTTGGATTCATGGGGTCTTTACGGCTGTGAAGAAAAATAAATACCCTGCTACTAATAAACTTCTATTGGACTTACCTTGTAAACAAAATGTTTAAGAAACAAAATTACTGTTGTTACCTAAAACGGTGTTCCCGAACCAAAATTTTAACTCTAGACACGAATTATCTATTTTCAAATAGCATGGCAATATTTGATGATTCATCCTTCCTCAGTTCAAAGCACGGCAGCATTTCTTACATCAAATCCAGCAATTACGAAATGAAAAAAGATTTTCCAGCATCTCATTCTCCCAAATTGACTGTTCCCTGGGCAACGTTTCATTGCTTAGCAACTGTCACATCGGATAAAACATGCGTCAGAATAAATAAATACATAACTAAAATATAAACACTACTTTCTTATTCTGACAGCTTGGGTTTTAGCATAAAAAAAAGAAAAAGCGCAGTTGTCAAATTAATGTTTCATTCCATAATTATCACTGTAAATTAACAGGGCTAGTCACAGATGGAGATCTAGATCAGTCACAGACCCCTAACAAACAGTCCCTAAAAAAAAAGAAAAAACTCTTATATGATTATTATATTAAATATAAAAATATATAATATGTTTATATATAGAATATTTATTAATTTAGGACTTGCACATTATTTACATTTGCAGTCCTTCACTGGCCACTAGTAACCCACATACCAGTTTGAAAACACCAGTGTCATTGTCTGGGCCTTAATCATGATCATGTGCCATGTTTTGCCAAGTAATTTTTAGAAACTTTTAAAGTTCTCCGTGCACAGCATAGCTTGTGCCATACCACTGCCATGTTCATTCTATAAAAGTTTCTTTCAGTCCTTAGTAAATTATTCCTAATGCTGTGGGAATACAGCCAGATACCATAAATGCCAACCTGCTGGCTACTAGGAGTCACTTAAAGTTCCGCCTCAAGCTAGACTTCCTGCCCTTCTACCTAAAAAAAAAAGATCCTGGCAAGAGTGATCTGATTCATTAGAAGAATTCATAGCTGAAAGGTAACACTCCCAGCTCAAGCTACATTGATACAAGTTCTCGATGGGGTCAAATACTTGGTCAGAACTGCCAACGGTTTTATACAAGTTGTATTCTATCTTTGGTTCTTACATGCTAATCAACTTACTCTACAATGTTTCAATAGCATTTGGCAAATTAAGTTTTTTTTTTGTGAGAGCTTTTGAAAAAAAATTTTTTTTTAAAAACAGAAAAAAAAACAGCAACAGTAAATAGTTTCCCTTATGCCTTTGGGAGCCAACAAATCCAAGCCATCTCCATTAGGACAACAGCTGCTGATTAAAGCAAGTACCATGAAGGGTAGGTGAAAATGGCATGACTTATCCTTGAACTTCAGGAGGAAATTAGAAACCTACTTTGAAAAAACAAAAATAATAAATAAAACAACCGCACCTCGCATTTGTTCTGTCTGAGTCACTTTAATCATGTCCACTTGAAAAGTGGCATTAGCACAATGCTATTCCACTACATCAAAAACAAACATTCCATCTTAGCAGGTAAATTCAATTAGAGCTGATTATCACATTATTATTTTTTTGTACAAAAAGTATTAACCTCTTCAAGAGGCCAAAGTCTGACCATCATTAATAACGTGCTAATAATAAAAAACAGTTTGACCCTGAAGTCCCCTAACAGTGTTCAGCTTTAGTGACACATAAGCAGTGCCTGCTGGGTTTTCCGCTTAATCTCCCTAAAGCCTCTAATGGCACGGCAGAATGAACAAATATTTAAATGCCTTAGTGAATACAGTCATGGCTAAAATTACACAGAGGGGGTCATATCTTTTTTTTACCAATATTGTTGAAAGTGTAACGAACATCTAGAGTGTCACACACATACACATGTGAACATTTAGTTCTATAACTACGACTTGACTGCGTCAAATGTTGCAGATATCACAACCCCATAAGTGGCAAGGTGACTTCATCACACACAATACTACTGAATCCCTCTCTAATCTAGACAGGCAGAGTCTATAAATTATAACCTACACCTGTGGGACATGGTCTTCCTAAAGCCACAAGAGCTTTAGCGCTTTCGCTCTCTCTCAATGGCATTCTCCTGGCACAGATGCATTGTGGGATGTAAACGTCACTCAGCAGTGGTCTTTGTTTAGTTACATAATACCATAAATAATCCAATGTTTGAGAGGCAAACTCATGGATCTTTAACCATACGAAGGGGGCAAGGAGGACAAATATCAAAAACTGCTGAGTTCACTGTTGAGGCTGCAAGATAAAAATAATGTCATTTTGACAGGACTGACATGGCAATTTGTGACATGAAGAGAGGAGGTCGAGCTTATTTTAGAAACAAAACCCGATACAGCCGCTGTGCAATGTCTTGAGTTAATGGAAATAACTCATATCGTCGTATGCTCAGTTAAAAGCAAAGAGCAGGTGGGGCTTGATACATTCCATGTGGTTGCCCAAAATCTATCCGAAGTGCCAAGATCAAGACGGCAAAGACAAGAGTTCCACTCATCCCGTTGGCTCACCAATCACAAGGTAGGGCCTAAGCACACATGCAAATCTTTGCACATCAACAACAGTACGCCTACATCAATCGGCTGATTATTGAGCATGCATTTAAAGGTTGACTCCGGTAAATCTTGTAAATGTACCCATGCGATCCTCTGCAACAAATCTTTTCACTGATCACTCTACTAATTCTTTTTAAAAACGCTAGATGCATCAAGCTCATGCAATCAGGTCAAAAGCTGTGAAAGGCTGCAAAAGATCCCTGTGTGCAAGTAAAACAAGACATTTGAATGTGCAAGCTCCAGTGTGAGCTCTCTTTACACACGGCACGTTCTTGCTAAGTGCAGGACTTGATGTGCATTCAGAGCATTGCAGAGATTCATCTTCTCGCTTACCCCCATTAGAGAGGCTTCCACACTCCCTCAATGTCGCTGTCCAGGTGAAGCGACCTGGTTTACTGTAGTTGTACATCTTGGGATGGTCAATAGGGTCAGAAAAAAGTTCAAAAGGATATAGGACCAAGAGTAACACAAAGTGGAAGTATGTACGGTATAGATTTCTGTCTGGTTCTACCTCCTCCCTCTGCCTCTAGAGCACTCACTGAGTCCTGAATGTAAGAGTCGCACCTGGCCGTTTTTTAAATGCCCTCCCCTCCCTTTGGGTAAACTCCCCAACTGGATTCTGGCCTGACAAAACGTAACAGGGGCAAGTGTACTGTAAAGGCCAATGGGATGTAAATCAGTCCAGGGTGCACAAGTCGTCTAGGGTGGTGTGGTGGCTTTCTGTGGGGGGTTGATGTTGTGATTTTATGCAGCTTCTTTAGGAAGCTTATGGCATGGTTTTTATAAGTGTGTGTCTGTGGTGTTGCATGTGTGGTAGACTTAGAACCTGCCAATGGAGGATATCCAAACTAGCCTCGGCCTCTTGATGTGTCCATCCACACCACACAATATGAATAGCATGTTATGCCGGGAATGTATAAGTGAAAATAAACCCTATTCATGCAAGCATGCAACGGGATCCCTTTGATCGGCATGACACAAAAGCTAAAAAGTATCACCATAGTACAAGTGTGCATCCTTACCATATCCATGTTGTCCACATTTCAGGTCATTATTCTCCCTTGAGTGCTGCTAAACTGCATCAGAACAAAACAGCTGTAAATCACCATCTAAAGCCCCTATTAGCGTCAGCTTGGTTGCCAAGTTCAGACAGTGATGTTTAGTTGCAACAATCACAGGAGCTTCACACGGTGCAAGAACATTAGCCTGCCAAGATGGAAAATGAACAAAACCATTGAACACTACAGCTAGGCATGCACGGGAAGCTTGGAGAAGCATATTTTGTAAAGGCGGCTGCCTACAACTACAAATTTACAACTGCTTGGCCGTCTCCCAACCTTTTAATTAACACTTTACATTGGGGGAGAGACTTCTGCCTGCTCCAGAACTTGTCAGACGGCCAAATCTCTTTTGGTCTCTAGGTCCTGTTTTCCAAACCACTTACTTGCAGTCCTTACATTTTGCTCAGGTGAAGTATGGATTTCAGTTGAGTTTCAGAGTTTTTGAAAGCCATCTTCAGCTGACTTCAGACCCAGAAAACACCAGCACAGATACTTGCAAGGCAAAAAAGGATACACAAAAGATGCATTTTGAAAAATGTCTCAGTGTTTTTGGACAATACAGTGAAAGCCATTGTGATTCAATGTAGTTTAGATCTACCAAAGTTGTGCACTATTTAGAAATTAATTGAGAATGGCTTTTGAATTGCAGTTCAATTCTTGAATTTGAATTGAGGTAGCAAACAAGATGCAGAATTCCAATCTAAATTAATGCAAATATGAAGTGCAATGAGTGGAAATGAAATTAAATTATTTTTAGGCCAGGTGGATGGACGGACAAGAAGATAGATAAATGCAAAATTTATAAGTACAGAATGTTGAAGCTCTTGTATCAGTTCAAATGAGACCATGCATAATCTAAAGTTATGTTTTTACCGCTTCAAGACCTACCAAAGGGAGCAGAAGATGGTCTTGAAAGGCATGCAACTTTAACGGTATAGCGTGGGACCTGAGGCAGTTTTTGTAGCTTTTGTTTATCTTTGAGTGGGGCAAAATATACTGTATATAGAGCTCAAGGTGCACAAGCTCTTTCGAGAACATTCGAGAGGTTCAAGGGGCTTATGCCAGTAGCCAGCTGGGAGCCATGGATAGTTTAATCCCAGCCAAAGCAGGCGGAGCGTAATCATGTTTTTTGGGGATACCTTTCAGGAGACCCCATCAAGTCCCTCACAGAGAGGTTTAGCTTCATCTCTAAACAACAGAAAGCACTCCTGCTCTTTCTCCTTCACCTTCCCTGTGGCATCACCCTCTTTACACAGGGAACAACACTTCGCTTGTTCTTCGAGCATTCTGAGCACAAACATGTTAAATAAGTTATCAACCCGAGTGATGCAGGGCACCTATGACAGACTTCTAAGCCAAGCAGCTCAGAGTCCCATAAATAAATAAGAGCAGAGCTGAGAATGCCGGGAAGAGTGTGCAGCACTCTAAGCTGTCAGTTAACAATCCATCTAAAAGTCTTGATGCAAACCATTCCCAGGTTAAAAGCAAAAATAAATATCTTGCCTCATGACTCCTCAACACTTTTGTACAACACTACACAAATGATGCTGCGGTTTACAATGTTTTGCATGATACAGAGAAAAAGTATCACAAACATTGTTAGAAACTCAAGGTTGTTCCGAGAGGAAAAGAAAGCGCATAAAAGCATTTGTTTCTTAAAATCAATAAGTGAATGAGAAAATCAAGTACACAGCGGGCATCAAGAAATTATTGATAAACTGTGTGGGCTGGATGAAATCCTTGAAAGTCTGACCAAGGACACGCTCTAAACTATAAAGCCAAAATAAATTATTTCAGTCCACCCTGGATTCAAGCTGTGGATCCAAAAAGGCTTTAAAAAAAAAAGAATAGGAATCATAAGGAATCCAAATCTTTTGGTATTTTCAAGGCAAAAATATTTGAAAAAAAAGAAATGTACTTCCACTGCCAAATGATGAGATGATTTCGAATAAAGCAAAAAAAAAGTAGTAAAATTAATTAATTTCAATAAAACACTACTGATAAAACTTAACATGTATCGTTAACTACACACATCATTTAAACAATCAGCCATTAACAACACTGATTTAAGACTGACAGGCCTATGTTTGAGATGCACTAATGCTGGGTACACACCACAAGATAATCGGGCTGATTTTGGGCCGATTTCTCCCCTTCCGACAATCCTAGGTAATGTCCCGATTATCTTCATGGTTCTAAAGATTATCTTATCAGATTTTACTGTGGTATGAGGTGTGTTAAGAGTGACTAAATCTGCTCGGAAGAACGTCGGAGGCGCCCCGATCGCGAATCGTAAATATTCAACATGTGTGTGGGGGGGACCCACACACTATAGGAGCAAAACAGTTAAATCTAGGATTTTTTTGTCCTCATGTTTGTGGTCTCTCACATCTTGAAGATCTTATAAGATTTTTAAAATATTTTAGTGTGTACCCAGCATTAGATGAACCAACTCATGAGTTATTTGTTCAAAAACCAGACTGGTTGTGCCGTGTTTGTAATTCACTAAGAACCTGCTCATAAGATTCATTCTTTTGGGAATGGGAGTGCAATGGATTTACAAAATCAAACTGAAGAGGATTTTCAAAGTTCTTAGGGAAATTAACACACATGTAAAAAAAAATAATTAAATATATATATACAGTATACTGGTATATCATAGATATATAGATATATAGATGATATATACATTACTCTAAAAAATGCTGGGTTAAAAAGGGACAAAACCCAGCTATTGGGTTGTTTTGAACCAGCGGTGAAAAAACAACCTAATAGCTGGGGTTGTCCCTTTTTAACCCAGAATTTTTAAGAGTGTATATATATTCATATTTTATTTATATCTATATATATATAATATATTAGATAATATAAATATATCTATAATATAAAATAAAATACAGACCAGTTTAATCCGATTCCCAAAAGAACGACTCTTATGAGGGAGTTATTTTAAGAGACTCAAAAACAAACAGTCCGACTAGTGAGGTCCAATTCCCGAAGAAATTATTCTTCTTGAACAATTCAAAACATGCAGCTCAACCAGCACAATCTGATTCTCGGCTGATAAGAGTCACTCAGACTATGCTAATTGTGTTGCATGTTTCAGGCTGTAGTTTCAATAGTTGTGTTGTGGTGCAGCTGATTTAGCATCTGCTGAATGGTAACATTTACAGAAAAAAATATTATACGGTATAAAGACATGCAAAGTATACCCCTATAGTTAAAACAAATTGTTTTAATGTTCACAGTTCATGAATTTAACTCTCATGCTTTTGATGGAGGTGGGTTTGATCAAGTGATGACAACAGTGTTTTTAATTTCACATCTGAGGCCAATTTTCATTCCATGCTCAGACCTAAAAGGGAATTACGCAAATGTGGATACTGAGACCCTTAAGCAGACATACTTGTCATCTAGTACGCTTAGCAAAACATAACCTTGGTATGAAATGCACGTAGACAGCCATCTCGAGTTACTTTCTCCCACCAGTTATCAGATTAAATTTCTCTCAGGTTTTAAAAGTGAATGATTGTTTATTTTCATGTGATAACCAAGGTAAAATGAGAGAGCAATACAGCAGTAATCACAACAAATCATAAAAGGGAGATTGGATCTTTAGCTCTCATTTTTTATCTCAAAGGAAGCAGAGGTCTTTTGGTTATGATTCAGTGAGAAGCCATTGGTTTAAAAGGCCTTTTAAACCTCAGTGTGAATAAATTCAAATTTATATAACTAAAATATATGCAACCTGACATTAATATCTCACAATTGCCTCGTAAAGTTGCAATTATTCATCATAGTCAAATTTATGATTTTCAAAAAGCCCCAATTAGCATGTAAAGTCAATTATTAATGATTATAATTTACAAGATAATTGCAATTTAGATACATAATTGAAGCTATATATCACAATAGCAGTTTTTCCCCATAACTGTGGCTTAATATCTCAAAATTGTGATTATTTCTCATTATTGTGACTTGAATTTAAACTTTATCTCAGAATTAACCGTTTCATTTTTTTACGCAAGACAGAAAAGTGCTTCCATATATACCCACTAAGAGTGGAGTCCAATTTTAGATCTAACTTTATTGAATTTATCAGAAAAATCTGTCAAAATGTTTACTTGACAGCAGCCAGTAATGCTTAATACACTGCTGATCATGAGTCTAATCGCCATCTGCAAATCTCAACATCAAATTAAAGAGTATGACTCATTCCCTCGTGGTCCACTAACTTAAAATACCACGTTAAGCATCTTTTCTTGCCATTAATGGTATTTTTAGAGAGAGACGTGCTCGGAGGGCACACGTTCACTGCCAATTCTGTATCTCCCCCTTTCATCAGACCCACAGTGGACCCTTGACTTTTTTCCCACCTGTCCTGCACCCTGAATGGGATGTGCATCTTGTATTTTGTTCCCAACGCTACAGGACCTGCACTGTGTTAGCATCCCGCCACAGCCAGGCTCAGGATTTTCCACTGGGCTCTTTTGTGTGCCAGAAAGCCTAACTGTCAGTCAGACGGCGGCTGTAACATGAGCAATCGACCAAGCACTGGCACTCGCATGCTGGGGATGGCTGAAATAGCACTTTCCATAAAACACGCAGAGAGAGGGCAGTGAAATCTGACCTCAAGATGGGCTGCCAGTTCTCCCACCCCACTCCAATATCCTTATCATGTCCTACCGCTCACCCATCTACTCAAATTCTGCACCAACAACCTCACAACAAAAAAAGTAAACGCACAGAGAGCAAGAGAAAGAAGGGGAGGGGGGAAGCAAAGGGCCTTTCTGAAATTTAATCAGTCATTAACTGCAGCTGCAGGAACACAGCGAGTAAATATCTGTTTGGTGCTGGGGGATGGGGGTGGGACAAATCCTACAGAAAATATTAATTAGACAATTAAATATTAAAATGAACTCCTTTCAAATCTATTTTCACGTGTATGAGCAGTACTGCACAAAAATTTACAGAATTATGACAATAAGGTGCATTAATACAGAACACCACATTATTTCCTAGGTATTAATATGTTTCCTGTCCTGAAATGTATTGATATTACCGCTTACATATATATATTGGAAAAAAAAAAATATCTTTAACCCATTTCATATATCGATATCAATTCAATGTTTTATAACAAAATAAACCTAAAACAGCCATGTATGGTCGAAATCATGTTTTTTAGAATATTTTTATTATTGAAAAACAACTATCTTCATTTTAATACTATCATATATAGTATTATAAATCTTATAGTATATATATATATCATATACTATATATGTATAATGAACATATAGATATCTACACACACAAATACCATAACATGTTACATAGTGGGGGCGGATATAAAATAAAAATAACATTTAAAGACACACATTTTTGTATTCAATTTAATAAATTGTAAATTTACACACATATATATATATATTAATTATAATATAATATATATATATATATATATATATATATATATAATAATTTATATATATCTATATATATATACATAAAGAAAGATATTTTTTTTCAATAAGAAAAACATATCGCAAAACCATGTATTTCAACATACATGCTGTTTTAGATTTTATTTTGTTAAAAACATGAATTTTTAATTGTTATTTCGTTTACAAATTTTACATTTGAATTATATACACATATATATTTATAATATATATGTACATATCATTTCGCAATGAAAGATTTCTTTAAAAACATAACAAAAAATAAAAAATAATATAAGTAATGGTTTTTCCTAACCACCGCTGACAGAATTAAATTAAGGGATTTAAGGGATTATTCTTTTATTCTTTTTATTTATTTATTTGTGTACTTTAAACAATTTTGGTCACTTGATATCTAGCATACAGTCTGGGTCCTGAAGCAAAACCAACAGAGAGCCACATTGATTTACAACACGTTTGTTTTTTTCTACAAAACATGGCTTGTTATCTCCCTCTTGTGGTCACATTGTACTTCACATCCTCATAAACTACAGGAGAAGGGCGTCAGGACAGCTCTTGACATGGTCATGACAGCTAATAGCACACACTCTTGACTAGTCTGACAGGAAATGGCACTAACATGTAAACACTGTGTTCTTGCATTATACATAATACACAGCTGGATTTAGTGGTCTGTAGTATTTCAACCCCAGCTCATTAAAGAACTCTCTGGCCAGTATAAGCAGGGCAATTAACAACAGCATGAATCAGAAGAGATATACGCAGACAGGACACATTGAGTTACAAGAGACTCGTAGGGCATGGGAAGACCGGGTCTCGAATTTACAGCCACTGAGTTCAAAAGGAGTTTCATTTACATTAATTAAGGTGCTTCACTTGAACTGGGACTCTGGGGAAATTATAAGAACAGACACATGATGCCTCGCATAACTAAGCTCTTTATACAGTATTTTATTGTTTATATTCTGCAAGAAAGAAAAAATTATGCTGGTAACTGCATCAAGTTGCTTCACAAGCCAGATGCCAATAGCCCATATCAGAAAAGTTCTGGTTGCAAAATAAACGAATAAAATCGTCTACATAGAAACTGACTTTCAAAAATAAAAAATAAAATATTCAGAAATATTCACTGGAATAAAAAGTGTGACAACTATCCCTCCCCTGCATCTAAATCTATCTCTGTAAATAAATAAATGAATAATGCCAAGGCCTCCAGCTGCAAGCACAGTTACGATTTAAAGACAGAAAACTATCCTCATCAGATTACCTCCTCATTAACTCTCATATCACCCTTACCGGATGATGAAAGATAAAAGGGAACAGAAGTTATGAGAGTGAAAGTAATTTCTGCCTTTAGGTTGCAAAACCTTCTACTTTCATGGCTGACCATCAGTCATTACTCTAGCCGCAAACCAGCATCATGATTAACATCAGAGCAGAGGAAATATTGGAAAGCTGCACAGAATTTAAAAAAAAAAAGTGTTTTTGTGGGTTCTTGAGTTAATACTACCAAATACTACTTTTTCTGTTGAACACAAAAGAAGAAGGTTGGTAAACAAATAGCTGTAGCCATTGAGATCTATAAGATGAGGGGGAAAATAATATGGAAGTCAATGGCTACCATCAAATGTTAGGTTACCAATATTCTTCAAAATATCTTCTTTTGTTTTGTTCACAAAAAAAGTGAAAACCCAGGGGGTTGAGTAAATGATGACAGAATTTTCATTTTTGGGTGATATACTCCTTTAAGCTTTAAAAATGATAAAAATCGACTCATTCTCTACATAGTCTCTTCCTAAAACCATAGGAAATGTTGGTTTTGGGGGGTGGGTGTACTGTAAGTAGAAGACAAAAGTTTGGCCTAACATGGTACTACTTACCTAAAGTACCCTCTGACAATTTAATATAATATTTCAATAATTTAACAACATTTGCATGTTCACAGTTCTCTGATGTTAGTTAATAGTAACATGACATGCAGGTAAACGGACACAATTTCATTTTTAGTAAGTGTTTTATTACGATAAAACGCTTCGTGAACCCAAGTTTAGCCAACCCTAGTATAGGCTATTTCTATAGAGAATAGACAGGAAAATGAAGGCAAAGAAATCACACTACCCACTGTCCATAAACATGATTGAATGACCCGCACAAAGCCCAGGCCTGAACCACACTAAATACCTATGGGATGAATTGGAACAGCAACTGTGAGCCAGACCCCATTTGCCCAACATCCGTCCCTGACCTTACTGATGCTCTTGAGTCTAAATGGGAACAAATCCCAGGAGTCATGTTCCATCATCCAGTGGAAAACCTTTCCAGAAGAGTGGAAGATGAAGGAAGCCCAACTCCTCAAGCCCATGGTTTTGAAACCAACAAGCACATATGGTAATGCTGTTTGAGCGTCCACATAGTTGTAACCATAGATTTATGACAAAAACACTTTATAGCTGCCGAGATCCACTGAGCACATTCCTAAATATATATATAAAATGTATTTATTTTTTTATTTTTTTATCAATCTGGTGACAGATCACAATGTGTCCTCAGCACATGATTCAGTTGCACAGATAGCTTAGAGATGTCTAAATATGGGGCTGCAAAACCACAGCGGCTCATCTTATGCTTGATTTGCTTCATCATCATCAGCTGAGAGACACAACACCATTAGCATCTCGCCTAAATGAACTGTCACGCATATGATGGCAACAAAGACAGAAGAGGCTCTGAAGCTTCCTTCACATAGTTAGACTCGGATTAGTACACTGCAAACTAGTCTACTTTCAGTGAAAATAGTAGATATCCAAGATTTCAAAAGACCATCTACTCTACAATGATCGTAAACAAATAAATAAATAAAAATAAATAAGTAAATGCTAAAAAGGAAAAAAAGGAAATAATAATAATGCTAAATGATCAATGTAACTACATAAACCTTACTGCTGTACTTTTTAAATGTCATGTTTGCTAAATGAATGCATCCTTTGCTATACCATTATAGGCTAATGCATATAATAACATAAGTAGACAAAAATAAATGCATATAGAAAAAAAATAAATGCCTAAATAAATACAGATAGATACATGCATAAATAAATGTATATTGATAAATAAATGCATAAATAAAAATAAACTCATTAATTAATTCTCACTCTTATATTGCATGGATGGCTAATAATAATAATGTACTTACAACTGATTAAGTGCTGTCTCAGCTTTCTAATCAAAGATGATTTGGAAAACGTCCATGGCTGGGTGACCTGTGCAGGGGTCTCAGGTCCAGATGCTTCATCTCCTGTGTCTTCCATGTTCAGCTTGCGTTTTTGCAGAGAACCTGGCTAGAAAGAAACAAACTGGTCTTCAGTCAGATCAGGGGTTATTACCAAGTGCACTTAACCTCTGTTGCATAGAAACCTCTCTACAAACTGTTCCACGGCGAGAACATATCATTCGAAAATTCAGAGCGCCAGTGGTACGTCATGTGGGTCAGATTTTATTGTTTGGCAACAAGTGCACCATGGGTAGTGCAATTTACATAAAACTAAGCACTGTTGGAAAGTTTACAGTGATCTTCAAATATCAGCAGGATTATAGTCTTGCTATTTTAGGGGGCATTTGTCGGGATAACCCATGGGTCTCTTCTGTGACCCTCTTAGTGGCCAGCTGCATATCTGTGGTGCATAAATTTTTAAATGATGAGGGACATTACCATCTTCTCATCAGGGTCATCCATCAAGTGGAAACCGCATGAAATGTAATACCTACGATGATGAGCCATCTTTTAAAAGACACATTACCAAAATTGAGATTTAGCAGTTCTGAATGCTTTCATATTTAGCAGCCAGATAAATAGAGAGACAGATGTACCTACATAGATTGACAAAAACGTATTATTGCCCAGATATTCATATAAAGTTTATATTAAAGTGTAACATGCACACATGAAGTTATACATTATTATAAACATTAACATAATAATTTTATGTAAAGCTCTTTTGAAGTGTGAAAAGTGCAACATAAATAAATCTGACTTGACATGTACAAATATTATTTAATCTAAATAATCCACTCTTTTGGCACCTGGCTATCCCTGCCTGGTTTATATGGCACTTATTCAACATTTAAAATTAGATATGTCTCACATCGCGTGCCTTTTAAGTCCTAAACCTTTTTTTACCCCAGCAAAAGCTGCTGTAAGCACTGCAGTAAGTATGTGGCTTTATTATAGTACTACAATTTCATGATCTGACTCCTAATGACCACAGCATATGCGGTAAAACTCTGCCTGTCTTGCATGTATTAACGCAGTAAAGATCAGCACATTTCTCTACACTTAAAGAGCCTTTGGTCCAGGATTAGATTTAGACAACTAATGGAGTATACTGTACTCCCTTGGTGATTTTGCAGATGGAACATAGTTAATTATGGCCACCAATGAAATGCAACCATCTCTTTAGCTAAGCCAAGGACAAGGCAGTGTTCTTGATGCACTGGCCCAGAAAATGCATTCAGACTCAAATCGAAGTGAACTTGATCACGTTGCACATGGTTCAGCAGCACAGGGACAGGCTTGGAAATGAACACTTGGAACTGAACACTTAACACAAAATCAGATAGCAACTAAAGACTCACAGGTGATAATAAATCAATATTTCTAAAGGGAAATAAATGTATATTATAAATATAAAATAGATGGCCTACACACAATTTTAACCACCTAAAATATTGATGTTAATGAATTAACCTAATATTGCACACAAAAAAATAAAGAAACTGAAATATATTACCAGTGAGAAATGAAAATATGTATAATATGCCATTTTCTTGACATGATCTACCTTGCTCAGTGGTTTTCAAACTCCGAGACCCTCAGACCACAAGAGGCACAATCTAAGAAATTTACAATGATGACAGATTTTCATAAATGAAAATATGACTTTACTGTTTAGGAAGCACAAAAGATCCCCTCACAGGGATCATTTGATTTCAAAAAGGTTGAAAACAGTTCTAGGTGTGTTGTGCTTTATCATAGCTATGAATATAACAATCCCACACTAGATGGAGCTAAAAGCATTGCATTTAAAAACATCCTCAATTCACAAGTGTTACACTCACACAGATAAAATAAAAATACATGGAAAAGGATATAACTATAGATGTCACTAGCCCATTGCCTTATGAACAAACAACAGTGTGCTAATTCAATAACAATAAAATAGGGCATTTTTTAATTATGTTTAAAAAATAAGGTCTATTTTTCAAATGCAATTAAATCTTTGCCAAAATACTGCTAATCTAGGTGAACATTCGTCATTGTAGCAGTTTTAAAAAGCGTATATGTGCACAAAAAGTCATAATACTTTCCTGCTAATTGTTGTGATGCGCTGCCAATGGCTCCTCCCACTGTTCCGCCATTGGCTGCTTTGTACAGAAAGCAGCGCAGACTTTCAGGTTAGAACGTTCCTATTGGCCAAATTTTACATTTGCATAAATTCTCAGTGCGTGATTGGTGAACGGCACGTCAATCAACCCATTCCCCTGCTTTTGGATATTACCCTAAGAGACTCCACGGTTTTTCATCAGTGAGGATTGGAATGTGAACAAAGTAACACAGCCAACCAGACAAGAGGTGAACAAAACTATGATTCCTTCCCTAATTCCAAAACTGCACAACGGCAGGATTTGTCACTAGCGCCCAGAACTCTGTAAGTATGCCTTTCTAAAAAAAATAGTCTTGTATTAGAGCAAGAAGCTTCAGATTGGGGGGGGGGGGGGGGGGGGGGGGAATAAAACTTTAACCAACATCTGCAATGTTCTTCCTGTTTTTGGCAGAGCTGGATACACTCAGTCAGGATTAGATGTGAGCTGGATAGGGATTGGTGACTACCTCTCGCTTCTTCCAGAAGGAGTAATGCGTGTAAATCGGAAGATAATGATCTCTTCCAGGGAGAGCAGCGTCTTTACATGTCTCTAATCGCCAGGAGTTTGTCAGGCTTTCTTCTGCATGTCAATACACGGAGTTACGACTCCGCGCTAACAGCATTAGCTCCTCTCATTCATAGTATCGTTACTGAGCAGTTGCCATAAACCTAAACGCAGCCGAATCTGTCATTTTTGAGATGTTACTGTGGTTACTTTTTATCGTACTATTACATTTTACCTCAGTGTACGTTATCAATTTAATCAGGTGGTTTTTTACTTTGTTTAGCGCACTAGCGAGCTGGCTAACTGTAGCTTTAGTTGGTGCGCATTTCTGAAGTCTCGTGGCGTAGAAAACAGTCGCCGTATACTACGAAATTGCCTTATTTATTGCCTTATCTATTTTAATGATATAATGGCTACACTTGTTCACGTAAAACCACTTTTCATTGTGTAATGCGGCTAGGGGTTAACTGAGGGAACGACGGACAGAAAATTGGTTTTTTTAACCCGAGCCACAGAACACCTGCCCCTACATTTATCATTTTTACAATTAAAATGTGTTTATATTATATAAAAGTCAGGAAATTGCGTCTGAATGCATCATCTATGGCCTCAGGGTTTCATGTACGGCAGTATTTGAAGTTCTTTCTGCATTGGTCATAGTTCAAGTAAACAAGCGCCTGTAACCGCATATTGGCTGCTGTTTACTTTTGTAAAGATTTCATGACACTAACATTACAATTATATTCGCTTTAATTACTCACCTGGTACATGCAAATGTTAGACTACCAATGGCTCTCCGTTTTGGTCCCATAAAATTTTGGATGTCTCTCTAATCTAACACCGGATTCAACTCATCGGGTAATTTTTAGTGGCTCCATGTCCTGAAATGGGTGTCAAATAAGGGAGATGTTCAAATGTGTAGTTCTGGGGGTCCTTGCAGGGTTGAGAAACACCGCTTTCACATTTTTATGTAGTTATAAGAAATAAGGAACTAAACGCAAGACTGTTCAGCATGCTTTCACTAAAGTTATTCCATTTGAGCCAAAATTACCAGTATGGCCATTGGCCACACTATTATAACTTTCTATAACAATGGCAGTGGGTACTGTCTGTAGCAACTATTGAGTGTCCATGACAATATTTTAAGTGAATATAACATGTAAAAGAAATAATATAACCCTGAAAAAGAAAAAAAAGTGGGAAGAATGTACCTTTAGGAGTACTTGTCACTGGGGCAGTACTCTCAAAAAGACATTTGTACCTTATTTACCCCTTAAAGGTTCACAGTAGTATCTAAAAGGTACCTATTAGTACCTTAGAGTAGTATTGTGGACCTTTAAGGAGTTGGCACAAAGTCAGCACATTGATCCCTTTAAGGTACTGCCCCATTGACAAATTGTTGCACCCCTAAAGGTACATTTTTTTAAAGCCAGGAGACATCCGCTATTCATAACTTTCAGTCACGTGACCAGCTCGAAGACCTGGAGGGCAAAACATCCATAGAACTGCAGGACAAGCCTGTCAATTTTCCATCAGTTTCACAGCCGCAAATATTTAGATCACCTCTCCTAAAGGAATAAAACAAAGGTATGTGAACAAAACGCAAGTTTTGGCCATTTGCAATCCATATTAAGCACCTGCGGCAATATAATTCCTTTTAAACAGTGTGATTTTTCATAATGTTGTTAAATCTTAATATATTTAAAACAGTAATGTTCTCTATATTAATGATGCATAGTTTACATAGGCAAAGAGATGGGAGAATATGAACGCAATGCTTAATGGTTCAGTGTTTTCCTTCTAATGGTTTTCAATGGGAAACCATTTAAGTGAAAATTGAAATTGCGTAAATATTCTGGCTTCATCTGCTTGCCTGTACAAAATATACATCATCAATAAGGTGTTTACTGAATTTCGCCTTTTAATATCTACATTTTACTACATTACTACTTAATGCAAACTGCGTAAAAATAACAGAAAATCGAGCTTGCGCAGCTAGAAATGTCTGCATCCACAATTCCACATACTTCTGTAAAATATGTTTTAGCCTGAGTGCTAATAGAAGTACTTAGTCCTGATGACGGACTTCTTGCTGGCCGGTGATTCATTGAGCTTTTTCAAATCAGCAAGGTTGCCAGATTTTGACTTTCTGCAAACACAAAAAGCACCTCCCTCCCTTTGCTGTAGCCTAGCTGAAATACAGCTCTGGAATACCAACATCCTCAGTGAAAAGAACCTGGAAAGGCTATTTAGTCAGGAGTCTAGATGTTTACACAGGAAGATCATTGAAAGGAATAAAGACCTTTGTTCTTCAGCCTCTCAGTGGCCTTGCAAGTAAAAGGTATCATTCATGTTGGTGAGAATATCCGCATGGATAGGTAGTTAGTTTGTTCGTATTGAATGATTCAGCAACTTTGGCATAGCTCATGCTGTTGTTGAGTGATGGTTACCATGGGTGATGGGATGAACCATGCAGGAACTCCAAGGCAGTTTCATCAAGCTGTGAAATAATAGTTGGGCTTCTTTTTCAGCTCTTTCCTTTTCATTCAGCCACAAACCTGACTATAAGTCCATTGTTGTGGAATTATGCAACATTTAAGAAATTGTCACAAAAAATGTATCTTGCAAGTAATGACTGGAGACCCTCTTAAATTTTCTTATATGTGAAAAAAGTCTCTTTTGCATTTTCTGTTCCCTGGCCCCTTAAAGGACAACTCTGTCGGCCTGGCCTGTTGAGGGGACACTTTTTGGGACCAATGCAGACCCCCCCTCAGTTCCTCACTGTCAGTGCCTGTGCGTGGGTCAGCAGTATTTGTCGCTGTAAGTGGTTTTAGACACCTGCTTGCTCCCTATTCTCTTGTTCACCCATCAACAGCCCTGCATCCAACCCCTCCAGTACCAGCCTCCCAGCTGCTCTTATCCCCCTGCATAGCTTTCTGCATGGATAACTGTGACCTTGCATCCTTTGTGGTCAGCCTCTGGCATTGTGATTCATGTCAACCCGAGAGTGTGATCCATAAAGACCATGCCGATGTTTGTGCATGCTTGCACCCCTCTCTCTTCACAATAACCTCAAATTGTATCAGTTAAAGAATCCAGTTTACATGCAAGCACATTCACAAAGAGCCACTGGTAACATTGAACCTTTGCTGCTGAAACCTTAGTTTTCAAATGTCAGATAGAAAGGGCAGAACTGTCTGGATTTCACCAAATCATGTGCTGCAAGCCTGACCAATCGGGAATATCCTGACTGTTCATTAATATCAAGCCATATAACATGTGCTTTGTACATTTGTACCTTTAATTACGTGCCACAGCCTTTAAACCTAACAAATTAAATGTTGAAATATTAGGAGGGTTTTTTTCTTGTTGTAGTGCTCCATAGAAGAAAAAGTAATCCAGTAAATGTCAATTATTTCCCTTCATTATTTGTAATCTTCATTTTGATTAATACAGTTTACATAAAGTATTTTTACAGGGTAACTGCATGCGATTTTTTTTTTGCGTTTCTAATTGTGTTTTTGTACTGTAAATCAAGTGCTTAAACTGCCATGTTCTCATTGGCCCTATTAGCAGCATGAAAAACAAAACTGCTTTTCACATTTTGATTGCATTATAACTCAAGAATGCTAAATCAACAAACCAGTCTAATTTACACAATCTACACTTTGTTGCTTTATAATAGGAGCTTTCTAGTTTTGCTGCATTGCACACAGTGTATATTGGGCATTACAATTTGTACTAGTTGTCGTCACCCCAGTTATGTGTTGAATAAACATGTCCGTGATTGGTAACAATGCTTAAATACAGTTAAAAACCTTATGTAAATATACTGATACAAATAAGAGAAAAAGAAAAAAAATCATGGTTAAGTATGAAGAAAATTGTACTCTTGATATATTACTTGCATATAGATAAAGAACAGTTTTTCCAAGATCGATGGGAACCTAAACAGAATATGAATAATTAGGTTTCTCAGTTTATTATAGATGCTCTCTTTTTAATTCTTGCAAATTTAGTGATCAGAAATGAATTCATCAGTCTCAAATTGAATCTCATAAAACTACTATTGATTAGTTTAGATAGGGTGCTCTTATGTTTGTTTGTTGTTTTTTTCTTTAGGTGTTCATTTTAATGATCTCATTGGATTTCTTGCATAGTTCAAGGTTTGCCAAAATCAAAGGATTACTGACTTATTTACAAATCTAAAATTGATCACAATCTGTCGGCATAAAATGTGAGAACTAGAGACTGAGTTGATTAATTGTGAACTTTGTGTTGGCTTAACAGTGTAAAGGATTACAGTTCTTAGATCCTCTGAACAAAGTACAGTGAACTCAACTGTTTAAGTAAGATTACTGAAGGAGCTGTAAATATCAAGCAAAGTTTGTCTTATGAAGAATGTAAAATTGTCATTTAGGCAATACATTTTCAGTCTCTGGACATTATAGACAAGAAAGAAGCTTAAAAAGAGATTTCTCTGCCAATTCAACACTAACACTACGACCACAATTAAGCAAATGCTAATCATCCAAGACCAATAGTTATGTTGTCTGCAGCTGAAAAAAAAATGTGGCACTAGTTGGCTCTAACTTTTGTTGATACAGCACCACACATAACCACTTTCTCAGTGGTGATTTTATTGCCAAGCATAAACATGTACAACATTGAGTCATCCCAATACTGAAAATACCTTTATAGAGCACTTGCTAATCTCCCGTGTTGTGCTTTTGTATTTTCTTAGTTCGGGGTATTGGAACCAGTGAAAATTTGGACGGGCTCGAAAAGATGTCAGTCAGCGTCCATGAAAACCGCAAATCCAGGACGAGCACAGGCTCCATGAACATTTCGCTCTTCCACAAGCCCTCTCATCCAGACAGTGTGCTCACCCACCTCAACACCCTGCGCAAACAGTGCATGTTCACAGATGTGACACTATGGGCAGGCGACCGCTCCTTTCCCTGTCACAGAGCTGTGCTTGCCGCTTGCAGTCGCTACTTTGAAGCCATGTTTAGCGGTGGCCTCCGTGAGAGCCTTGACAATGAGGTTAACTTTCGAGACAGTGTTCACCCAGAAGTTCTGGAGCTGCTGTTGGACTTTGCTTACTCTTCACGTGTCATCATCAACGAGGAGAATGCTGAGTCACTTCTCGAGGCTGGAGATATGCTACAGTTTCATGACATCCGTGATGCAGCAGCAGAATTTTTGGAGAAGAATTTGCACGCATCAAACTGCTTAGGGATGATGCTGCTCTCTGACGCCCATCAGTGTAAGCGGCTTTATGAGCTGTCTTGGAGGATGTGCCTCATCCACTTTGAGACTCTTCGAGACACTGAAGACTTCTGTGGGCTCTCGAAAGACAAGCTTTTGGATCTCATCATTAGTGATGAGCTGGAGGTTGAAGATGAACAGATTGTGTTCAATGCAGTCATGCGCTGGATTAAGTATGACTTAGACAGCCGCAGAGACTACCTTCCTGAACTGCTGCGAGGACTACGCCTTGCACTGTTACCCTCAGAATGCCTCATTGAGGCTGTGGCAGGTTGTGGGTGAACGTTTACCAACACGCCTTTCGTAACTGGTGTAGTCGAACATGTCTTGTGAGTGGGTATCGGCAGAGCACGTGTGTCGTGGACACGATGGATCATATCGATCCAAGAGACTAGGTACATACTGACTTTTGGGAGTAGAAGAATGATATCTGCTCTGGTGTGGAGGTAGACGGACAGGCTGCATAGGCGAGAATCAAGGGGTGGGAAGCAAACTAGAGTGGGAGGGGGTTGATCACAGACACACCACCAACTGGCGGGTGACGCGCACAGTCTCACCACAGAGTGAGGAGAAGACACACAGTGCGGGGGCCTACATCGGGGGCGTCGAAGAATGTCTCGCAGCCAAAACAGTGGCGCAGGACAGTGATGTGTGACACGGGACCACGACCGTGGTTCCTCGTGGCTGAGTCCGCGCACAGTAGATGGAGTGGGGTGGGGGGGCAGCGTCAACGTGACATCGCTCGAAGGAAACGTGGTGCAGAGTGGCACGAAAGAGTAGAAAGTACTAATGGCGAATGTGAAGAGTAAATGTCGTGACACAACACAACACATGAATCAATAGCGACAAGAGTGTAAGTGTGCACCCAAATGCAAGAAGAAGTGTGAACGTTTTGGACATGGCTCGGCTGAACTTGAAAACTGTCTTTATGTTGTTGGGGGTCACACGGCTATAGCAGGTGTTTTCCCAGCCTCCCCATCAGTATCTCTTAAACAGGTTGAGCGGTATGACCCCCTGACCAACAAATGGACAATGATGGCACCACTTAGGGATGGTGTCAGCAATGCAGCAGTGGTCAGCGCCAAACTAAAACTCTTTGTGTTTGGTGGAACAACCATACACCGGGACAAGGCCTCAAAGGTCCAGTGCTATGACCCTGTTGAGAACCGTTGGACAATAGCTGCTGAATGCCCTCAACCCTGGAGATACACTGCTGCTGCTGTCCTTGGCAGTCAGATATTCATAATGGGTGGTGATACAGAGTTTACCGCAGCATCTGCCTACCGATTTGATTGTGAGACCAATCAATGGACGCGTGTAGGTGACATGACTTCTAAAAGAATGAGCTGCCATGCTGTGGCCTCTGGTAATAAACTCTATGTGGTCGGTGGGTACTTCGGTACACAGCGGTGTAAAACCCTGGATTGCTATGATCCAACATCGGATAGCTGGAACAGTATCACTACCGTGCCTTATTCACTGATTCCAACTGCATTTGTTAGCACCTGGAAACATCTTCCTGCCTAGATGCCTCCGACTGAAGTGTACAGATCTGTTCTGGGTAAGTTTTTGGCATTTCTCTAATTTTTGATGTGCTCCAGTGAGTTTAAACACTGTATACTGAATTTATTATTCTTTCTGAAGGTGTAAGTATCTGTATTACCTTATCTGATCTATACACACACAAATCATTTTTTATTGAAGGTGCTTCCTTTGAAAACTGCTTAAATCATAATTCTAAGCAGAGGAGCAACTGAAGTCAGTAGGCTGTCGACATTGACACATAAGCAGTGATTTCTGTCAAGATAACTGCATGCCAAAATGCTAAACTCGGCTTGGCAGCCTTTGATAGCAGCTGAGTGCCCCCATCTTATTGAGGGTTTTGAGAGTGGTTGAGCAAAGAGAAAATTGGTGTGTTAAACCATCTGGATGTCTAGCAGTATTATAGAGCAGCATGTTATTGAAGGGCAACATCTTCAAGAGGGTTGAAGTTTAAAGCTTAAACGTCTCGTGAATTTTTACTTAGGATCAGAGTGCTGCATCAGCACTAGTGAGCCATTGAAATATTGATTTGTGATCTACATTTCAAAGCTTTTTCTGTCAATTGGCTATTAGGTAGAGAGAGCACAACGTGGCTTAATCTCTGTAATTACAGTCTGCAATGAGGGACTCAATGTGGAGAGATTTAGGGAGAGGGTGCTTATTGTTGCTGGAACAGATGCCACAGTAATTTGTTTCCCATCAAATGTACCATCTAAAGCTCTTTTTCTGAAATGTTCAGCCAAAAATTGTTTTATGGTATTTTATTGGTTTTGCTGAATATTTTCACTGGCCAGAGGACAATGTGAACAGAAACAGTTTCACAATTGGAATGCAATTGTAAATGTGCATTTCCCACTTGTGCATTGAAGTCACCATGCCCAGAAGCAATCAATCTCTTAGGCTGTTGGTGCATTAATAAAGACCTATTTATATACTTCATTAGAGGAAAAGTTTTTTTTATGTGTGAAGGCAGGAAATTTGGTTACTTAAAGAACCTGCCACCTTTGTTTTAGAAATGGAAAATACATTGCCATCGGTTGTGTATTCTTGACAAGGTACAGATGGGTTATTAGCTAAATTTAATTTATTGTATTGAGTTATTGTACAAAAATTGTAATGGAGCCCCTATAAATATACAAAACAGAATTTGTTTAGTTATTCCAAACAAAGAGTAATTTGAATTAATGTGCATTTCAGTGAATTTGTCAAATTTCAGTGCATTAACTATACAGTATTTTACTATTAATTTTTTATGTCGGTTTTGTTTAAGTTTTTAATAAATGATCATTATTTCACTCTCCAAAGAAACAAGAAAACTTTAAGCAATTATTTCCATTATAAGCTCCCTGGCATGCTGTCTATTAACTGATCAAATAAAAACATGAGCATATAAATGTAAACCTATCATTTGCATTGGACTGCAAAATATTAATGCTTATTGACTATATGAAATGCATTAAGCTTTGTTATAATAACTTTACTTCTATAGGCATCCTAGACTCATCATCATTTCTGCTATCATAATATCTTGTCTGTCAGCACTTATGAAGGTAGTCCACCCACTGTCGGGTCTCATAGGTCTGCTCTACTGAATAACAAGCATTGGTCCTTGGCGTCCCGATCGACCGGCGAGCTTCGCCTGGTTGCGGGTCCATGCTAATCGGAGCAGATCGTTGCTGGGTTACACCTAAACCGAATGCCGGGAGAAGTAACAATTGTGTCTGCGCAGGCTCTCTAGGAAGCATGCTTCAGACAACTATGTCATCCCCGCAGCATTCTGCTCCACCCTTCTGCTTTCGTCGCGTGGAGCAAGATCGCTGCCCTGGCCTGTGAGGCTCCTCCACAGAGTGCGTCCGCGTCTCATTGCATCCCCTGGTGATTAGAAAATGATTACTTCTGTGAGTAATCATTAACACTCTTCATCAGCCAGTGACTTCGTTCACACCACAAGCGCTTCGTTTCACAGTGAGGCAGGTGGCCCAGCAAAAGCTGGGTTTTATAATTAGCCCCCGGGGGGCACAAAATCAGAATGTCTGGAGGACGCCCTGGCAGGCCTGTTGAAGGATGTTGGCAGCAGCCAAGAAACGCCCACAGGAAGTGCATAAACATGGTTAAACATGTTCCAAGCAAAGGGTTAAAGCTTAGCTGGTTAGCATGGCCCCACTAGACTCTGCTGGTAGACATCGTAACCACACCATCTGGCTGCCAAAAAAAAGTTTTTCCATTGAAGAGCATTCAAAAATATCTTTTGTATTTTGGCTAAATAGCAACATTTAAATATGTAATATTACAATAGATGTTTTTTGGAGAGAGCTTACATTTATATTTAAGCATATATCATTCGACAATCTGATTTGAGATATCATTATGCAGCTCAAGTGATTATTTACAGCTCAGGTGACTGGCTCTGACAGCAAAAATTTTACAGCAGAACTGAGCATCCATGAGCAAAGATAGATGTCAGTTTCTTCAAGTATTATATAGGCCTCCTAGACTCTCCTATTTGTCCCTTTACCCTGTTCAACCTTGCAGCCTTCTCCGCACTGATAAAGTAACTTAAGATGTGGGCAATAAAAGCAAAGGCTGCCGTGTTTTGAACTCTTATTGAGTGAAGGTATGAAGAATTAATAGGTGAGCAGCTCTGTGGTCTCACACTTAAAATGCCTGTTGGTCTCCATGGTGGAATGGCTCTGTGTGTCATTATGAGAAACAAAACGGAGAAGAATGAGCTTCATGAATGATTTAAAGAACTGTGCAGGGTTGGGATTCCACTTTCAGATTATAAATAATTTAAAATCTGCAGCGGCCAGGGATAAGGAGAGGAGTACCTGAATGTAATTCATTTCAGAAAGCTGTGTATCATTTTAAACAACAGGATAATTGAATCCCACAGTCTAAATTTGACATTATTAGTCAATCGCACAGCCTTGCTGAAAACACTCAATCGCGTTTCACGGTAGTTATACATTTTTTTTAGAGACTTAGTTTAATGCCCCTAAAAAAAGCTTTCAGAGAATGATGGTAGATCTTATAGAAAGTATTTCTAAATGGTATAGTTTATAAACTGCACTTTATTGTCCATGTCAAAGTTTAAAGGAATAGCCCCCCCTAAAAAAATTAAAATAAATTAATTTACTCACCTTCATGTTATTCCAAACGTTCCTCTGCAGTACAATTTTTATTTATTTTTTTAAGTGTTTCGAATATATAATGTCTATACACTGAAACAATTGGACAAATCAATGTTGGACCCTATTGACTTTCATTATATGGGGGGAAAAGAAAATCCATTCCATGGAAGTCAGTCAGTCAGTCATATACAGGTTTTAAAAAACATTAGTTTTTTTTTTTTAACTATTCCTTTAAGTCAAGGACCACCCCTCCTCTGATCTGATAATATGTGCGTTAGAGCTTATAGAAAGGTAGCATTAAGGCTTGTGCACACCGGGACGATTATCGCCGACATTTAACGCCACGTGACTAAACAAAGGGCGCTAATGTGAGTGTGCACACGATGCACAAAACGCCAGGCGTAAAAGCGTCATTTCTTAAACGCCTCGGGCTCGTTTTTTTGGTTTGACGTGCCGCGTTAAAAACTGGCCGACCAACTGCTTGTCTCATTGGTGTCTGATCACAAAGAGCAATATGACAAATGCGACAGTGACTACAAAAATATGGAGAGGAATTGCAGATCAAATAGGATTTGATGTGTACCGGTGTATTTCTGTTTTTCATTAAGCGGCATCTAATGTCAGGGAGTGAATTTGCACGTTCACTCGGCTCATCGCCAGTGAAAATCGGGGATCTTTGTTCGGGATTCTGTTCGGGAATCTCCCTAAGCCCTGTTTGATGGAATCAGCTAGAATTTGCGGGTGTAATTTCAGAAGGAAAGTGCTGGCGCCGTTTTGAGTGACCACTGGATAAACAGTCAGAAATTGCCCAAACAATACCATAATTGTTTCCGAAGTATGAGCTGGTAATGCTTTTTAAAAGTATCATCAAACTTGTTGATGACTTTGCAGGACTATAATTACAACCAGAAGCTTCAGGTAAATATAATGGGGAATATCCAGGCATTGACCTGTAACGACATCCCCTTTGACTTTGCTTTAGCACATGCCATATGTCCTCAATAAGACTTAGTTACTGCTTTTTCTGCCAACAGTGCAGTTTCAATGGACAGTATTGTGTTCAACTAATCCAGGTAATTTGCCAGTTGGAACAGTCCTGACCCTTTGCCAAACACCACAACCTCCCGTCCCAACCCCTAAAGGAGGGGCCTTTAGAAAAACTAAACCAGCTAATTGTTTTGCTGTTGCAGAGCCCATAAATCGGATTGGGCTGTTTTAATCTGATCTCTCTTTGTGGCATGCATGTTACTAAAGCAGGAAACATGATGTTTTGGCAGTGTCCACAGTTCTCCCAACTGGTAGAAACAGGCCGATACAGGTAGCAAAAGGCCATGTTTCCCATGTGCCTCATCCTCTCTGACCCGCCAAGGATTGACAGAGTTGGGTAAAGGCAGGATAAGCTGTGCCTGGTCGATGTGCCCCGTTTAAACTAGCTGTGGATTTGCACATTCAAGTGCACAGTTAATGGCAGCGACTCTCCGTTTCCTGGAATGGCACAGCTCTAATCAGTCCTTAAATTGATCCTTTAGGATCACCGTATTAGGGAGTACTTTAACCCCACCATCAAGTCTAGTTTTGATAAGCATGAGCCTATTGTGTTAACAACATGTTTAACAGATCTACACAGAAGTGTGTTTTTGGCATTGACTATATGCCAGTTCCGAGGAAATGTTTAACCATTTAGCTGTAAAGGTCTTGTCCAAACTTAAGCATTTCCCATCTGGAGGGCCACCATTACCTAGCAAACAAGTACATTTGCATTTCAGTTGGACTGAAGTAATAATTTGTCTTTTTTAAAATGTCACGTTAATGCTTTAATCCTAAAGAAATCGTCTGGACTAACAAATCTAGATAATGCGATTGTAGCTTGGCTTCACCCAGCATGTATACACATTAATCAGACTAAAATTGGCTCAGGTCTTAATGCTTGTTCTATTTACTTAATTAAAAAAGCAACACGGTCATTAAACATTTTGTCACAGTAACTTAATTTCATTTCAATCAATCCACTTAAATTTGTTGAATGGAAGTTGACTTAATCCTTTTGTGTTGGGCCTACATGAATTATTTTATGCATTTATGAGTAAAGGGAAAGGCTTATGTTATGTTTAGTTATGGGTGTGGGTTTGCGGTTGCCCTTGTGCTGAAGAAGGGAGCTTTGATGTGTGGTGTGTGTTGTGTGTGTGTGTGTGTGTGTGTGTGTGTGTGTGTGTGTGTGTATAAATGGTGCATTTCTATATATTTATAATTTTACACATTTATTTTTAATGTGCAGATTTATATATAATTAAAATACATTTTAAATTTGAAGTTACATATAGCAAGCTAATGTGGCAATTCCCATTTGAGCTATAGGTTTGATAAGCGAATAGACTTGTACTAGTTTTTTTTTTTTTTGAGAGGAAATAAAGAGCAAGTTGCATTCCAACTAGATTGACAAATTGAGGTTTTTTTTTTTTTATCAAGAATTATAGACTTTTAATGTAAATACAGTATTTCTCAATACAGAATTATTCACCCGCCCACAGGGGTTTACCTTGAGATTTTCACCTAAACCAACACATCATAAGCACATAATTTCTATGAAATTCAGCAGACGGTTTTATCCTCTACATCTGAAAAGTATTTTAAAACTAATGTCATCTCAGCGTTCCCTTCAAGTGCATGTGGCAGCTATTCTGCCAGATCAGAATCTCACACTTAATGAATCATAAAGCAGATGGACGCATTTAAGGTGGAATCCACGGCTGGGATCTGCAAAATATTTACTTCGTTTTTGGTTTATAAAAAGCGCGCGTCAGTTAGTTTTGATGGATACGTCAAAGGCCTTTTCGATGCAGATGCTGAAATCATTTCATTGTTGCGGCTTAACACACTTACGCCCTTTAAGGGGGAGGCATTAGCATTAAATTACAATGTAGTGGAGGTGATGAGAATTGAATTAGAGGCAAGCTTCACTGGTGGGATGTGAAGCTGATGTAAGCTATTGATTTTAAATATTCTGTAAACATAGGGATGTTGAGAGGGCGTTAGGGGGGAAGGCTTATTTAAAGTGCTTCGAGATTACAAATCCCATCTGCTCTCAACGGACACAACAACAGACGAGGTTCAAAGATGCTCGCAATTGATTCTACTACTTTGTCCAAGTCAGTTTGGATTTCATAATCCGTCTGTTTGAATTCCATAGTTTTTTTGGTGCATTTACATTCTTTATTTCAGAACAACTACAGATTTGTTCCTGTTGCAACACAGCAGCTAACAAGCTATGTGTTTCCCGTGTGGCTGGGTATCGATACAGATTCGATTCTGATTCACACGATCTTGATTTAATTCCAGTCTGATTGATTCATTTAAATATATTTCAGTTAGAATTTACATTTTTCTTACTTATTAAAGAAATTCCCTGGTCACGCTGTAATACAAGACCGTGTTTCAGACTGATTCAAATTGGTAACTATTAATTAAAAAAGACTAAGCATATTGGAGTCGTCTCAAGAATCCGTTTACACTGGTTATGCTGTATGTTTTGATTCACTATAAAGAACCACTCAGTCATTTGTGAATCAGACTACATTCTTTACATTGTATGCAAAGAACCGGTTCAATTCTTCATGCATCAAACTTCCCTTTAGTTTCCATTCCTCAAACATTTTGCATAGATTGACTAAGCTTAGTATGATGCTAGTAGACATTTGACATTTCTGACATTTCTCCCAGTCAATTTAAATGACCTCCTACATTTGCATCAAGTTGGCTTGCATTGGCTGGGTTCAAATTACAGCGTTTGGCTTTGAGCTCTGAGAAAATCTGGTTTTAAACTGTGCCGTCTCTCATTACAGGTGCCATGGTCTTCTAGCCACACTGAATGGACGACAGCAGGGCTGGATTGTCATTGGCTGGCCTGAAGCACCTCTGCTGGGTGGGTGTGGTGTGGCTGCGGTCGGTTACGGCCACTCTCGAAAACAAACCATCTATCCACTGTTGAGAGGAGCCACAGAGAAGAGCTGAAAAATCTCCAGAAGAGAGGCCACAAAGGCCTTCTCCCTACAGCACAACACTAACTCATGCCATGCTTGTTCATTGCCAAATCAGAGGCACAAGGACACAATACACTCTTACACCAATATCTACTCTTTGGAAACTCTTTTGCAATCCATCGAGGTCAAGCACATTCCATTGAACTATGATAAATGACAACTAAAGCATGATTTTCCTTTCTTCTTCACTTTGATTGGCAGTAGAGCATGTTCATGTTGCTTCCAAAACGCCTTATGGACACTGCGTTAAACGAAACATCTACAGAAATGCAAAACATCCCCATGGGAAAGTGCAAGTTTACTCAAGCAGGATGTGAAATGCCTGTGGTACTTCTATTTAAGTATCTGTGAAATGGATTTTAACCTGGAACTTGTAGAGATTCTACAGCACAATGTACTATCGAGGACTTCCTCTCGTTTTAAGATTTCTTGAAGGTTTAAACATTTGATAAATGCATTTAATTTATGTGTTTGTGACTAAAAACAGTAAAGAGAGAAATTGCAGAGAGTACGTGATGGATGATGAGGGTATTGATGTTTGTAACCCTTTTCCTTTGGATTTGAATGCTGGATTATCTTTAAAGGAATAGTCTGGGTTTAATACAAGTTATGCTCTGTCGATAGCCTTTGTCACTGAATGTTGATGAATTTCAACTAGTTCCTCGTTCCAGTGAGGTACTTACAATGGGGCCATTTTATAAACAATAGGGCCTTTCGACACCGCTTTAGTTCCAGAACTAAATATACAGTTCTAAAGTACTGGGACGATTTTGCGCAAACAATTTCCCAGTACCATTTAAAGGGTTGCATTCGCACCGACAGTGTGTATTAAGAAGTAACATAAGCCGGTCGACAGCGACGTCATTTGTGCATGGCGTTCAACAACAGAAACAAAGAAGAACAACATTAACAACAGGAGGATGGAGGACGCTGTGATCGGAGCTGTTTTTGTTGTGTCTCGCGGGTTTCACAATAATAGACATAGAAAGTCGACGTATACGTAAAGCGATTGAAAGAACTCGTGCTTGCACTTCAGCGTCTGTCCATCTATCGCTGTTCTCCATACTTGCGAAATAAGTTGACAATGTTTACAGTATGTTTACACTGCGTTTTGAATCATGGCGGCTGAGGGTGCTTTCGCACGCATTTGGCCAATCAATGTCTATTGACGTCACGATTAGTACCAGTTGTGCTGGTTAGACCCTGCTCCGGAATAGGAGCTAATTTGGTTCTCGA
The DNA here is from genome assembly GCA_018155175.1 of Sinocyclocheilus anophthalmus. Lineage (NCBI taxonomy): Eukaryota > Metazoa > Chordata > Actinopteri > Cypriniformes > Cyprinidae > Sinocyclocheilus > Sinocyclocheilus anophthalmus. The sequence continues at coordinate 204,443 of JADLZN010011372.1, read as the reverse complement.
AAAAGACAGTCCGGTACTAAAATCGCACCCAGTTCCGGCGGTGCGAACACGCCAAAAAGTGGGTAGTTTCACAATTAGTTCTGGTACTATGAAAAGGTTCCCGCGGTGCGAAAGGCCCTATTAAAATTTTAAAATGTATTTTAATAGTATAGTCACAAGACGTAAATATGCATGTTTACATGATTATAGTGTAAATGAATAAATATGTTGCCATGATGCAGCAAAACTTTAAAAACAAATGTAAAAAATGTTAACAGCTTTGCAGCTCATTTTCATAAATTATTAAATGTGCTTTGATACAATAAGCTCAAATGCCTGCTATCTTCCAAAAATTGGCCCCATATATATATATTATTTATTTTATTTTTTTATTGATTGGGCTTAATTTGTATTGAACCCGGAAAATTCCTTTAAGAACAACCATGATTCTGAAGTTGAAGGTTGGTTTTCTGCTCACTTAACAGTCTTAAAACTCTTGAAAAGGGATATGAATTTAAATTGTGTTTTTATCTTCGGTAGTAAATGACTCCCTGCTAAACATTTCCATTTGAAGGGGACTTTCTGGGATTATGCAGCAGATCCCACTGGCATCCTTGTGAACTGAATTCCTGGTGCCTAATACCGGTAGACGTGTTTGTTGCTCATTCAGTCAGGTGAAGGGTTTGAATAAATGATTTTTTGATGCTTGCAGACTGGTTTCATAAGCAGCCTGGATTCCTCTCTGAAAACTCCTCCACGAAACATCCAAGGTTTTTTTCTAATGTTACAGGAACAAGCTTTACTTTATTAGCCAAATCCGCATGGATTTTTTTTTTATGCCTCTTAACTTAGTTTTATCCATTGCATGAGGTTTCCTGCTCCTACAGAAATAATTTAGAATGTTAGCTTTGTTGAACAAAGAAATTTGAGTTAATATTTTAATATTAAATTAAAATAAGTTACAAAATTCATGTTTTATTTTTATTTATTTATTTTGGTCTTGATGCAAAACAACAATCCATTCACTAATAAGCCATTAAAATAAAATAAAAAGTGCAATTTATAATATCGTTGACATTTGTTTGGGTGCAATAAGTCAAAACATACAGTTCTTCTGATCGAAATAAAGCTGTGTGTACAAGAAGAAGAAAAAAATCAAATATGATTATTGGAGCCTCTTTTATAGGACGACTAGCCACTGGGCGTGCCAGCGCCAGATTTATGGGGGTGTGGCGACATAAATTCATATCATCATGCTTTATTCCCTAAAATAAGAGAGACCCGAGTCCAGGAATTGTGGCGTCTCTGGTAACAGAGGCTGGCAGTTCATAATGATTCCTTGAGGCAACCTCCTGCAAAGCTTTTATCAAGTTCATTTTTACTCTTATGCCTGCAAGAAGCTATTTGACCGGATCATTGGGTGCACTGCATCAGTATTTTACAATATCTGCTTTGGAATGAGACAGCGCAGTGGAATTTCAATTTGATTTTACAGATCTGACCACTTACTGTGATACGGGCAGTGAACATTTCGCAAAATCATTCTACATCTAAAATAATTTTTTGGCCTTGAGGTATGGATAGGAATAATGACATTACGACAGTCTGTCTGCAATTTCTTTGTCAAGGCGTTCTACTCTAGGACTTTGGCTTGGCGCATCCACAGTGGATGGGGGAGGGTTGAGAGGCCCCCAAAGACAGACGAAACAAGGCACAGGTCAGGAACGCAAGCCGACCCTACAGGGGGTCGCAGGGAAGGTACGCTCCTCTGCGGCAGCACGTAAGGGCCTCCTTTAACACGACTGTGTTGGAGGCACAGGTTCCCCTTCTCCCTCTTTTGCCTTTTCAGGCCACCTGCTAGCCCCCTGAGACTGGGCTCAAATACAGCCACTACCCTCTACTTACACCCAAGAAAAGGACCTCACCAAGGTGAATTTTTTTTTTTTTTGTTTTTTTTTTTTTTTTTTTTTTTTTTTTTTGTTTTCAATTTTTTTTTGATTTTTTTGTTTTTTTTTTTTTTTTTTTTGTTTTTTTTTTTTCTTTTGTTTTTTTTTTTTTTTTTTTTTTTTTTTTTTTTTTTTTTTTTTTTTTTATTTTTTTTTTTTTTTTTTTTTTTTTTTGTTTTTTTTTTTTTTTTTTTTTTTTTTGGGTGTATATTTTTTTTTTTTTTTATAGATTTTTTTTTTTTTTTTTGGGAGGGTTTGGTTTGCTGTGGCTGTGTTTGGAATGTTTTTTTTTTTGTTTTTTTTTTTTTTTTTTTGTTTTATTTATTTTTAGAGATAAAAAAATTATGTTTTTTTAATAATTCTAAGTAAGATATTTTAGTGGTTTGATGCTGTGTGTGAATTAGATTGTGGGGTTTTTTTTGTTTTTTTTTTTTTTTTTTTTTTTTTTTTTTTTTTTCTTTGTTTTTTTTTTTGTTTTTTTTCAAAATTTGCTAATTTGAAAATGAACATTTTAAGCAGCCATCCGGGGGTTTCAGTTATATTTTCAAAACGAAGAGCAATTTGGCAGCACATTCTTTGAATTATAAAAAGTGGATTTGGGCATTTACTTATCTTTTTCCTGTTTTGTTTTTTATTCTCAGTTATATTTTTCTATTTAAAACATAAAATTACTTTTTATTTTACAAGTCGTCATCAGCATAAATTTAAGATTTGTAATAAAAATACAGTAAATTTAAGAAAAGGTTTCTATCTATATCTATTATTACATTTAAAAATTTGGGGAAATACATTTCTAAGTTTGGAATAATTAAGATCTTTTAATGTTTTTGAAAGTAGTCTCTTTTGCAAGATTATTCATTTGATCAAAAATGCTGTAAAATAATATTAAAATCTAAACGAACTATTTACTTCATTATATTTTTAAATGTTATTCCTGTGATGGCAAAATCATTTTCAGCAGCCATTACTTAAGTGCTTAGTAACACATGATTCTGAAAATTACATTCGAAAAAATTAAAATATAAAAGTTCTTTTAGATTCTAATATTACACAATATTATTGTTTCCAAACTGTATGTTTGATTAAATTAATGCAGCCTTGGTGAGCATAAGAGGATTTAAAAAATAAATTAAATTAAACAAAAGTTCCAAACCTTTGACTGGTATATTGTTCAAACGTTTGGGGTCTTTAATGTTTCCTGATCATCAAGGCTGATAGATATATACACACACACACACACACACTTTTTCTTCTTTTGATCTTTTATTAGAAATGTAATTTTTCCCGTGATGCAGCTAAATTTTCGGAGGAGGCCATCATTCATTACTCCAGTTTTCAGTGTCACGTGATCCTTCAAAAATTATTCTAATATGCTCACTTGAAACATTTCTTATCATTAATGCTGAAATCATTTTGTGCTGCTTAATGTTTTTGTGGAACTTTGACTGTGTTTGGCTTTTTCAGGATTCTATGAGGAATATAAAAAGAATAGCATTTATAGCAGTCTGAAACCACATGTACACTATAACAAACAAGAGTTTAAAACTAATTTGCAACTTCAGCTTCCCCTTGTGTATGGAAGATGTTTGGTCTCTGAGTGCAGTTGTTTGGCAGATCAGCATTGGCAATCTCATGCAGAGAGCGTTTGCTAATTGAAAAGCAGAAATGTTTTGCCTCAGTTCTCTCTGAACTGGTGCATAATTGAGGCCGTAAAGCATTTCGCTCATGTATATTTCAACAGGTCTCTCCTGCACATTTGAAATCTTCAGCGCAAATCTCACTAACTTCAAGAAGCCTGAGTAGTTTTCACGCTGGCCACGTTTTGCAACAAAATTATTATTCAATTATTTGCAGATTTAATTAAGCATTTGCTGTGCAAGGATGGAAGGGTAGATTTTATCATTACTTTTATTTACATTGTTTCATCCTTCACTTTTTCATCTGGGGAGACAAGAATAATACTTCTCTCTCTCTCTCTCTCTATATATATCTAGATATATAGAGTTTAATTTTTTTGGGATGCAGATCTTATCATGGCCAGGTTGCGTGGCATTTCCTCATCCACAAAAACCTTCAACAAAACTATGGCTGTCAGGGTTATTTTCTGTTTTGGTTTAGTTCTATGTCCCTTGTTTAATTTGACCCAGTTTCCTTTGTTCCCATTTTCCCTTCACTCATTTGTTTCCATAGTTACTCAGTTCTCACCTGTTCTGATTCCGTTAATCATCTGTCTATTTAAGCCCTCAGTTTTAGTCAGTTTCTTGTCTGGTATTGTTTGTATGTTTCAGTTGTTGTTTTATGGTTTCTCCTGAGTATTCCCATTGGCTTTATTATTAAAGTCTATTAGTTTGTTGACTTCTCCTGCATTGTGTGCTTGATCCTGCACAACATGTTACAATGGTAGGTAAAATAAAATAAGACCCAGACTATGTAAGGATAAACCTGGTTTGTGCCGACCAAAGTTTGTTTTGAGTTGAGTGTCAAGAGCACAAAACCATCAGATTACAGATACATTCAGCAAACATCTAGGGAACATAAAGGTACATTCCCAGTTTGGTCATGTTAACGCTTTTGAATATTATTGGGTCGAAGCAATTTGTGGTAATGTGATTAAGAGCATTTGTTGAAATGATCAATTCTGGTAAATCTTAAATTTTTGGACATCTCTTGGGTGATCAGTGTGAATAAAATCTCGTTCTCACTTTCATATTAAAGTAATCAGCTGCCATCACGCTTTCACAGCTGATGTCTGGGGTGGATTGTTATTCTTTTTTTAGGTTTTTACTAAATACTCTGCTCTAGTTTATATGGGTAAAACTGGTCAATATTGCTAAAATTACTCCAATATTTTTGCCAATACACATATGAATAGGCATTATCATAAATATCAAGTCAATATTGAATTATACAAATGCACCTAATAATAATAAATAAAATAACAATTACTATTATTATATTAATAATAATTTTTATAATGTATTATCTATTATGGTTTCCACAAAAATATCAAGCAGCAAAAAACTGTTTTCAAATAGTTAGGGACATACTCAATTATAATGATATTAATAATTGAGCAGTAAATCAGCATATTAGAATGATATCTGCATGGATCGTGTGACACTGTAGACTGGAGTAATGACTGCTAAAACATTCAATCAAAAATCTGACAATAATAATACTAATAATAATGAATTAAAAAAATAATCAATAGAAATTAAATTACAAATAGAAATCGTTTTTTAAATTTTATATTATTACATTTGGATTGTAATTTTTTGATAAATGCCGCCTTCTTTCAAAAAAATAAGTAATTATATAATGTGTGTGTGTGTGTGGTACTTTGTAGTAAAATAGTATGGTATATTTATATTTTGTATTAAATTACAGCATTTTAACTTTATTTTCCAATTAAGATTGCAAAGTTATTTTAGAATGCCAGCCCCAAAAGCGTCTGCCTCTGATGAGATGATTGGCACCAGTTGTGGCTCGACAGCTCCCCTATTTAGTGTCGCTGTGTCTGCTCTGCCTTTGTCAGATTGCTTTGGTTCTCATGTCGTGTTTTTTATAGTGTAGTGTTTTGTTGTCTCTGTGTTCCGGTTCCCGTTCCTGTCTGGATTGTCTCTTGGTCTTATTTCAGAGGTTTGTCTACCCATTGCAGTCCCTGCGCTACCGAGGAACACTCCTGCCATCTGCACCCAAGACATCTGACTCCTTGCTATGCGTTTCACCTTTTTTTCAATAAACTGTTGTCACTGCATTCGAAACTAAATCTCCCATGACAGAATATGTCTGGCCCAGTATTTTTACTCTCTTGGACGTTATAAAATGAGAGCGAAAGAGACAGCAGCATGTTGCAAGACTTTCCCTTCCACAAGACAACTTTAATTATATAATATCAATTATAATTACAGCCACCCACACATATCCTAGAAGCGCTGGCAGCAGCCCAACTCATTTACACATACAGTATGAGAGCTCAGAGATAAAACAGGCACAAAGCAGCATTCATAGACTCTTCATTGGATTCACCCTCTCTGTGATCCGAGCTGTCATGGATACCACAAGCTCATCACACATTTACATTTAATTAAAGTGGACATGCCAGATCAATATGTTCCATTAGCTCCAATATGTCTGTGACAGAATAAGCCAACGACATCAGCCACTAATTTCCCCAGCGATGCCATCGACAGCAGTCTGTGCTATCCTGCTTTTAAAGGGCCTGAATATGGCGTGAAGCTCCGTGGTCTGAGGATTTCATTTTTATGTCTCTCATTTCATCGTTTATGGCTAGACAGGGCTGTTCAGTGATTTAGGGGCAAAATCAGCTTATCAACGGTTTACACAATTAGTGGGCACCATGCTGTGGTAGCACATTGACTGTGAGAATGTAAATGCCAATTTCCAAAATTAAAAAAAAAAATTTTTTTGTGGGATTTTTTTGCTGTCAGTTTTGCAAGCTGAATGGGGTGGAGTAAAGACTCAAAATGGTTTCAGGTCAAAGCTGACAGCAAAAAATGCTGAAAACAGGATACTCTGCGGGTCAATGTTCTGTCAACAAACGCAGACTTTAGAGTCAAATGAGAAAACCTAGCAACATAAAACGTGCTTACGCTTGTACGAAAATGAGCTATGAGTAAACATTGTCAGGACCGTTCCTCTGGACACCGCCAATCTAAATCCCTGTCTTTGGGAAGACTAGGTGTTCATTTCAATCTCGTGTTTTTGGAGGTTTTCGAAATTGGACCCAAATAAGCGTGTGATGGTAAATTAACCAAGTTTGCTACTATTTAGAGATAGTTTTATTCTCTGTTGCCCATTATTAACAAGACAAGTGCATTCTGGGAGCTCACAAATCAACAATATTGTCCAAAATTATTTGTTCAGACCGCTATTACACTAAAAGGGACATTCTATTGGGAAATATATTTCCCAATATAATATTTGGAAATATAATGTGTTTTCTAACTTGATTAATGTCTCCGGTTAAAAAACCCTGTATGCTTTACAATGCTTTATTTATTTTACATTAAAATAAAACAAATAAAATAGCTGTATTAAGTACATAAGTACAGCAAGAAAGTACATTTACATTATTTTTTACTTAAAAATAGCAGTCAATATGCAATGCATTAGTGCAATTAAACGATTCTAAAATGTATTTCGTTTTTTAAGTATCTGTCAATACTGTATGTAATGTATTTGTGTGGTTAAAATACAATCAAAATGCATTGCAGTTTTTGACATTTTTATTCTAAAATAAATTACATTATTATTACTATTATTAATTAGGTATTATGAAGGTTGACTGGCATCAGCTGGATAGCAGGTTTTGGGGATTTTTGAATGTTTAGATGAGTTTTGATGTTTGAAAGGTTGGCAAGCCACAGCTATTACGTATATATATATATTCTCATTATATATAAATAAGATATATAAATAATACATGGCAAGAATTATGCACATGGATTCCTGTTGAATAAAACTTAGATGTTGCACTTATGGAGATCTAGTGAGTGTGAAAACCAACCACAAAGATAGAAGTTTCTGGATTTATAAGACTTAAACAGGGCAAAATGAAAAAGAAAAAATTCATGGCCATGTATATTTCAAGTCAAACAAAGATGAGAGCTGAAGTGGTTGGCAGCATGAGGACAGTCTGAACCCCAGGGTTTTAAAGGATCCCACGGTTTATTCTGGTGTTTGAAACAACAGTGCCATAGTCTGAGCCTCAGGCGGTAAATACAGGGCCCTCCAGCAAGGTGCTCAAAAATTAATGGCCCGATGTCTGCATGTCTGCCGTTGGGCCAAGTATTTATCAACCCTCTGCTATGAAAAAATTAATAAAAATGCAGCAACCTTATTTAGGTATTTGTATCAGGCCCAAGCTAAGGACAGGTAGACACACTTAAGAAAAAAATAAAAATATATTATTAGATGATATTAACACTATCTTATATTAATAGTGGGATTACGGGTGGCACTAAAACATTTTAAATGCAACAAAATTAAATCAACTAGATGTCAATTATGCAATGCATAAGTCTGATTGTATTTAAAATATGTATTAATTTGTATTTTAAGTATGTCAAATGGATTTATTATATTAAAATTAGCTGGCATATGCAATGGTGCCCACTAGTGTGCAATTTAGTAGTGTCATTAGTATTATTATTATTATTATTAAAGACAATTCATGAAAATGTTTAAAAGTATCGGGTCAATCTGTAATTCATTGTGAGATTTTTGTCGTATTTTTTATTTATGAGTTGATTTAATCTCAGAATGCCTTTACAAACAAAAAACTGGCTTCAGTTGTAATGTATTTGTAGATGATAAATGCATTACATATTGACAGATCATTTTAAAATAAAAACAATAATAGATTTCGTATTTTTTTAAGTAAATATACTAATTACACACTGCATATTGACAGCTAATTTTAGATTTTGTTTAATTTGGAATTAATACATAAAACTGAAATACTTTAAAATAAAATAGCTTCAAATATGTAAAGTATTTTTTTGTTTTAATTGCTTTAACGTACAACAAAAAATATTAATAATAAAAGTAGCTATCAATATTTAATGCATTAGTATGAAAAATATATATTTTTAAATCCTTTTTTATTTTACTTTAAAACAGCTGTCAATATGGTTGTAAGAGTTAACGTAACATTTATTGTTATTAAAATTAATGCATTATTACTTAGACTTAAAATTAATGCATTATCTACAAAGAATCCACAGATGCGGATTTCATGAACTCCCTGGAAACATGCACTTTCCTGCCTGGCATACCATATTCAGCATCCTCTCAATTGGGATGTGCTGATTCTAATCTCACACATTATTTAGGACGAATATGCAAGTTGGGCTGCAGGGCCAGAGAGACGAGGGGACGAGAGGGAGCCGCGTTCACACTGCCGTGTTGCTCTTTTAAAGTAGGACAGGCGTTTGTCTTTCCCAATGTCTTGGGAGCGTGAGGGACAGTTATGTAAGCCAGGTTGCCAGCAGATGAGCAAAGACATGAGCAGAGGGTTTCAAACCCTCACACCATACGAAAGAAAGCTATTTTGGTGGCTCGTGAAGCACACTTTGACTCAGCGTGAGAAGATGACATGGCGAGGGGCAGATGGGCCTGCAGTGACACAAAGAGAAAGAAACCAGAGGGAACAAAAAAGGGCAAAGCCTTATTGTCTTAAATTATGGATGACGTTTCTTTAGTGAAGTCATTCAGCAAAGACTTTTTTCCAAAGCTGCTTCACAAAAAGTGATTTTTATTTCCAGATCATTCAACAAGTCTGCCACTGGTCTATATTCCATCAAAACACATTATGAACATGTCAAAGCTGATATTGCTATAATAATAATAATAATGCACAAAAATATGTTGTAAACAAACAGTGATAAAATACAATGGTATAATAATAATAAACTAATAATAAATAATAATGCTTATAAACATAAATAAATAATAACAAATAAAATAAAGTAATAATAATTAATAAATATAATAAATCATAATAAAAGAAACAATAAATAAAATAAAATAATAATAAACAAATATGAACAAATAAAAATGGGCCATAAAAATAAAATTAAAAAAGTCAAATACATTGGTATTATAATGCATCCTCATACAAACACACACAACCATCACAAACATACTGTATGTACAGTATGCTTTTTGTGGACTTTGCATCTCTTGCATTTGTGTGTGCTCCCGGTCCCCATTTCAGCATCCTCTATCTGCAGTTTGCATATTTTAAATTTCTTACACACACTGAAATCCATCTTTTACATTACACCACTCTAAAACCCAAATATGCGGTGCAGACATTTCTATCCTGGTGGATTGTGTTGTACTTATAGGGCAGAGTCATAATCGTGCTGAGGAGCCAGCGGGTACTTTGAGCCTGTCACTTGTGTGCAGGTGGTGTAATTGTGATGCCCCTGAGGGGCCGCTGTGGTCTTCACACCTCTCTGCTGTCGAACTGAAATAATGTCATCAGGGAGACATGCAGGAAATGAGCATTCGCCTGACGGGATGACTCTCCAAGGGCTTTCACCACGAATCCCGCAGGATCGGCAGGCAGATTTGCCCATATCTGCTCTCATTCATGCATTTTTAAAGACGCAATTTACACACAAAACAATGACACTTTCATGCCTGCTTCTGAGCACTGGATTCAAAACCGATACTGGGAGACAGATAATGATGCTCAAGAAATTTTACCAATAGAAAAATACACAACTACTCAAAAGTTTGGAAAAATAACTTTTTTCTCTCTCTCTTTCGGGGCATAGGAGACTTTCAAACCTCCACAGCAGCAACTGCAATGGTGGTCACCTGGGAAGCCCTGTTGATCGAGATCAAAATCTGTAGCCCATTACCAATCATGGTGTAATTTATAAATTAAGACTACCCGACGTAAGGAGTGGGACAGATCTGAAACCAAATCCCACTGAGTCAGCAATCCCGAATGTGATTCAACCGGACCTAAGGAGATTTGAGTGATTTTTGCCTTGTCTGAGCCAAGTGGAAGAATCAGAGATCCATGCTGATGTTTGCTGCATTACGAGTCATCTGCGGAGCCCCGAGCCAACTTGATGCAGCTATCAGGACGGCCTCCCTCGAGGACCTGGATCTGTATCACACATTAATCTCATTGCAGGGATACTGATCGAGGATCAGGCTCTCCTAACCTGCCCAGACTGATTTGCATCATTTTAATTTAGGAGGCGAAACGGACCCTGAAACGGCTTATGTTCTGCAGCTTCATGTAGCAGACGGCTGGAGTTCTGCCTGACCTCACAGCATCCAGTCTGCTGGAGACCAGTCACTTCATGACAGCAAGGTGATATCAAGAGCAAAGCCGGACCTGGTAACAGAATGCATACACAATTATAGCTCATAATAATAATAATAATAATAATTATACCATTTATAAAGGTTCTGTTTTATTATTGCTATGATATTAAAACATTACTGAAGTACAATTGTCATTGAAAATAAGAATAATAATATAAACAACAACATTTGTAATTAAAACGCATGTAATTTACATTAAGTTAATAGCAATAATATAATGATATTGAGAGTAATAAACTATAAATTAGTAAAAAGTGATTTATTAGTGATAATATAATAGTATTGTTGCTGTTATGTTACATTAAAAGTATCTTATAGAGCAATAATATTATCAATTAGACGATAGATTGCAAAACATTTTTACCAGTAGTTATAAACAATTATAACAATGGACATTTAATAATAATAATAGTAATTCATTTATAAATAATAAAATAAAACATGTAATATCATTACGTAATACTATTTTCTTAAGTATAATAGCAATAATATGATGAAAAGGATTGTATTCTAATTATATTCTTTATTAGAAAATTATTTTTAACATGTCATTAATAATAATAATAATAATACTAAATAAATTACTAAATGTGGAATTAGATTTATAAATAAACAGAAGCATTATTCGGTTTTATTATGTATAATATACAGAATCTATTAGTATCGTCATTGGTGTTGTTGTATTAAAATGACATTGAATAATAATATAATTCAGCATACTATGTTTGCCATAATGTCTAATTGCTAAAATATTATTGTACTTATAAACTAATATTTTTTTTTTTTTGATTTACTATCACCATTCCTGATTAAAATATTATTGCTATTATATTATATATAAATGGTTATTGATGTTGATTATGTATTAAGTAACTAGCAATAATAGGATGATATGATAGTGTAGTTATAAAAAACATTCATAAATATAATTATGTAGGAAACTATTTTAAATTAGTCAATATATGACAACACATTATGAAAATGTAATGTATAATAATAATAATAATAAGAATAATGATTGATAAGTATAGTATAAATAATATCAAAACATGTGATAAATTTCTATTTTAAGTTATTAGCAAAATATGATAATGTGGTGGTGAGAGTAATTAAAAAAATCCTAAATAAATTATACATGTTATTATTATTGTTTTAAAGATTTTCAAAGTAGTAATAAGTGTGCATCCTCACTCATCTCTACTTATTGCCTCCTTTAGTTTCTTGGCACATAGCGAGAAGGTTTTGACGTTCAGCTGCAATAAATTGACCTGATCTCATTTCAACCACAACAAAAAAATTAATAATGTAATAATAAACTAAGAGAAACTAACATAAAAGGAAAAAAAAAAAAAAAAAAAAAAAACAGTTCATTCAAAAATTAAAACTGCCATCATTTACTAAACCCTATGTCATTCCAAACCAGTATGACTTTATAAAAAACAAAAAAAAAGTCATACAGGTTTGAAAGAGTGTGCGTGAATGCATGACAGTTTTCATTTTGAGGTGAACTTCTCCTTTCAAGACAGACAAAGAAACTCCGAGAGATCTGAAATTGACTGCCACGGTACATTCACTACTTAAAAGAAGTAATTTTTTTTATAGTTGAACCATTTTATTCAGCCGTCTTCTTCAGCTCGGACTCTGTGCACATCCGAGTTATTAAAGAGACTTGATGTCTGGATGCGTGTGTACTACTCCTGGTTTTATTTTCCTGATCAGTGAATGGCTGAGACAGCATTCTTTTTCTCTTTTTTTAAATCAAGAACGTCAAATGACAATACAAAACAAAAAGATATGCAGTAAAACAAATACAAATTCACTACTGTACGTACTAGCCAACCCTCATGCTAGCTGTTAGCAGTGCGACTGACTGCTTCTGCATGATGTAGCATGGCTAATGAGGTGTATCATGTGAATGGCTGGAAGGCGATCTCATCCGCCATTGACCCTCTTATTGGTTTTCAAAGGCTACAGGCACAAACAGATCACTGGCGTATTGGTAAATGAGAGGAGAGCATTGAGTCTGTGTTATGTGACTGATCAATGAAGCGCTGATCCCTGCGCTCACAGAAACATTCCTGGTGATTAGTATCTGCTCCCATCATTAAGCACTAGCAGACGGCCTGTGGCGCGCGGTTAATAAAAGGATGCATCACATTTGTTCTTTTGTCTGTGATGCGCTTCTGCATGACTCAACTGCAGTAAAGGACATTCCAGTGTTGAATCTGTCTGAACACACAGCTCAGTTTCCCTCTTCCTCTGATGCCTGGGTTTTGAGACGATATCTGATCCCTGACTGATCATTAGCTACAGAAATAATGACAGTCTACAATGCACAAAACATTCAAAAATATCTTAAGTTAAAACAATTCTAGTTACTTTTGTTGGTTTCTTTTGAGTTTAGCAAGATTGTTCTGTTTCTGCGCAGCAAATGGTTTTATTTTCCATTAATTACAACAACAAAAAAAGCAAAAATAACACTAATGGAAAAAAAAAAATCAACTATTGAATTTGGAAGCCAAATAATTTTAACTAACTCAAAATGATTCCAAAAGTACACACATAGCGGCTTGTGAACAATACAAACACAAAACTAAACTAAACTACTGTTTAACCATGTTGTGCTGAGAAGGGAGAATTACCCATAAGGCCTTCTGGTAATGTATTAATGTAGTTTTAAAGGGTCATATTATGCTGCTAAAAAGAACATTATTTTGTGTATTTGGTGTAATGAAATGTGTTTATGTGGTTTAAGGTTCAAAAAACACAGTATTTTCCACATAATGTACATTATTGATTCTCCTCTATGCCCCACCTTCCTGAAACGCCTCGATTTTTACAAAGCTAATCCGTCTGAAAAAGCGAGGTGTGCTCTGAATGGCCAGCTACCCAGTGCGTTGTGATTGGCCAAATACATCAAGCGTGTGACGGAAATGTTTCCCCCCGGACCATACTGTGATGCATGTCCGGCCGGAGCGAGAAACACAAAAACCATTAAAAACAATTATAAATGAGGCATTTTGGCACCAGGTGGGGACCTAATTTCGGATTAAATGATTTCGTCTTTTTTACGCGTTGCATCGCGTGGCGCGTACACATAAAACATGTCTGCATTTGTGATCAGAGAAAAACAAACAACAAGCGCTACTCTACACTGCCCAAAAAACTCGGTTTAAATATATAAAATATAAAACTCTTTAAATATAAAAAACTTACTTACTTACAGTCTGTGAGTCAGAAACAGCCGGCATTGTAGTCTACTCTAGCAGGATCAGGAAACGGTCCTCCATAAAATGTTCTGCACACAAATTAATATTTGGGTTGAAATGTTCTGGAACAATGTTGTAAATACAAATTAACCACTGATTTCCAGTTGTGTCCTCTTTTGGAAGACCAAACAAAGTAGTGTCGCTTTCACAACAAAACACATGCGTCACACAACGGTTGGCTAGATGAGCGGGCAGGCGGCCTACAGTGAGAAGAGGCCCAGGGACTAGCGTGTGAGGAACGGCCGCGGAGGGTAGAGTGAGCAGAGGCGGTGGGCTTGAGAACGGCGCAGCCGGCGGATCCGACGAATGAGCGTCAACCACATGTGACGGACCCCGGGCTTGATTCCGCTTCGTCCACGGTGAAAGTCTATCCAGCGATCCACAGCACGAAGTTTTATGTATTTCCTCAGCGACCAGCACGATCAGCTCTAGGCATGACGAAGCGTATCGTCCTTTTTGGAAGGCCAAACAAAATAGTTTAGCTTTCACAACGAAACACACAGCTTCACGACATGGCGGCAGCAACAGTACTACAGTGAGAATAAAAGTTACGGCCTCTTTCTTTGCATGAACATTATGGCGGTGTTATGCAAATCTTCCCACACAGTGATGTAGACATGTGGGGCGTGTTTGAACGAGCCGTTTTAAGTAGGTGTGGCTGACTCTTAAATTTTATAAAGAATATCTCTCTGGATTTGAGACTTTAGTTTTGCAACTTTACAGATCTTCTTTATGTTTGTAACACTCCAAAGAGAAAGGAAAAATTGACACACTTACGCACATTCATGATAGACGACTAAATAAAAGGTCATAAATAGAAATAGAGATAAAAATCTAAGGAATTAATTTCAGGCCAAGAATATAAGTAAATTGTCTTAAGAGAACAATAAATGCAATAATGAAAAATAACACTTACTAAATGAAGAAGAAATAATAATTATAATGCAATAAGTACAATTCAGAATAATAGAATTCAATTCTAAATATAAATTAATGGATAAATAAAATAAATTAGTGAATAAATATTTACAAATTGTATTATATTGTTTTTTTTATAAGTAACTGATAAATACCAATAAGACTAAATAAGTGTTAAATAATTAGATAAATATGAATAAGTGAATTTAAAAAAATGCTAATAAAATTTGCCAAATAAGAATAAATAACTGATTATAATGTAAACAAATGAATTTAAGATAAATGGATAGATGGTTGAAATAGGGTAAAAAGGAACTAATGCAACAAGGCAACAACCTCCTGCATTGTGTGCACTTGGCATTAATTAAACCTGATGACCCCACTTCTTATTGTACAGTTCAGTTTTTTCCACCAAAACACAAATTAGGCTTAAATTTCCGCTAGCAATCAAAAAGCAAAGCTCAGACTAATGAAGTGCATGCAGCTAATGAACTCTACATCGCAAAAATCCAAGGTTTCCCACTGAGCTAAATCATTCAATTGACTTCCTATATATGAAGGTCAGTGAGACTGAGGACTTTTTTCCTTCAGTTTCTTTCATTTCTGAAGCCGTCAGCATGACAGCCAGCGGCACAGAAACACGACATGACATCCTCGCCACACTCCAGCGGTTAGCAGAATAACTCTTCCCGCTTCAATTACCTCCCCGTCACCTCCTCTCTCGACGGGGAACGAGAGAGGTTAGACTGCAGCCAGCCTCGTGTGAAGGTACATTAACATTTGTCAATCAGTTGGCAGGGACATGACATTGTGTAAGTGTAAACTGCTCAGAACAAAGTGTAATATATAATCCACGTCAAAATTTTGAATGCTAGTAGTGTTTTCCCTGCCAACGTGCTCTCAAAAACCAGTGGACCACATCTTGGGTTGAGTGTTTTTGCAAGAGCGAGGATGTTCTGTACTGGAAGCTGTTGAAGAGACACCAACAAATCCATTGCAAAGACAAAAGCAGACCTGACATGAAGAGACGAGCTCGCCGCAGACACTGTGCCATTGTTTGTTTTGTGTAAAGAGCTTGCAAGAATGAACTATCATCCTAATTAGTCACACACTATTAGCTAGCTTAATGACCCAGAGCCCTGAAGCCACAAGCCTCTCTGGCATGATCAGACGCTCCGTTTCATTGTAGAGAAAATGGGCGTCTCTTATCGGACTTTGATGAGGTCGACAAGCCAGATGCAGCTGGCATGCTTGATTTTTAAATGTGATCTCCTCCAGTTTTGTCAGTTTGAACCCAATTAACAAAACAGCCAATGGCAGCAATTTGTTAGGTGTCTCATTTACAATCAGAGTAACATGCTGCACAAGATCATGATCAGGAGACGGAGAGATTGTGTATCGGCGAAGTAAGGTCTCTCTCAGAGCAAACGTTTCTGTGGCATCAGATGAACATTATCTGGGTTTTAATCTCATTGTGTCAGTGCCTCTCCAAGCCAAACATTGAAAATGTGCAGTGCTGGGGGTCCTGCAGGAGCAGAATTGAAAAACAATGCATGCAGTATACTCTTAGGAAAAAAGACACAAAACTGTCACTGGGGCGGCACACTTTCAAAAGGTACTATTACGTATTTGTAAAGTATTAATGTGTATCATTTAGGGTTAAATAATGTACGAAGATGTACCTTTTAGTATTTGTACCTTTTTTGTAGTGCCTCCCCAGTTACAGCTTTGCGCATTTTTTTATTACATACATACACACACACACAGATATTAAAATATGAAACACCTGGAAATTCCAAATTATATGGAATTTTTTTTAAATGAAAATCCCCTAAAGTCAAAAACTATTTTGTTAAACCATTTAATTAAATTAAATCAGTTTTTATATAGATTATATATAAATATATATCATTTAATAAATGTTTTGGAGTTTAAATAAAAAAATCTTTTGATAAATGACACTTCAAAAAGTAATTTTATGTTAACATAAAATGTTATACATGTTATACAGTGACAAGCAGTTCACTTTCTGGCAAATCTGAAATGTCCTTTAAGCAGTAAACCATACAAAAATTTAAATAAAATGGCCATTAACATGTGTAACTTCAAATTTATTTAAAATCGTCCCTTTATTATTATTCTTTTTCAAGCAATCTAATGATTGCAAAGTGAAGAAAAGAGGTTTGTTGCCCTGAGGCAACATCGTCCAATATTGGAGGAATAGAAGCAATAACAACTGGACTCACCACCTGCATATAAATGAAATGCAGTCAATAACCCAGTGGTAGGATGTGAAAATCTATAAACAAAGTCAAAACAGAGCTTGCTTTTTTGCAAAGAATCTATAAATGCATGGCTTCAGATGCACTTAAAATGTTGTAAAAGCCTTTCTTTAGCTAGAGCCAGGCATAAGAGGTCCAGTCAAGTGGAAGGGATTAAAAACACAAAGTGCTATTTTCAGACAGCACTGTACAAAACAGCAGCCGTCCCAGAGCTAAGCTGCCTCAGAGCCACCCTGTGCCGTGGACGTGAACCCTCTGGCCTCATGTCAAAACACTCGATATCCTCTAAAAGTTCAACACAATTAAAATGTAACACTGCTTATGGTGCATGAATAATCTTCTGAAGAATTCATGCTCGAGTTTAAGAAATCCTTTACCATTAATGAGCACTTTCCACACTGCATTACAGACCGTGCAGCCCATCTTGGCCCGGTTCCCGTGGGGAATAGCACCTGTCACAAGACAAGCTGTACTCTTCAGGGTCTACGGGGGCAGCCAGGCAGAGCCAAGCCGAGACGCGAGCGTGTGCTTGGAGTCATCAGCTATACCTTTCTCACCTTTCCTTTCTCCTGTGTCTCTGAAGGTTACATTTCTATGCCGATAATTTCCTGTAAAGCCTAGGAAAGAGCTCGCTGGCCTTCTGGCATCACTGTCTCAGTCCCAAAAAGGGCCTCTGAAAGATTACCGGTCAAAGAAAGGATCTACAGCAAGAGTTTGAGCTTGGACGTTACCCCCCTCATTCCTGTCCTCTATATAAATTAGCATTTGAAAGGACTTGTGGAGGCATAGACTGTTGAAGGGAAGGGGAAGATGGAGAATGGCAATAGTAAAGCGCAGAGGTTGGACTAAAAGTGGAGGACTAGGGCTGACAAGCTCCAAAATAACAAAACGGCATAATAAAAGTAGTGACAATTCACTAAAAAGCTTGAAATCCACCCTTGATCTAGTAGAGAACTAATGAAGTCCGATTCATGAACAAATTATTTTCAATTTAGATGAATCAGTTCATAGTGTGAATGATTGGTTCACAAGTCAGACGGATTTGATTCGGGTTCAACTTAACGGGTTCAGTTATCCAGTTAACAGCTAACTGGAGGAAGATTATCAGTAAATATCTAAAATCTTAAAATGTCTTTTTTTTTTAAATCTTACATTTGGTCTGTTCCTCACAAAAATCTCATGACTTCAGAAGATTTGAAATTTAGCGTTTTGAGTCTTGTATCCTTTTTGATGCTTGAAAGTTTCAGCCCTCATTTTATAAAGAGTGGCCGGGATATTCTTCAAAAATTCCCCTTTTGTGTTCCAAGGAAAAGCAAGCAAGTCATACAGGTGATGGTGAATAAATGTCCAATAGTAAATCTCAATCGTAAAAAAAAAAGTGCTGTGCATAAGGCTACACACTTTGTGCAAGCCACATACCTAAAATGCCTCAGTTTACTGATCCTAGTTTCAAAAACTACATTTACTCACCACCTTTTTTGCCACTCTTCCTGTCCCATTTCTCACCGTGTAGTGGTATTTGCCAAGCAGCTGTCAGCGAGAAGATTCCCGTCTCACAGACATCAGCTATTGAGTGTCAGCAGCCTTGTAACCATAGAGCCTTTCCCAACAGGAAGCACTTAAATCACGCCTAGCAAAACATTTAATATTCTCCATTCTCAAAAGTTTGTTTGCCTACAGGTGCTTCACCAAGTGGGCAAGACAAATTCAGCTTTGACCCAGATAAAAACATTTATCACTAAAAATAATTACAATAACATTAAATGGTCACAATGTTCACATCATATTTATTAATGGATTGCCATAAAATATATGGTTTACTGAAATGTCTTTCAAAATGTATTTGGGAGTGTAATTTGATTTCTTGTAAACAAAAATGGACAACTAGCGGCCATGATGAGCTGCAAAACACGTATTTTGGAGGTCTACATAAAAATATAGGTGTAAACGGTATAATTTGAGAACATTTATTCAATTACAACAGTACTCCAATAAATTCTCCCCTGTTCTATAGCACCACCGTTTTTGTTGAAGTTTCAAATGTCATGGCAAAATAGCCTAAATAATAGCCTTCTCTTTTTAGTGATCCAAAACCTCATTGTAAATTCGGTGTAGTTCAATTCACAAATAAATAACTCTTGAGCTGGTTCTTTTAATGGATCAAAAACATACAAGGCAAACAATGTTGTCTGACTGGTTCTTTTATATTAAATGCATACAGTGTAAAGAGTGTAATTTTAGTTAATCAAAAACATACAGAGCAACTAGTACAGTCTGAGCTCCAAAACAAATGACTTGTATGAATTGGTTCTTTTTTTTGTTGTTGTTGTTAAATGAACTAAACCGTTTTAGCTCAAAAGTGTACTCCGATTCACAAACCATATTACTTTAGTGAATCAAAAACATACAGTTAGAGCGCAGTTAGAGTACTAGAAACTAGATTCTAGAAACGTACGAGTCATTTGTTTTTTTAGTAACGACTCGGAGTCGGTTCTTTTAATGCAGTGGTTCCCAACCTTTTTCCAGAGGACCTCTATTTTAACATTACATTTTTTTTTTATGAAGTTTTTAATAAATGTAACAACAGCAGAAACACTGAAATAATGACATTAAAAATTGCCATATTTTAAATGGGGAATTAAAAAAAAAAAAAAAAGTTTGCACATGAGCCTATTTACCATCAACCAGTTCAAATTTACAACAGTGCATAAAAATTCGGTCTGATTTTTGCATTGGCTTGAACAAAAAATGGAGACAGACTGAATGAAAATGTAAATCCACTGTCTGACAGCAGGTGGCACTTATGGAACAGAAGAAATAGAGCAGTTTTCCTGGTAACTCTGTAAACAAAGCAGTGCTGCGCTTAGCCACTTTTTCTTGAATAACCGATGAGCGCTGCCATGATGGATTCTAATGCTGCATTCGCACCATGTTATAATTACTATGATTTCGAGATGACAACACATGACATTCTACTTGGAGCTGTTCACACCCTTGGACTCGAACTCGGAACTATCACACTATCAATGCCTAAACATAGCACCTAATGAATCTGAGGTGGTCAGGTGGTACAAGCTGTAGCTCTCAGAAAACTCCCAATTCACAAGTTATAATTACGAGGACGTGAATGCTTTTTACAATTTGGTATCTCGTAATCACGGTAATTATGATTTGGTGTGAACGCACCTTCACTTCTCGTGTTCCGGTCTCCAGAAACCCATGTTAAAATGAGAAAGAAAGAAAAAAACAGCAACAGCAGTAACCGAAATAAGCTTAAGGAATTCCTGTAAAGTACTTGTTTTGTGTACCCGCAAATCTGGTCATGTCCGGCGCTGTATGCCTTGCAGAAACGATGACAAATGAAAACGAGCATGGTTTGCAGCATGGTTACGTTAAAATACCTGTATATACTGTATGTGCCCTCATCTGTTTTCAATGCAGCTAACCTCGCATCACTTCATGTCATCTTCCTACTCATTAAATTATGACAGGTGAGTTACTGTGAAAAGACGGTCATTGCGACACTGTAAAGTGATGAAACTATGCCGCCATGTGCTTTTTAAAACCATTTTCATAGGTTTAACATTATATTATCAGCTGAGAAAATAAGTAAATTTGACTAGAAACACCAGAGACCGTAAAGCATCGTTCCAGTCGGGCGAGACTTCATCCCTATTTATAACCCACAAACTAAAGTGAGCTCCGCAACCTTTATTAAATCGACCCCCAAGTTGGGAACCACTGTGAATAGTTACCAGTTTGAATCATTCTGAAACACTTCCCTCTATAGAGATATAAAGGTTTCAGATATATAAATGTTTCATTCATTCCCCCGCATACCATCATAGAATGCAGCGAAGTCCTCCACTCTCGCCTCGAGAGGAGCACAGACTGGGCCAATGCATTCTTCCCCAGCATTAATGCCAGAGCGGACTCGCCATTTGATCCTTTCCCAGATAGCAAACGGATGTGGGCCACTTCAGGCATTGATGCGGCACTGCAGGCCTTCTTATGGCCCGGACAAAATGGATGTGAACCTAAAGTGGGCCACATGTAAAATAGCAAATATGGCCCAAATATCTCAAATCACATGTGGGCCTTTTTAGGCAAAGATGCGGTGCTTATGGCAATGTGTAATCTGAATGTGACCCTAAAGTGGCCCATGTGGTAAATAATGAATATGGCCCAAATATCACAAAACAACAGTGGGCCACCTTTGGCAAAAATGTGGCACAACTGACAAAGGGAAATCTGGGTGTAAACCAAATGTGGCCCACATATGTTAAAGCTAATGTGGCCCAGTTATCTTAAAACATATGTGGGCCAGTTTTGGCAAATATATGGCACAGTAGCACTGGCTCTTCTGTGTTTGAGCCAAAAGTGGCCCACATATAATGCTACAAATGTGGCCCAGTTATCTTAAAACATATGTGGACCACTTTTGGCGAATATATGGCATATTAACCATTGGTACATCTGGATGTGAGCCAAAAATGGCCCACATATAATGCTACAAATGTGGCCCAGTTATCTTAAAACATATGTGGGCCAGTTTTGGTAAATATATGGCACAGTAGCACTGGCTCTTCTGTGTTTGAGCCAAAAGTGGCCCACATATAATGCAGCAAATGTGGCACAGTTATCTTAAAATTTACCTGGGCCAGTTTTGGCAAATAAATGGTATATTAAACATTGACTCATCTGGGTGTGAGCCAAAAGTGGCCCACATATAATGGTGCAAATGTGGCCCAGTTATCGTAAAACATATCTGGGCCAGTTTTGGCAAATATATGGCACACCAAGCACATAGCTCATGTGGGTGTGAACCTAAAGTGGTCCACATGTAATGCTGCAAATGTGGCCCAGTTATCATAAAACATATGTGGGCCAGTTTTGGCAAATATATGGCACAGTAGCACTGGCTCTTCTGTGTTTGAGCCAAAAGTGGCCCACATATAATGCAGCAAATGTGGCCCAGTTATCTTAAAACATATCTGGGCCAGTTTTGGCAAATATATGGCACATTAACCATTGGCTCATCTGGGTGTGAGCCAAAAGTGGCCCACATATAATGGTGCAAATGTGGCCCAGTTATCGTAAAACATATGTGGGCCAGTTTTGGCAAATATATGGCACAGTAAGCACTGGCTAATGCGGCTGTGAGCTAAAAGTGGCCAAACATGTAAGGTGCAATGGGCCAGTTCGTTATAAAAATGTATCTGGACCAGTTTTGGCAAAGATAGAGCACAGCAAGCACATAGCTCATGTGGGTGTGAACCTAAAGTGGTCCACATGTAATGCTGCAAATGTGGCCCAGTTATCTTAAAACATATGTGGGCCAGTTTTGGCAAAAAATATGGCATGGTAAGCACTGGCTAATCTGTCTGTGAGCCTAAAGTGGGCCACATATGATGCCACAACTGTGGCCCAGTTACCCTCAAACGTATCTGGGCCAGTTTTGGCAAATAAATGGTATATTAAACATTGGCTCATCTGGGTGTGAGCCAAAAGTGGCCCACATATAATGCAGCAAATGTGGCCCAGTTATCTTAAAATTTACCTGGGCCAGTTTTGGCAAATAAATGGTATATTAAACATTGACTCATCTGGGTGTGAGCCAAAAGTGGCCCACATATGATGCCACAAATGTTGCCCAGGTATGTTAAAACATATCTGGGCCAGTTTTGGCAAATAAATGGTATATTAAACATTGGCTCATCTGGGTGTGAGCCAAAAGTGGCCCACATGTAATGGTGCAAATGTGGCCCAGTTATCGTAAAACATATCTGGGCCAGGTTTGGCAAAGATATGGCACACAGCAAGCACATAGCTCATGTGGGTGTGAGCCTAAAGTGGCCCACATATGATATGGCAAATATGGCCCAAATAATTTATAATATTTTTGGCCACGTTTGGCAAATAGATGGCACAGTCAGCATTGTCAAATCAGGATGTAAGCCTAACTTGGCCTACATTTGACATGGCAAATATGCCCAAAATATCATAAAACAGACATGGACCACTTCTGGCTTGGATGCAACACTTAGACACTGGCTAATTTAGATGTTAAAGGCCAAAGTTTGAAACTGTAAATATGGCCTGAATAATTTTTAATCTTTTTTTTTAAACAATATTTCATAATATTGTGAATGTGAATGTGAGGAATGTGATGTATTGCAGTGACAGTTCTAATAATCAGCTGGCATATGTTAGATAGTGTCTAGAAAAGTTCAAGTGTCTAGGTTCAAACTTATGAAGAGTTTTTATGGTTTTGGGATGCCTTTAAATATTTGTATGAGATAATTTTGAGTTGCTGTTTGTGCAAAGCTTGGGTCGCAATGATTTTGCAAAGTAGGACATGTTCCTGTATCATCATATTTTGTTGATCTTGGAGCAACATTCCTGTCCAAAAAAAATAGTCCTAACCATATCCACTACCCTTAAACATAACCCTAACTATAACCCTACAATCAGAGGGAAATGATAGGTGAATAACACTGATGAAGAAGCATCTAACCCTGGTTATAAGCACACAACTTGACATAAACTGACTTGGTGAAGCCACGTTTATCTGTGTCATTTAACTTCTAGAGTAGAGGCTCCAGGGGGCCTCAACAATCTTCCAGTGGGGCCTCTAAATGACTTAATTATTTAAAATAAAACAAAGCAAGCTAAAACAACCAAAAATAGATATTTCTTATCTGGTTATTTTTATAACAACTGTACATCTTTCTTATGCCAAGCTTTGTAGTATTTTATCAGGTAGAAATTGTGAGTGAGGGGGGCCTTCAAATAGGGGGGCTTTGAAGTCAAAAAGTTTCCGATCCACTGTTCTAGAGTGTGTCATGTGAGCCCCTAAGGGTAATATTCTAACAAAAAACAAAGAAACAAATAATTAAATATTTTAAATTCTCTTAATATCATTTACATTTACAACTGTCATCTTTATGAATAACAATTTCTTTCCTAAAGATTATAACATGATAATACTAATTAATGAATTGAGTAATATGTATATGAATGGCAAATCAGTAGAAGCTGCTATGAGAAAATATTAATTATTATTTTGACATTAACATTTCAACCCCCTTTATCAGCAAAATTATTATTATTAATAATATCACTGTTTTTTTTTCTTTTTCTAAAAAGCCTACTGTGGACAGGTGTTGAAAATTAGCATGTGTGCTAAAACGCTCAAGCAGATGCAAATAGTTCATCCAGTGTAATTGTGATGTCCATGTCAAATAAAACTCTAATAATAATTGTCCCACTTGCTGCTTTGAGCTAAATTGTTAGCGATAAGATATCTATTTTGTTCAAATAAAATCTTTAGCACGGCTGTATTGTAGTTTATTCTGTCGAGCCGGCAAAAATAAATTCAATTAAAATAAATAAATAAATAAAAACATTTTTTAAATGAATGATTTCCTGTTCCCGGCCTTTTAAATTAAAGTCGCCGGAAAGCGTGGAAAAGGCGCCCAAAAACCAAACGTCAGTTGGAGGGAGGACGGAACCTGCAAAAAGTCAAGGTAAGATAACTGATAAATGTGTCTTTATAAGAGATTGATTCGTTGTTCGGTTGGAGTCCACATGTGATGTATTAATGACATAATTTAGCAAATGATTAACTACTTTCTATTTGAAGATAAATTATTATGGCGGAACCTGCAAATTTGGTTAATTTGTTTTAGTATACACAGATTAATGCTGCTCATTTATTTACACAAAAATTGCATAATGTAAAATAGCAATTAAAAAAATTTTAAACTCAGGTTGAATCAATCATTTTGATTATTGCTCTTGATTATTAATGTTGGTTATTAGAAAGTTTTTTTTTGTGTGAAAAGAACGTTTATGAATGCATTTATTTATTCCCCCTCCCCCCACGCACATTTAAACAGCCGGAAACCGTGGAAAAGGCGCCCAAAAATCAAAACGTCAGAGGATCGGTTGGAGGGAGGACGAACCTGAAACAAGTCAAGGTAAGATATAACTGATAAATGTGGCTTTTTGTTAGTGAATGCTTCGTTATATTCAGCTGGAGTCCACATGTTATGTGATGCATCGAGTTAATTACATAATTTAGCAAATGATTAGCTATACTTTCTATTTGAAGATAAATTATTATGGCAGAGCCTGCAAATTTGTTTATTTACACAGATTAATGCTGCTCATGCATTTACACAAAAATTGCATAATGTAAAAAGCCTGTAAATTAAAAAAATTTAAAACTCAGCAGGTGAATCAGTAATAACAATACAATATGAAAACAATATGATTCACATTGGTTATTTCAATAGCATTAAAAACAAAACGGTTATTCAAACTGGGAATAAATTATAAAGAAAGCGAGCAAAGAACAATCAAGCGGTTCATGAATTCAGTCTAAGGTGATGTATGCACTTTCGCAAAAACTGTTATTAATAATCGCTGAAGCTGACTGCACTACTTTAGCAAATAAAGATTTAGAGTTCAGAGTGCGCTCACTGAACAACTCAGCGGTGAAGAATACAAATTCCTCTGATTGGACATTGCGGTCATAAGCTCAACAGAAACGTGTGTGATTGGTTATAACGCTCAACGCTGCAAACCGCTGAGATCAGCCCCCGCTCCCTGTCACTCTTGTCTCCCAACCCCGCAGTCTGTTCTGCATGGTGAAAGTATTTAACTCATGTCTTGTAAAATTACTTTGCCTGCATTATGTTTTTGTCATGTACTGTTTTGAGTCATGATGTTTTTGACCTTAATAACAGTCGGTGTGATTTGTTACAGAAAATTGCTGGTGGGCAAAAAAATATAGAGTGTAAAGTTCACTGTCACCATTATAAGGTAAGCTGTTAATACATTTCATGCTGTAGTTCAATATATTAAGTATCAATGTAAAAAAAAAAACTTTTTAAAATTCTGAATAGTGTTACTGTGAGTAGTGTTGATATAAAACATGTATACATGATCTTTTTCAGATTACTGCATTGAGTGTCATTGGAGGAGTTGACATTAAGGATAGCGTTTGGCGGGTTATGAAGCATTGTTTTACCAACTCCCTTGCCAAACAACTCAACTGGCGTGGCATCAATGGCAAAACAGCTTTCCACAGACTGCAGCTGAAAGATGTCATTACTGGTAAGTGTTACATTGTGCCGTCATCAGTCTAATAAGTCCATTCTCCATTTCATGCATGTTTGATGCACAGTATATATTAATGCTAGTTTTAACAAACTCTAATCGTGTAATTATATAAAAAAAAAAAGTAAACAGTGAAGCACTGGTACTACCCTGCGATTGCAATGGTATCACAGCATCAGTTTATCAATAAAAGCTTAATTGGGGAAACAATCCCAAACATAGCTGCGCATCACCACACATATGGAGCTCTCATCCAGTTAGAAACTGAAACAACAGGCAATGGATATATCCTCCGTTACCTGTTGCATGGTATCTTCAGCCATAATCTTAACCCTTCTTGGTGGTGTCTGATAGTTGTAATCATGATTTTTGTTTAAGCATTATGTTCTTGTTGCTGATGTTGTCATATAATTGTTCAACTTAGGCCAGAAAACAAGAATTTTTGCATCCTCAAAATCTTTTTTGTGTTTAACTGAAATACATGCAATGTCCTAGGAGTCAGTCAAACACTGCAACACATTGACAGATCTACAAATGAACTTTTGTTGGATTTTAAGCAAAGACATAACAGTTCCAGGGGGAAATTGAGGCCGGGTCATACAATTACTACTGCACATGTTGACAGGCCTGGGTGGCATCAGCAAGAGCAGATGCAGTCCGATCTTCCTAGCAGTTCCTAAAGTTGTTCCTGTTGGGCATCTGGAAGCAAAAGGTGCCCTTGGCCGTGGCCAAAATGTTTTTAACATTGGCGCTGGCAAACTATGTGCTTGGCTGATGCTTGCAGGGTCCCCTAATTGGGTCCTAAGATTTTAAAAGTTGTATAATCCATCCATGCTTTTACAATGTTCTCTAATCTTAGGAACTGTCAGAAACAACAGGCTAACAGCGACGGCCACCGAATTTTATATAAAAAAATGGCTCCACCTTGTATGTGACCGAGACGGAGGGAGAAGAGAACAAGAGAAACGAAGGAGTGTCCAAGACACCCGTAAGTCAGTTACATTGTGTTTTTACTATATGTGTGTAATAATTTGTATTATACCATGGTTTGTCTGAATACTTGATTCCGATTGGCTCTAAGGTGTGCATTAAAACCATTGGTAACACTTTACAAGGTTTCATTAGTTAACATTAGTTTACTACTTTAGTTAACATGAACTAAGAATGAACAATTTTTCTAGAGCATTTATTAATCTTAGGAAGTAATTACCAATGTTATTAAACATTATCAAATCAAAGTTGAATTTAACATAGTGTGAATGCACTGTGAACTATATGACCAAACAATGATCGACTGTATTTATTATCTAAACATATTTAACAAAGAATAATAAATACTGTAACAAATGTATTGTTCAGTGTTAGTTCATGTAAGTTAATACATTAACTAATGTTAACAAATGAGACCTTATTGTAAAGTGTTACCAAACTGTTTAATAGGCAGGTAGTTTCAGTCCATTTAATCAACATTCACTATTATTGTGATGCTTCCATTAAAGGACACACACTCTGCTGTTTTTGAATTTTTTAAAACTCGCAGCTTCACGTTTAGTAGAAAGACCCTGCAGAATAATTCATGAACTCATCTCTCACTCTGTCTTAGACATGTTGCGATTGTTAAATAACGGATTGCGTTATCTGATCTAACCACGGTTTTTTTTCAGACAACTGTGATGATTGCATCAACAGGTTTTATTAGGCACAAGGGGGAGTCAGACCAAAAGACACAGGCACTAGGTTTCCCCAGTCAAGATCTTTCTTGAATGCACGCTCGCATTCATTTTCAGATCATGCCACCCTTGCTAGATGGTGAAAAGTGTTTAACCTTTAACAATAAAAAAAAATAAGTTTTTGTTTTTGTTTTATTTATTTTTCCTGTAATTATATTTTGTTTAGGGGATTTTGTTTAATTTGGCTTTTAAATTGTTTTGTGTATATGTGTGTGTGTGTGTGTGTGTGTGTGTGTGTTGTGTCTTCAACACTATTATATTATCTGCATTCTGTTACTGAGTCAACTGTTTTTTTCATTTGTGTGTCAATTAAAGGCCTGCAAGATTGCCATGACGCTGATGGACCCAGTCAAGGAGGTCAATAAATCCTATAAGTTTGGATTGTTCCTGTTGCTAAGGTTCTGTAGTGTTCACTTCTGCATTGTCAGACAAGTTAGTTTTTTTGGGTAAGCTAACCTATTCACAGCTACTGAAAATATGTTTTGTTTTTATTTAGTTTCTACAATATTTTCTATACACCTATTTTGTTTATTGTTCTGTTTCTTCATGTTTAGATTGCTTCCCAGTTTTGGAAATGTAATCATGCAATTGGTTTTTTATTGACAATGTTAATAAATGATGCATTATTTTCAGAAATGTGTTTGGATCATCTGTTGTAACTTATCTTAATATGTAGGTAGGCCATTTTTACATTTCTCTTTACTGTATGTTGAATATTGTTGATGCAGAACTCACTTAGTGTCATTGATACTCAGTCACTGAGTTTCCAAAGTTTTAATGGCACAGCATGCACACACACACAATCATACACAGTTACAGTTTATTTGTTTCATTCTTAGCTAACATATGTCTGTACAATGGCCCGCTTGTGGACCAGAACAGGCAAACAGGAGTGCATTGTCAAAGTTCCAGCATTCCATGCTACATGTGGGCCACATGAGGAATGTGGGAAAGACCAGGGTTTGTATAAAAAAATAATCTGTGGCCCACATTAGAGTCAGGTGTGGTTTATGTGGTTTGTTGTTGGGTTACATGTGGCATTGCTAAGGCTTCCTTGAGACCCAAATATGGCAATCAGGAGCGGGCCGTATAATTGCCATCATTCCACGTGGTATGTGGGCCAGAGCAAGGTGTCGGATCTGGACCAGAATTAAAATGAACTGTTACCCAGATTTGGGCCAGTCCAACTTTATTTGTTTAGTTCTTGGCTGACATGTGGTATTGATATGGATGTCTTGGGCCCAAATCTGGAAAACGGGAGCAGATCACCCAAGTGCCATCATTCCTCATGGTATGTGGGCCAGAGCAAGTTATCGGATCTGGGCCGGATCGGGGCCAGAATACAAAATAACTGTTACCCAGATTTGGGCCAGTTCTACTTTATTTGTTTTGTTCTAGGCTGACATGCAGGCATTGCTATGGCTTCCTTGTGGCCCAGATCTGGTAAACAGGAGTGGACCGCCCAAGTGCCATCATTCCTTGTGGTATGTGGGCCAGAGAAAGTTATCGGGTCTGGGCCAGAATACAAAATAACTGTTACCCAGATTTGGGCCAGTTCTACTTTACTTATTTATTGTCATGGCTGACATGCGGCCAACCTATGGCTTGCTTGTGGCCCAAATCTGGCAAACAAAACTGGACCGCCCAAGTGCCATCATTCCATGCCAAAAGTGGGCCAGATGAAAGTGTCAGGTGTGGGCTGGATCTGGGCCACAGCAATTTTGCTATCTGGGTTGTGACGGGGCCGCCGGTCCAATTGAAATTTCCTGCTTGATGACTAGAGAAGCCGAGCTCTGTGTGGCTGTTCCAGCGAGGACTCAGTCATCCCGACACTAATGGAATAGCCCAGCACTCACAATCACCACACAGAAGCTTCTCAAAAAACCCAGAACGACCGGCCAAACGGCCCCATCACCCAGCTCTAATCTCCCTCAAAACAGGCACATTAAAAGAGAGCGGCTGACAGCCATAATAGAGAGAGGGGGCCGGGGAACAATACTGCCCTATCCACCGCATGCATGTCTTACCGTTGGGTCTTATTGTGGCCCTGGCTGGGAGAAGATTTTTGTATAATAGCTTCCTTTCCTGTTAGAGGAGAGGGAGATTTCTCGTCTCTCATCACTCCACCTCTTTATTCTTGCTAGTTTTTGGCTCGGTTTTGGGAACGCCAGTCAGGATGGGTCAGGGAGTCGGAGGCAGTCGCTCTGACTCTTCACATTATGTGGGCGTTGCAATATTCACGGTCTGCTTTAAATGGAAAGGAATAATACGTCTTGTTATATAAAGCACCAGAGAATAAGTTATCAAGGGATTTTTCAAAGCTGTGGAAAGCATTTATAGGGCAGCCATTAGATTTTTAACAGTTCCACTTCACGGAAGGTAGGCTAATAATTAAGTCCTGTGAATCTACTAAAGATCATTTAATATATGTTATTTTAAATAATAACAAAATGAAATCGCGAGAGAATCGCAAAGACACTTCCACGATTGTTTTAATTGTTAGTATACACATGCAGACTGACGTCTTTAGCCACTGTTACATTTCTGCCAGTTTTCAGCATCTCATCAGCCTGATCTCAAAGGAAATGAAGCCATTTTACAAGGTGGCGATTTCGTATGAATTTGTACGATGTGAATCATACAAAATGTAAGATTTTTTAGAAAAAGGCCCGCCCCTAAACCGTCTCTGGGGTGTGAGCAGATCATACAAAAACTCAGGCTACATACAGTAGGCCTATGAGATTGTGCAAATCAATATGAATTATCCAGCAATTTGCCAAAATGTTACGAATTGCCATGTCTCAATGTGTTAATGTGCTGTGACAACTTAAAAAAAAAAAAGTCTGTGCGTCCGAAAATGATTGCTATCTGAGTTGGTACTACATGTGAATTTGAACAAACTTCGCGACCGTTAAAAAAAAGCATGTTCTATATATGAATATGGGTAGTATGAATGCAATTCGGATGTACTATTTTCGCCATTTTGTTACCGTTACATGACCTACCAGCGTCAATTGCGCTGCTTCACTGCCATTTATCTTCTCTCGTAGCTTCATTCGTGTCCATTGAATGCGGGCTTCAAAATCTCACTGGAAGTAGCAGATCATCCGGGTACTTTCCACCTACAGTTCTTCAAATACTATGAATTTGGGCATACTACTCTAGGTGCGTCCCAAATCGTGTACTTGTGCACTATTCTATGACGTTTTGTAGTATAAATAGTGCGAGTAGTGAGTTCACACTGAAAATTCCAAAAAGGAAAAGTGCACTTTAAATACCCGGATGATGCACTTAAATAACCGAAAAAATTAAGTGTGGAATGTCGGACACTTCATGCACTCAGTTGTCGCAGCTTTAATTACGTACCGAAGGGGGAGGGGCTATGAGACTCCAATTATGAATGACAAAATAACCTTATATAATTCATACTATACATGGTTGAGTACATAGTGTATAAGTACATAGTGTATGAGTGCATAGCGTGTCATTTGGGACGCAGCTTCTGCGTACTGTTTTCACATACTATATAGTAGGGAAGCATTAGATCTGCGTAGCTGATTTAAAGAAGTACTCCAAAATCTACCAACAGCATTGTCAATTGATAATGCACAATTAGTCAAATAATTTTTAATAAATATTGTGTACACAAGTTAAATGTTATATGCATCTGCTATTCAAAGGCCAATATAAGTTAATTAGTTATTGCTTTAAAACAGTAAAAGTTTAAATTGACAAATAAAATACTACTACTATTAAGAAGAATGATAATGATGAAGAGATGTTTCCCTTTTTTCCCCTTCAGCCTCCTGTACATTTTTGTTGTCCATGCAAAAGGAGTTAAAAATTGCAATGTCCCGTTACTCTTAATTCATCTTATTAGAAAAAGATAAATTAGATAAATGTGTAAAGGAATGATGGATTTCTTTGTTCTTGTCTGTCCTGCTCCAAGAACAATGACTGCAAATAGAGTGAAGAGCTGCAACAAAACCCAACAGCGAGGCACAGAAGAGGCTTGCTGATTTAAGGTAGCAGGTGAAATACGATTACAGCTGATGAGAGCCAAGGGGCGGCAGGAAACCGAATGATGAAGCGCAAATACCGCAGTCTCTCTCATCAGGACCGCTGGCCGGGGGAGGGGAGACAGACGAATGAGACGCATCCTCCCTCACTGCAGCACCACAAACAGTGATGGAGTGCCACAATATCACAACTACAGATTGAGAGATAGATGGGCAAGTGGGGTAGCATGAGAAAGATAAACGGAACAGAGAGCGAAGGATCAGGTTGATTTACGGGCTAGGACGAGATGGTGGTTTTACAAGGCCAGTCTGGCTAGTTAAACGACTCTCATCGTAAAACATACTCTAAATCAAACAATAGCTTGGGTTGATTCTTATTAGACAATTAAGTAAATAAAATGTTAAAATGATTAAAACTCTAAAAGCTGATATGAATAATTGCTACAAGTGAATTTAGGCATCTCAACATAATACAGTACAAAAAAATAAATGCATTTTTAAATTTGCTAAATATAACATTTAACATCGTTCATTTATTTATTGTAGTTATTACATTGAGTTAATACATTATATTTCATATAAGAAAACATTGAATTTTTTTAATTACCTGAGGGCTAGATGATAAATAAACAATTAAATAACCATCCATCTATTGGTTAACCAATATATCATGCATCCCTACTTGAGAGCAGGGTTGCCAGGTTTTCACAACAAAACCCACCAAATCGTTACTCAAAACTAGCCCAATCACATTTCAAGAGGGGTCCCCCGTTAAAACTCGCATTCCGGGGATAAAATACACATTATTGGGGTTGCTTCAACCTGCGGCAACAGTGTTAAAGTAGCCAAATTACATGGGAAAACCGCGGACTTGGCAACACTGCTTGAGAGTATCCTTCATCGAATTTCTGAGCATTACATTAAATTACACTTGACATGTTTCTGTGGACTTTAGCAATAATAAATGTCTACACCATGACGAGTCAGACCATTAAACCTCTACATAACCTCAAGAAGAACCATCTCATGTGCTTTAATAGTATCACTAAGTAGATTTACAGAAACTTCCTAATACATCAACACTTTCTTGCTCATTGAATGGCAGTCTCGAGTGGACCTAATGAAATGTCCCGTTGCTCTCTAACGGCTTTATTAAACTCTTTCTAGAGATTCTAGCATCTGCGCCAATACAAAGTTAGATGTCACATGTGAATGGAAATCATCGGATAGCCAGCACAACCTTATCCCAAGGAAACCCAACAACAATTTCATGAGCGCTGTTCTTCTAGGCACATAAAAGGCCACAGGTCCCTCATGTATCAGAAAACACCAGCAGCACAGAGCTATTGTTCTCCGTGACATACAACTGATATTTATACATGGACTGTCAGCGCGTAACAAAGGCTCAGGTTTCTCTAGGTTGCATGTGGATCCTTTGTTCTCTTTGGAAAGCGAGAGAAAGAGAGATGGTACAGCAAAACCCAATCAACAGATAGACAAAATGGGACAACAATGACAGATACTGAGGGATCTTTCACAAATACAAAACATGCCATTACTGGGAGTTGACGGATGGCAAGTCCTAGGAAAGGTCACAATGCAGGAGACAAAAATGGAAAAACCAATGAGATGCACTTTAAACCAGATATCTGAGCTTCTTTACTGTTTTAAGAGCAACTCCCAAAAGAAAAAATGCTTAATTCTTCAGGAACAAGGACAAGCACAAGTGTATCCCTAGCTAAAGCCACCAAGACCCCCTCCGAGTTACGTTGCTCTGGCTAAGATGAGAAGAAAGGTGTCCTCTCGAGGCCGATAACAATACACTGTGTAACACCATAGCAGAAAAAGAACATCCAGTGATGCTTTACTCTGCACAGGAACTCGTTGTTTCCGTTCGTCTATTACTCAAGCACGTTGCCTGGTGTTGTACCTCTCTATATCATCTAGTTTCTAGCCTGATACTGCACTTGCACGACGAGTCATTCCGGGCTATGGGCCATTTTGGCGAAACTATGGTCTAGCTAGAAGACATAAGATCGAGAGGAAGGTCCGATTTTGATCTTTTGAGACGAGAGGCCAGGCACCCCTCATGAACATGCATACAGACCAACCTCGTGAAAGTGATTTAAGTATTAACAGACTTTACATAGACTACGGAAACCATTTTATCTTATTTTAGCAATGGCAGTAACGCAGTTCGCTACACAAATGAAAGCAGAAAAGCCTGGTACTGCAGTAGGTGCATCCGTACGCTGGGAAGTGGACCTTGGTAAGCATCCATAGACTGGAGTTAAGTAGGGATCAGTTAACCGACTATAGGTGTCTTCCATCAAGATTAGCTTGAACAGCTGGCTCTCGCTCGTGACAGCTTATTATGACCTAACTCTGGGACTGCTAAACAATAGTTCTAGATTGTAGATTTTTAATTCGTATAACGTACACATACCTGCCATAATACCTGCGTGAGATCTAGCGATTGCTGATGCCTAGTGCATCAGCATAAGACCTGTTCTATGTTATACGATATGTGTTTGCTTCATCAGCTTCCGAGAATGAAGCTTGTCAACTGCGTGCACCCTGAGTTTCTTGGCTTTGGATTGCCCAGGTGTTCGCTTCTGCTTACTCATCCACCATGCTTTATGCACGTGCGATTATCTACGAGTCTGCGTCCAAGCACGGTAGCTTTAAGATTGAGATTTTGCAGAATTTAGACTGTCTAATAGTACCGTGGGTGGTAAAAACAAATTAATTCATGTTGACCAGAGATACTGTATTTTTATGGTATTAATGATCTTGCAGACCATCCCATCACTTTTTTATCTTCTATCTCTGACTCATCCCTCATCTGAGTGCGCTCTCTATCTATCTATCTACTATCTCTTCGGAGCTATCGGATAATAATATGTCACGACTGTGCCTGTAATTATCTCCTGAAGCTGATTTATAAGAATCATTCCTGATGTGAGCTATCGCATGTATCTCATCACAACTCTCTTAACCCGCAGCCAATTAAAAAATAAACATGAACCACGTGCTGACTGTACCATACGTTAAGTATTTTTTTATGTCCATTTCATGGTCTCATAACAGCACTTTGATATGTCCCACACGACGTATATGAAAATACTCAGGAGCAGTATATCATCGATCTAACAGGTCACGCCAGCAGCTGAGCACAAATCATTAGTGTCCAGTATATTAAGGCTCTTTCCCCTATTGTTTTTTTCATACAAATCTCACATTCCAGTTTCAGTCACGTTCATGATGTCTCATGTGTAATTGCTCCCCACGTGATACTTATTTTTTTTACACTAATCGTCTGCTTCCGCGCAAGAGCAAATTATGTTATTTGACCCTCTTATCTGTATGTGTTAGCCGCCATGTATTTCCATTTTCAGCCTGATATGCACCGAGTTACCGGCCTGGAGTGAGATGTTGAAACTGACAACATACACTTTTTATACCACACACAACTTAATATGTAATCCCACTTTTTCACACATTATTATACATCCTCTACAAAACACAAACAATTTTTTTAGAATCAGGGCATAATTCAGATCAATAACGAAAATTTGACCCTTAGCCTTCGATGTAACAACTGAGAAACGCCAGATAAGATTTATATAACAGCTTGGTACTAGCACTGAACATTCAATTAACTTTGAAAATTGAGTTTAC
Source organism: Sinocyclocheilus anophthalmus (assembly GCA_018155175.1). Lineage (NCBI taxonomy): Eukaryota > Metazoa > Chordata > Actinopteri > Cypriniformes > Cyprinidae > Sinocyclocheilus > Sinocyclocheilus anophthalmus. Next base: position 168,619 of record JADLZN010011372.1, on the reverse strand, counting down.
ATCAAATCGTATGTGTGTCCTACCATTGATTTTTCGCCACCCAACCACTTGCCGCTGAAGCAGCACCCGTCACCCCCGCCATGATTTCCGCATTCTGCAATATTAAACGGGTGTTGGGCCATTTCGTGCCATTCTATCTTTACGCAGTTCACATCTCTATGTCAGCCAATTACCTTCCCCATGACCCGCGAGCCAACTACATTCAGACTACGCTACTAACCCCCGTGCTAGTAAAACATTCATTCTGATGATATGTTTCCCTGAAGTAAGAATTGGCGATAAAAAAAGTAAACTGAAAAACACTGCAGAGTTGGGGAATATTAAGGTAGTTAAGAACGTGAGCATGAAATTTCTCAACATTACTCAAATTATCCACCAAAACAATGCGTTTGGGGAGTTTGAAGTGTCTGTGGAAATCAGAGCGGACACACCGCCCTCTATTGGTTAAGGCATTTCAATTCTCAGTTTAGCACCATAACAGAACAGCATGCAGAATGTCAGCAGCTGTGGGGATATGCTGACGTGATAATAAAAATCTCTCGGACTATGAATTAGATCCCAAGAGGTCAGAGGGAACTGATCAATAAATGAATCATGAGGCATTCATCACTCTAATGTATCAGAGAGGCGTGTTAGATAGAAGTTTAATGGCAAGAAAATAAAAACAGAGCAGAAAGCTTAAATTAACACTTTTTATCTGCACAATTTCCCCTTTCTTAAAATATTTCCTTATGTTCAGCAGAATGGTTCGCCTGGCCAGCAGGCAAGGGCTTTTGTTTGGCTAAAAACTAGTGATTAGAGGGTACAAACCAGGCGTTTAATACACAAACACAATGTATATTCATACTTTTACCACATTGGCCTGTCAAATCAACATTTCTGGCATGAGCGTAGAACTGCGATAATTTGTGGCTAATACAACTTGAATTTGTTAGCCTACATAAAGCCGAAAAAATAGAAAAGAATCCCCCATTCGCGCCTGCAATTTGAACCAAAAAAAGACCCAAAACATACCTGCAGTTTACATTTTTTTTTTGTTTAAAAACCCCCCCGCCCCTCTTTGGTTAGCGTTAGCTTAAGTGGGGGAAAGCTAGCTATGTGTGGGTGTTTTTTTTTTGAACAAATTTACATAATATTCATATGTACAGTAAAAGATTATCAAATAAAACCTCACACGTACAAACGGAGGATGGAGGGCCGCCTCGTTTACCAGTTTTAGGTTAAGTGGAAGAGGGGAGATGATCGAATGTTCTCGTTTGTAAAGGCAGCCATTTTTCCACTCGACGTGTGTTGTGCTAAAAGTGCTACTGAGGATTTTTTTTTTTACAATTGCATTGAGGTTTAGAAGAAAAAAAAAAAAAAGAAGAAGAAAAACCGTCTGTGGTGGTTTTTGGAAAAAGGCCCTCTTTAGAGGAGTCACAACAAAGCGAATCATGAATTTTCATTTTCTCTTTCAGTCATTTAGGATTGGAAAAGTAATTAAAATTAATTTAAAAAAACAATTCTTACACTATTTTGCACTTCCATTTCTGTCATGCTCACTAAAATGTTTTCAAAAGCATCCCTTCTATTCATAAACGGTATTTTGCGACCTTTTTAAAAGAAATAAAACCTTGGGACTGTATATAAACCAAGTCTGGTCCAAAAGACTATATTGGTGAGGCACATTGTAACATGGCAGGGATGAAAGAAAAAGGATGGAAACGTATAGAAACTTAATCACTGCATTGCCAACTGCACTTTGAGTTCACTCACTTTGATTATTAGTATGTTCATTAGTCAAATGTCCTTCAGAACGTGACTTTTGCGGTCGTTGGAAAGCCAGCTGTCTCTCAGCGTGATGCCTCTTGCTGTTATAAATCTCTTTTTGATCTTCACAGGAAGTCTCTGTGTGAAAAAGTGCCCGCAGTGGGTTTATCTGACACGTACTGTTCCCCAAACTCCTGCTCCAGGCCCCTGCTTGCGTTCATAGGTGTATGTGAGGGATGGAAGGCAACGTGCAGTATTGCTGGCTGCTGAAAATCAGGTCACAGGAAACAGTCAGTTTAAACTTCCTGTCCAGGCCTAACGCCCTTCGAGACCACAGGTATTTGGCTTCTAACGCCGGTTTACAAGTCCACAACCAGAGACCAGCAGCCCTGCTTGGAGGCATTGTGGGATAGTGGAAGATGAAGAGGGGGCCGAATCAGCAGAAAAAGATCTCTCCGTCTGGGGTAGAGTCTGGAACCACAGCGCTCTGAGAATCTGCAAAGAGAGAAAAACTCGTTTTACTTCTGAACTTTTAAAAGTAATTGCAATACCAACATGAAATAGCATTTACAACACATTGAACTTACATGATGTGTCATATTTCTAAGTGAAAACAATATTTAGTGGCATAATTACAGTGTGGGGTGAGAGTTTATTTCATCTGTCAGGATTTGAACGGATTGTAAAAGCTGATACGAATGGGAAAATATATAGTCAGTTAGTCATTATCACGAAACGACTGACTGTACATGATTATGCTTAATTCATGACTGTGTTTCAAATAAGTAACTGGAGTAACTGACTAATGGCTTGTCAGCACTGAAGACTATTTTCATGGCTAATCTTCAAACAAACAAACAAACTAAATATGTACAAGTAAATCTCTAAATGCAAAAAATATTGAAAAGATAAACCAAACAAACAATCCAAAAAAACATAAATTACATCAAATAATTTCCATACAAAAAATTAATAAAAATAAAGGATATATAAAATAATAATATAATCAACAAAAACACATTAAACCCTACATGTAAAATTAAATTAAAAACAAACAGTTCTCCATATAAAAAAAATAAAACACTCTTCATACCAAAAACCATTAAACTAAAATCTATATACAAAGGAAATAAAAAAAATCAAATAATCTTCATAAAAAATATAAAAAAATGTATATAAATTATAGCAAATTAAAATAATTAAATAAACTTATGACAAGGGAAAAATAAAAAACTATGTAAGTTAAAAAGAAAATGTTTATTAAAAGGAGAAATTAAATAATCTCCATCCAAAAAAAAAAAACAAATTAAATCTATAAATATAAAACAAAAGGAAAAATAATACATAAATAAATAAAATCTATAAAACAAAGTATTCCAAATGATAAACCAAACAAAATCTTCATACAAAAACTAAATAAATACACAAATATTAAATTTAATTAACCAATTAATTTGGGTTTATTGGTAATTATAATGAAAATACTGGACCACAACTATGTAGTTGACCAATTAGAATCAAGTACTACAGAGAATGAGTAATCATTTCTCGTCACCCATGTAGCATTAAACCATCAGAAAAGCTGTTTCAGAACACTGAAATCAAGCATTTAATAGAATAACATGCACAGATGACTTGTGCTCAATAAGACCGGGGATTCATTGAGAAAGGAAAAGGTGTCTGTTTGAATTTCATGTTGAATTCTCAAGCAGATGTAATGTGATGATGAGCTACACTCTACCTGCAGTCTTGCTCTGCTGCCCTTTTCCCTTCTTCTTCTTCTTGTCCTTCTTCTCCTTGGGTCTGGCCAGCTGTAGCAGGCGGCTGGGGATCTGGCCCTGCGCCTCGCTGTTCTGGCCTTTCTGGCTTGAATTGGAGGAGAATAGACTGAGGTTCTTCCCTTTGCGTTTGGAGTCCATGCGGGACAGGAAGTCTCTGGCAGATGGAGACGAGGAGAGCTCCACCTCTGAGGGGTCACGGTCCAATGAACCAGTGCTCTGGAACTTTGAGGAGTCCTCAGACGTTGTGGAAGGGGTCCGGTTCTTCCTTAATTCCTGCAGATGATGGTGCAGAAATTCAAATAAAACTTGTTAAAAATTGTTTAGACATTTGAAAAACACAACCTCTTTTTTTGCCAAAGAAGTTGTTACTGTGAGTGCTATTAAGTTTCGAGTCATTCTGAGGGTTCAGGAAAAAGGAACTATATTAAGGATGAAGATCAAGATGAATATAATTACATAATGGAATGTGCAGGCCTTTTGTTTTCACATTATTACAGAACAGTTATGTAATTTTGGGGCGGAATGGAAAAGATTAGTGATTTTCTCAACTAATCAACATTACATAGTGCGAGAGTACTGTACCATCACAGAATAATGACATGCAAAGCATCTTCACCATATTTTCCATTGAGATTATATAGAAAACTGAAACGCTGATGAAACATTGGGCAAAAGATTCGTTTTCAGTCCTCGCTCTCACGTCATTCCAGATCCTTGTGACTTTCTTTCGTGGAACGCAAAAGGACAAATTAAGATGGTGTGAGTCACTCTTTTCCATATAATGAATGAAGACCAAAGCTTTAACGCTTCAAAGTCTTCTAACTCGAAGGAATGATTCAGTTATGCATTAAATATCACTTTCTTTCATGAACACGCTAAGGCAACATTAGGGCGGATTTCCAGTGAATAATGATTCAAATTTAAATTTGTTCCTCACAAAAAGCTATTCAGAAGACTTGGAATATATAGTACCATTCAAAAGACTTTTATTCAGAAAGGATGCATTAAATTGATCAAAAGTGACAATAACCTCTGTTTGTCTGATCAGCTCGGTCTCTCTCTGCACTTGCTCTCGTTCTCTCTCCAGTCTCTTCTGGCTGTCTCTGAGCCGCGCCAGGTCTCTCTGATACTCTTCTTTTTTACTCTGCAGGTCTTGCTTCTCCTCTTCCAGCTCTTTCCATCTCCTCTGCACCTCTTCATCTTGGGTCTGCTGCTGCGACTCCCTCTGGGCCAGTTCCCGCTCCCGCGCTTCCCACTCTTTTTCCCTGCGCCTCCTCTCCTCGGCGTGGGCAGCCTGCTGCTTTTGGAGGCTAGCGACTTCTTGCCGCTGCTTCTCCAGGCTCCGCTGTTTCTCCTGCTCGATTAGTGAGCTGGGCCGTGATGAGGAGGAGGAAGAGGAGGAGTTGAGGAAGTTAGTTGAGTCAGTTGAGGGTACGGGGAGACGACGGTATGGATAACGGATGGGCGGGTTGGGCGTGAGAGGGATGGGGGTCGGTTGGGGGCGTTCGTGAGGGCATGCCCTGTGTCCTCGATTTGATATGACAGTTGTTTTTTGTCTGATGTGGGATAAAACAAACAGCCTATGTTGAGGGTGAGGTCGTGACGCAATAAGGGAAAAAGCGGGTGTTCTGGTTTGTTTTAATCGGCATGCAAACAGGAAAGACGTAAAGCTGTTAAACTGCAAAGGCCTTGAAGTGAGAATATTAATGTGCGAAACCTAATTTCAAGTGAAATAGGCCCATCTGGTGGCCAGAGAGCACCTGTCTTGGGAAAGGCAGACAATAACCCACTTAACAGTGGTACAAATCTATCAGAGTGCATCTTAATATACCACAGTGCACTCCGCTTGATTACAAGCCTGCAAAATAAACCCCTGCATTTGGAAATTTCATTTCCTTCTGTCGTGCTGCAGAGGAGAGCTGCTGGCCTGAACATCAGAGAGCGAGAAATAAGACAAAAAGAAAATGACTCACCTGTAATGTGTTCAGCAGGTCATGGAGCTGCGTGACGCTCTGAAGAACCTGCTGTGGGAGGATAAAAAGAAAAATGAAATCGGCCACATCTCTATACGCTGAGATGCAGATAGCTAGTCTAATTTCTTGTCACTTTATATTTTAACCTTTTATAATTTAATCTAATTATATAAACTTTTATATAGTATAGGAACACATTGTTTTATATGCTATGCATTTACATAATATATACAAATAATATAAAAAAAAAATATATATATGATATATACTTTATTTGGATTAATAAAATACCATTCTAAACATTGATATATACTAATATATTTATATTAATTTAAAATTATGAACAATTTATATTTAAATATGTAATACTTATAAATTATTATTTAAATATTACATAAAAAAAATCTAACACAGCGAACCCATTGGAGTAATACATTGAAAATCCTAAATAAATTACTAAAGATTTTTATTGATTACAAGTTTTAAATTAATGCAGCGGTGTGGTGTGTGTGTGTGTGTGTGTGTGTGTGTGTGTGTACTGATATAGATCGATTCAGAAAATAATACAATCCTGACTCAAACTCATGTTGCACATCTTAACCACTAAACCACAGCTTGGGAAGGAAATCAAATTAAGTGTAAATACGGCTAGGGTGTCTGGTCATGGTACTGAAACCAATTCTCCTTTGACCTGATCCTGAAATCTGATCTGAGCTGTCTCTAAACAGAAAAACTTACCTCGTTGTTCCTCTTGAGTAGGAGCAGGGGGTTGGCATTGCTTGCCTGTGGGAGAGAGAGGCAGTCACATGGTCAGTGCACTGGGTAAGAGGCTACCGTACATAAATCAATAATAAGCAATCCATGTGCTCTTCGACAGGGTACCGCAGGACCTGCCGGGAATAAGACACTGTGATGACAGGTCTCATTACTCTGCTGCTGTAAAGCAGAGGACAGTCTTAATGTGTCCTCATTATTAAGTTACTATACAGTTATGTTCTGTGATGAGAGTGTGTGTAAACCTCCAGTTCACTTCAGGTAATGAGTGCTACAGCAGACATATATTCTAATGGTTTGAGCATATGGTGATACACTGATGACTAACGAATTAGATGGTAATGGGAACACATCTTAGAACAGCACTTGTAATAGGAGTGAACAAAAGCTTTTAATAGTGTACTTATAAAATATGCATATACAACAAATGCATTTATTATATCAAATATTAAACAGATTCCAAAAATGTATTTTTATTCATTTGAATGGGAACACATCTTAGAACAGCACTTGTAATAAGAGTGAGCAAAAGCTTTTTAATAGTGTACTTATAAAATATGCATATACAACAAATGCATTTATTATATCAAATATTAAACAGATTACAAAAATTTATTTTTATTAATTTGAATGGGAACACATCTTAGAACAGCACTTGTAATAAGAGTGAGCAAAAGCTTTTTAATAGTGTACTTATAAAATATGCATATACAACAAATGCATTTATTATATCAAATATTAAACAGATTCCAAAAATGTATTTTTATTCATTTGAACAGTATCCACTGCATGTTAATTTGCTGATTGTCCGAATAATGTAGAATCTAAATATTTAAATATTAGACTACTGCAATAATTTTAACTAACTGTATCGTTATATAGATATAAATGCATGTTTTAACGTCTGCACAAAATAAAATAAAAAATAAATAATGAAAACTATTATGGATTTAACACATGATTGATATAAAAAATATATAATTTTTTTTTGCTTAAATATTTCTTAATGTTTTTATGTCAAATGTGTCCAGACGGAAAATAAGACATTTGAGACTAAATTAGTATCTTTATTTTAAAATTTTTTGCTTTTTTTATTTATACACAAATATATAATAATAGATTTATAATAATATTATTATATATATATATATTAGATTTTTTTTTTTAGATTTAGACATTAAGTAGAGAGAGATATTCTAAAAAAAGTAATTAAAATTCATAATTTGTTTTTCCTTTGTTCAGCTCATTGTAAAATCATGTTATTTTCACTTCAAATGCTTCCTTTTTTCTTGTCTTTTTCATGCAGCAATGTTATTCTGCCAAAAAAATTATTTTTTCCACATCATGAAACATCATTTTTGACCCGTTTGTACCTTCTTTAGAACGCTGTCTGACTCAGTCCTGCGGAGCTCTGCAGAGTCTTCCGTCTCCTCTCTGTCTCCATCTGCAGGAGATCAAACACAATCAGACTCACCTGGAACAAACACCCACACACACACGAGTGGCATCGCAAAAACGCTCTCACGCACACTCCCACGTGGAAAGCACACCCACCTTTACTCTTTGAGATGTTCATCTGGTGACTATCAAAGCCTCCGAAGGTTTCCGCCCGTCGTGGCAAAGTCACGGGCCCCGCCGCACATACGCCATCCTGCACCGCTCCTCCTAGACTGTCGTTTACCAGAACCTGTAATGTCTCAACTACACACATTCACACAGAAATTAAACATGGAATATGGTAACCAATTCAAGTAAACACTAAATGGTAGATCAAATTTCAAATTTCATGTCTGGGCCATATTTCACTCCAAAATCAAGAAACAGAAACAATCATATTTTGAATAAAATAAGATAAAAATCACTTTTGATTTACAAATAGCTTTTCTTTTGAGTTTTGCCCAATAAGAAACAACTGATGTTTATAGAAAAATCAAACACTATCAAAAAGCTCACAAAAGGCTAAGAGGAGACAGTAATCAATACTCTTTCCCGTTCTTGACCTGCAACCTTAAAGCAATCCATTATCTGTTCCTGCCCTGCGGATTCAGATCAGCTTTACCCATTGATTCTGCCCATGTACTATACTGCATGAACTGTGACAAGCACTATCTATCACTCCCACATTCAAAGCCAAAGTGTCTTCTCAGCACTTTCAAGATCTTTCTCACTAAGTACACTCTAAAATGCCATTCGGGAATATCATTTACTCAATTTTCATTGGTGCTTTGTCACTTTCAATGGAAGTAAGTTTTAGAGCCATTTTAGAGTAGTTTTAAAGAAGAAATGTTAAGTTTGTATTTTTTGTTCAATCACGTGCATGAATTTTTCCTTATAGCTGAAGCATGTAATTTCTGTCACTAACAGCAATTTTGTTTTCAAACAGGTTTCCACAAACACTTCCCCATCTGCTATTGGTCAGTAAACACATAGCTCCGTGCAAAACAAACAGCAATGTTTTGATAGCACCACAGATCAATAGCCGTTTACAATATTTGCGGGCATAAACCTAGAATAGCTTACTTATAGGTGCCTCTGCACATTGATTTAAAATTAAATAAAGATAAAATAACAAAAATAAATTATTTGCAACAATTATTAGTGACTTTTCCCATACTCAGTCTTAGCCACTACCAGTATGCAGCATCCATCTGTATTTTAAAGGCACGATATGTAAGATTTTCGTAATAAAATATCCAAAAACCACTTGCACATTGTTATATATTTCATGCTGTTGTGCACTTACATTATCCCAAAAGTTCCCAAGGATTTGTAAATCCAGAGAATTTCCAATTTTAAATAATGGCTCGTCCTGGTTCATTGTCGCCAATCAATTACGTAAAATCCGCGCGATCGGTTTCCGCTTGTAGAAACTATAGCAACACACGTGGACAAAAATGCTGCTGCAGTTAAATTAAATCCATTACGGCGGTCGCGAATAAAATGAAAATGAAATGAAAACTGTTGACTGCAGCATTAAATTTAGATCTGCTCAATGTTGCACCATGAATCTTTTTCCGCGTTTTTACAGTGTTGCGCGTTATAACCAATCACACACACGAGTCTGTTGAGTTTATGAACGCAGCGGCCAATCAGAGGCGTTTAGATGAGTCATCGCTGAAACACGGGAGTTTTGTTTAGTGTGCGCGCTCGCTAACTGAATTCTGCTCTCTTGCAAATGTTCTCATCAGAAACAATAATGTGCAGATGTACGTATGATGTAAGTAGTCAAACAGTGTATAGACAGCTTTACTGATTATAAGGGGAGTTTTTTGAGAATGCTTAAACTCGCGCTAGACTGAAGTCAGGCATACTGTTTTTTGACAATGTAACGTTAAATGTTCTTTGATCGCTTTCTCTATATAATTTATTCACTGTTTGAATAACTTTGGAAGGTACAGGTAATAAAAAAAATTTATTCATTACATCCGTGAACATGATTCGGACATCTCTGGATGGTGAAAACGACATCTCCCATCGTTCCACTCTCCTTCATAGCGTTATCAAGCTTCGCCTTTGTTATTGTTCTGAAAATGCGACGTCTTGCGGTGAAAACTTACATATTGTTCCTTTAATGCCAAAAATAATTTGAATGTTGACAAGTAGCTACAAATAATAAATCATAATTTTTGCAATCATTTATTGCATTTTATTATTTTTATATTAAAACGTCTAAGTGCATACTGAAAATGCTTCTATTTTTATTTCTATTAATTTGACCAACTGGCATTATTAAATTGCATTATTAAATATTTGAGCTTTAAATAATAAATCATCATATTTGCAAACACTTGTAGCGTTTTATTATTTTCATTAATCATTTAACTAGTACCTGCTACAAGCACAGCCAGTATTGAGGCCATATTTAATGTGTTTCTGATTAATAAAGTCTAACTGGCCAGGGACCATACGCACATGCTGCACTATGATGTGATGCAACATGTTGCTAACACCCTCCACTTCATAGAGTCATTTTAAAACCAAATTATGTTCTACATTTCAGCCCTCTAAGACTGCAATTTTCATAAAAACATGTTTCCCATGTATCAAGTTTACTAGCTGCCATGTGCTTGTAAGACGACCACAGTGTTTTTCCAACTTATATAATAAGCATTATATAACTGTACTAGTCGTCTCACCTTCCGTCAGAGCCTCTTTCATGATTGGCTGCCCTTTGGTGATGTCATTGGGTGTGGCCCTGAAAAGCATTCTGTTGCGAAGGCTGGTCTCGTCTGGTACGCCACAGTCACACATGTCCCTGAACAACTTCACTTTCTCCTCCAGTAGAGTCAAGATCTGCTCATCCCTCTTGAGCAGCTGATCTGTAAAGACCGATGTTAATTTCATAACAGGCAACCTAAGATTCACTTCATTAATTTTAGCAGAATTTTACACCTTTTGACCACTAATTTTCATGGGTTTTTTAGTCATTTTAGTCACTAGAGTTTTTAAAAATCATTTTAAACCGACTGTACTCATTCATTTCTAGTCAGTGAAACACTACAATGAAATATTGTAATCACTAAACATTTATGAACTTTTAAGACTTTAAATTCTGTCTTTACTCTAACCCCAAACAAACCATATCTACACATTGAAGTCATTTTAAGCCAGAAAAAGGAAAGATTGAATTATGCACCTCTCAACTCCTTGACTTTGATTTCTTGAAGTCTTCTGTCCTCTTCGTTTTCACTAGGCACACCTTCATCATCATCTCCCTCCCTGGAGAAAATCGAGAGTCTGTAAAGAAAGACTACCCTCTCTCACAAATTGTGATGTTTAAAGTACGCTTTTTCTACTATGTTAAGCTGACTATTCTTTTTACTTATTATTTATATTATTTTATCAAGATAAATTAAAAATAAAAACACTGAAAAACATCGGAATGTATATTATTAAAATATCCTGTATATTCGTTTTAAAATTTGCTAAAGATGACAATTTACAGTGTTATTTTTAATTTCTAAAAATTTTATTTAAGTGAGTGTAAGATGACAGAAAAGGTAATCTAAATGTAAAAATAGGAAAAATGAGATGTATAATTAAATATTCAATATTGGCCGATTAAAAAAAAAAAAAAGAGAGAGAGTTATCGGTTCTTGACCGATATATTGTGCATCCCTCCTTCTTGCATATAAAATGGGAACCAGATTCAGAGACTCACACTGACTGCATGGCCTCCTGAATGAGCTGCATCCATGTGTTCCTCTCCTCCTTAGAGCTGGTGTACACTTCTACCATCTCAGGCTTCTCAATGCCGGCCGTGATCAGGAACAGTCCTTTCTCCTCATTGGCTACTTCCCTCAAAATGAGTTTCTGCAGAGAGATGACGGTGGAGCGCTGGTCCTGAGAGTGGAGAACAAGTAGATGAGATGGGACTAGGAAATTATGGGGCGAGGTCACACGATTAGAAAGTGCCAAAGACCTTCATATGCCAATGTTCCTATTAAAACCAGCACTGATAGAGCGCCAGAGACATTACACAATACTAGATTCCAGAATCCAAACAAGATAGTGTAAACATGTATTATTGAGGAACACTGTTCTGGGAATCACAGGCAGAGTTGTAATGATAAACATACCAAGGATGCAAATATGTACTTCTGATCTTTCTCCTGTAGGAACACAATCACATCCCTTAGCAGCAGAGCCTGGACATCTGGAGAAGAATTAAAAAACATTAAAAAACAGACCCTGTTTGTGTTAGTGTGGGTGTATGTTGCTACGGTGACAGACCTGACTTTGTTCTGTCAGCAAAATGTTAACGCTGTTTATCCATGTACTGTATTTTGAAATGTGAAACTAGATTACATTTTCTGAATTAAATGTGAGAGGCAAACCACGCACCACAATTTTAAGGTGATTCTGCAGATGCTAAGCTGTTTAGCTTGTTGTTTTTGTTCAGCTGTTGCTAAGGTGTTGTGGGTGGTTGCTAGGGTGTTAAGTATACTAATGTGATATTAGCACAATGTTGCTGTTATTGTGGGGCTAAGATTGTGCAAGTGACGTGAGGATGTTGATATTTGTTGTTAGGAGCCAGGGGTGTGAGTGGTTTCTTGTTGTTGTTACGTGGTTACCAGGGTGTTGCTATGCGGTTGCTATAAGGTTATTCAGGTGTTCTGAGTGTCTTTTACACATTGTTTTAATGTGGTTGGTAGGGTGTTGCTATGCGGTTGGGAATGTATTCTGAGTGTCTTTTTTACATGTTGTTGTTACATGGTTGCTAGGGTGTTGCAGGTGGTTACCAGGTTATTGCTATGCAGTTGCTTTAAGGTTATTAAGGTGTTCTGAGTGTCTTTTACACATTGTTTTTATGTGGTTGGTAGGGTGTTGCTATGCAGTTGGGAATGTGTTCTGAGAGTCTTTTTTACATGTTGTTGTTATGTTGTTGCTAGGGTGTTGCAGGTGGTTGCTATGCAGTTGCTATAAAGTTGTTAAGGTGTTCAGAGTGCCTTTTACACATTGTTTTTATGTGGTTGTCAGTGTGTTACTATGCTGTTGCTATAAGGTTTTTAAGGTGTTCTGAGTCTTTTACACATCATTTTTGTTATGTGGTTGTCAGTGTGTTACTATGCGGTTGCTAAAAGGTTGTTAAGGTATTCTGTGAGTTCTGAGAGTTTTTTTTTTCTACATGTTGTTACGTGGTTACTAGGGTGTTGCAAGTGATTGCCATGCTGGTGATATGCTGTTGCTAAGGTGTTCTGAGTGGGTTTTATTATGTTGTTGCTGTTATGCGATTGCTAAGGTGTTCTTAGATTTTTTTTTTACTACTTTTTATCTGCTGATATATTCATTAACCAATGAACCCATTGCACTGGTTCTCACCCTTGAGTCTGCCCGCTGAGTTCTTGAGCTGTAGCGGTCCATCGTGAATTAACTTCTGCCCACGTAACAGATCCTCTCTGGCAAACATCTGTCCGCTTTTCATCCTCATGATGGACTTGCTGTCTGTCCGGCTGTACACTTCCTTTAGCCTCTTTTTCTTCTCATGCTCGTTTACTTTATTGTCCACAGCGGCAATCACCTCCTTCACCAACTTCAGACCTTGGGTTACATCTGCATGGTCTTCCTCATTTTCTGTCATGAAATACTTCAGAATATTACCTGGAGCACCACAGATAAATTCAAGGGTACTGACATAGTCTGACTAGAATAGTAACTAGTTGTACCTTTCGTGTGCTGCAGTATTCTCTGTAGTAAGACGGGATACTTTGTAATTCGTTGTGTGACTAACAATATACACTCAGGAATGCTTAGCCGTCGGACAACAGAGCTGCTCATCATTTTCTGGAAAACAGAAACAGATGTGAAACATGGGACTGTTTCCATTTTAGAGTCTTGAGCAGGAAACAAAACGAGGAAAAGAATAAACACTTTAGGCTTCTTTTACAAACTAACTGTTTTTACTGTGTGAAATTTGTGAAGGCAAAATCATTTGAGATGGCTACCTTGATGAAAGCTTGAAAACGTTTGTCTTTGGTTTGAAGCTCCTTGTAAAAGTTCACAGCTTCATTGTGTCTGCTGCAGAACTTCCCATAGACCTTCTTCATTCTCTCGGCACTGGAACCTGAGAACTAGGGAGGAATAAATAGTGGAAAAATTGTATGTTACTTAAATGCTATACTAGCATTATACTTACTATAAAAGCTCCAGACATTACAAATCAATGCATTTCTACAGATCCAGAGGCATTTTGTCGATGTTCCATCACAAGTTTTAGCCTGAACGTACCTGAGAGACCAGCACATCACCAATCTTTCGGATGACAAAGCCACCTTCTTCCTGGCTCCCTGACTCTTTCTTCCTTTCGAGCAGCTGTGAGAAGAACTGTGTGTGCAAGTCTAGAACGTCATCTAACATGGGGAATATCTTCTCTACAGTCTGAACCTCCAGTTGAACCTCTCTCAGTAGCCCTTTACTGTAAACATCAGCCATAATCTTCAAGGTCCTCACATGGTGCATTTCGGTCTGGATGAGTTCTAATAATAAGAGAAGGCAGGAACTTTATCACATGACCTTATAAGTGTGTCTATGACCTCACTCAACAGTTTCAATACTTTTTCTCAGAAAGTTTGAAAATGAAAGCAGAAGCTTCTTTGGAGGGTCTAGTGTGACTCTTACCGTAAATGACATCTTGCCTCTTGACAACATCCTTTTTAAGCTGTTTCAATAATTTCTTGTCCACCGTAAAGCTCCAAGAATCTGCTTCCAGCTCTTTGGCATCAGCTTCAAATTCTCCCATCAGCTGACTATCCATCATCTCTGTACCTGCCGTCCACATAAACCAATAAGAATGATGCCGTTTTCTAGAATATACACTTATTTCTGTTTATATTACAAAATATTTAATAATTAAATTATAATGAATAGCCACACTGTAAATAATTAATACTTATTCTCATGTTAATCTTCATAACATGTTTGGACTCAAGACAGGTGTGTATTTTGTTGGTAATGATTCAATTACAAGATGAAGAGACGTACCCTCATCAGTAAGAGATTCTGTGGACTCGCTGACTTTACTGGTCTTGTGAAGAGAGTCGGTTGACTGGGACAGAAACTTCAGAGTCTTTAGAGGAGGGTCTTCAATTTGCCTGAATGTGCAAAGAGCAGAAGATTTGTTATATACTCTATGTTTTAATGCCTTATTGATTTTATAAAACAGTGACCTCAAAATCAAAATATCAAGTGCACAATTCTCATCGGTTTTAAAATTATGAATTAAATCCAACAGTAAAGAATAAACTAAAATCATGACAGAAATCTTGTCAAGACATTCAATGGTGAAAGCACAAAACTGTGATTGTAAGAGCAATTACAATATTAAATTTAAAGACATCTGTATGTTATCAGCTAGCATTGGCACTGACCCAGCAATGTTATTAATGGACATGCTCTTGGACAGCGGGTTGCTGTTGAAAGACATGATACTGCTGGGGCTTTTCCGAGGAGGGGCGAGAGTAGCGGGCTGATCATCGGTAACAGAGATGGTGGACCACGGACGTTCCCGTGCTGGGAGGGCTAAACATATTAACAAGTTTACACGGTCAGATTTTTTAAATAAAGCAGAAATACATAAAACATGAAGAAATGCATGATTATATGAGGACTTTACTTTTACTTCTAAGCGTGACTCCAGGCATCGAGGCAGAATCTGGAACAGTCTGCTGCTGTTTTTGTTGCTGAAAGAAATATTTTAATAGAGTCTTTACTCTTTATAGATCCATATTATGATATCAAAAGAAGAGTTCAATTGCAGCAAACAGGTTTGGAAAAGTAAATACTGACATAATCTTCAATTTGGGGTAAACTTTCCTTTTACTCATATTATTCCTACAGTTCTGGTCATAAAACTGACAATAATTAGCAAAGAAGCATATGAAATGCGCAAAAGTACTGTTTATGACAGTCATATGAGAACCAGTATAAAAGACAGTGGATTACCTTCATTTTGACCTTGGCACAAACAGGAAGACTCTCTCTGCAGCCTTTGTGGACTTGTGCATTGCAATCTGAAAACAAACAAACAAACACACACAAACCGTACGGTCAGTAAAGAATGCACAGGCCTTTGTCCATCAGTTTAGTGCGATATTCCACTTGTTCTCATCCAAAAGCAGATAGAATAAGCCTGAAGCTGGAAAAAACAGCAGCAAACAGAATAGAAATCTGGAAGAAAAGTGGCACTGAACAAGCACTGTCGTTTCCTGCTTCTCCGTTTGTGCAGAAGAGAGTGAGATTAGCCTTTTCCTGCCTGACTCCACCTCTGCTACACAGCTGATGTTTGCCACAAATTTAACCACAAACA
Organism: Sinocyclocheilus anophthalmus; assembly: GCA_018155175.1. NCBI lineage: Eukaryota > Metazoa > Chordata > Actinopteri > Cypriniformes > Cyprinidae > Sinocyclocheilus > Sinocyclocheilus anophthalmus. Next base: position 152,537 of record JADLZN010011372.1, on the reverse strand, counting down.
CTTCGGTTGAATCATTACTAGTCTTAAACATTTAAAGATTTCATGTATGCATGTCAAGTCAGTGTTTATACTTGTTTTCTCTATGAAAACAAGCTAAACTTGTGAATTTCAGACGTTACATTGAAAAATAAAATGGGTTAAAATTAAAATTCAGACACATATATATATATGACATAAGTTATTGGTTATTTCAAATGTACAACCAATTTGATGTTATGTAGATTTGCTGTCAATATAATAACCAAAAACCTTAACTTTAATGCCAATTCAAAACATACCTGCACAGATGGTGCTTTTGCCTTTCTCTGTCAGTGTACTTTGCACCTCATGACCACAAAACTACAGCATAGTTAGACACACCCAAAAGAATGCTTTATAAAAACAAAACCACACACAACAATCTCCGATCGTGTGCATGGTGGTATCAAGGGCTTAAACAACCTACATGTTTGAAGGCGTAGAGATTGTGAAAATTTCCCTGCAAGTTCACAACCTTCCCCACTCAACATACACTACCTATAGAAGACCAAACCTGCAGAAACAGACAGACAGACAGACAGACAGACAGACAGATAGACAGATAGACAGATAGATATATAGATAGATAGATAGATGTAACAATAGGAAAATAAATAAAGGATACATTATTTGATAAAACAAATAGAATTCATTTGCAATACAATTTAAGCCCGAATTTACTTTTTATAACCTTTTTTTCTTTATTTATTATTTTCTGTATTTATTGTTATTCTTTTTAGCTTTTATTTACTTATTCTTTCATTTATTTTTTTACATTATTCTTATATTTATTTAATTCATTCATTCATTTATTTATTTTTAAGTTTATTTATTTATGCGTTCATTTTTTACTTTATATTTATTTATTCCCACGTGTATTTATTTCCAGATTTATTTATTTTTACTTTCCTGTGTGCAACTTGGAAATAAGGGAGGCGGTCCTTGAGGAGCTCCGGTGAATCACTGGTTGAGAGCTCATATTTTCACCGATTCACATTATGTCTAATTATTTTATAGCGATCCGTCAACATCGCCGATGAGTTTCTAGGTTGATGACGCCTCTAGACACACCCAGTGAAGGTTTCTAAGGCTTGTGTTTATTTTGTAATCATAGGCTTGCAGTGCTTTTGGAAGTCAATATTTTCTCTAAGTTTATCTTAAACCAATTGCACCAAAGGTCTCTACGGTCTACTCAGGCTCACAATGCTTTTTGGAGACGTGGCACTGGACTGTTCTGTTCTTCATAGAAGCCTTTGGTTGGTTGGGAAACAACCTCGATCATTTCACCTGTTGCATAGTCAAGATGTTCTCTGTGATTACAAAATAAACTGGCATTAGTGTGGAAACCTACCGCCCACTGGGTGTCATCAACCTAGAATCTGACAACTTTGGTGATGATTCTGGGCTTGAAGACAATGCTGTGTGAGGAAGGATCACACAAGTAGCTGGATTCAGCTTTGTGCTTCTATTTCTGGAAAATTGTGGTCGCTATAAAATAGTTTAACATCATAATGAGAATCGCTAAAAATAACTCTCCAGTTGATCTGCCTCATCCCGTATAAACTCCCGTATAAATTTCTCTCATCTAGTTAGAGCTGACTATTGACGCTTATAACCAATGATGCACTGGAGCTCTGCAAGGACCGCCTCCATCATTTCCATATTGCACACGGAAAGTAAAAAGAAATAAACTAATAAATAAATCTGGAAACAAATACATGTGGGAATAAATAAATATAAAAATAAATAAATGCATAAATAAATAATCTTAAAAAAAATAAATAAATTTAAAGATAAAAATACATGTAAAATAAATACGAAAATAAAATCAAGAAAAAAGGTAATAGAATTAAGGAATAATACAATGAATGGTATTTTTTTCATCAGAATCATTTGATTCCTTTAGTGCTTATTATATTTATTTATTTGCATGAATATTTATTTTTAATTTCTGCAGGTTTGGTCCTTCATAACTACCATTCAAATCTTTGGGGTCAATAAGATTTTAATTTTTATTCATTTTATTTAATTCTTTTTTAATTCACACTTTTATTCTGCAAAAATGTATTTTTTATCAAATAAGCGCTGTTTCTCATGCATTCAGCATTCTTTTGATGAATAGAAAGTTCAAATCAGCATATTAGAATGATTTCTGAAGGATCGTGTGACACTGAAGACTGGAGTAATGGTGCTGAAAATTCAGCTTTGACATCACAGGGGGGAAGAAAATCACATTTTAAAATATATTAATATAGAAAACAATTATTTTAAATTGTAATCATATTTTATGATATAGCTGTTTTTCCTGTATTTCTGATCAAATGAATGCAACTAAAACAGTAGTGTATTTATTAGTGTAACAGAGCATTAAATTGTTAAATAATAATAATAACAACATTATCACACAAGACGTGTGTGTGTGTCTCGAGCATCAGTCACTTTTGGGAAATGAGAGGAAACGGTGATGAGTCTGCCAGTACATCCTCTGAGAACAACAAGCAGAGAGAGCAATGGCGGTAGCGGTGCGCTGACAGGATGTTCCAGTGCACTGACTGCTCTCAGTGCAGCGCTGAGCCCTGCCAGCTGTGTGCGTGTGGAGCCACAGAGTGATGCAACACTGTGTAAGGCCTGACTGGGCAGATAGCCATGATTACTCCTTTATTTTTTTTCTTGCTTTCTTCAAAATTCTGCTCACTCTGAGATGCATATTAACCCAATTCTCCACACATACAGTGGGTACGGAAAGTATTCAGACCCCTTAAAATTTTCACTCATTGTTATATTGCAGCCATTTGCTAAAATCATTTAAGTACATTTTTTTTCCTCATTAATGTACACACAGCACCCCATATTGACAGAAAAACACAGAATTGTTGACATTTTTGCAGATTTATTAAAAAAGAAAAACTGAAATATCACATGGTCCTAAGTATTCAGACCCTTTGCTGTGACATTCATATATTTAACTCAGGTGCTGTCCATTTCTTCTGATCATCCTTGAGATGGTTCTACACCTTCATTTGAGTCCAGCTGTGTTTGATTATACTGATTGGACTTGATTAGAAAAGCCACACACCTGTCTATATAAAACCTTACAGCTCACAGTGCATGTCAGATCACATGAGAGTTAGAATCAGAGGTCCCAAGAACTGCCGGGGGGGGGGGGGGGCGGGGGTGAGAGCTCAAGACAGAATTGTGGCAAGGCACAGACCTGGCCAAGGTTACAAAAAAATTTCTGCTGCACTTAAGGTTCCTAAGAGCACAGTGGCCTCCATAATCCTTAAATGGAAGACGTTTGGGACGACCAGAACCCTTCCTAGAGCTGGCCGTCCGGCCAAACTGAGTTATCAGGGGAGAAGAGCCTTGGCGAGAGAGGTAAAGAAGAACCCAAAGATCACTGTGGCTGAGCTCCAGAGATGCAGTCGGGAGATGGGAGAAAGTTGTAGAAAGTCAACCATCACTGCAGCCCTCCACCAGTCGGGGCTTTATGGCAGAGTGGCCCGACGGAAGCCTCTCCTCAGTGCAAGACACATAAAAAAACACCTGAAGGACTCCAAGAAGGTGAGAAATAAGATTCTCTGGTCTGATGAACCACTTAGAACTTTTTGGCCTTAATTCTAAGTGGTATGTGTGGAGAAAACCAGGCACTGCTCATCATCTGTCCAATACAGTTCCAACAGTGAAGCATGGTGGTGGCAGCATCATGCTGTGGGGGTGTTTTTTGCTGCAGGGACAGGACGACTGGTTGCAATTGAGGGAAAGATGAATGCGGCCAATTACAGGGATATCCTGGACGAAAACCTTCTCCAGAGTGCTCAGGACCTCAGACTGGGCCGAAGGTTTACCTTCCAACAAGACAATGACCCTAAGCACACAGCTAAAATAACGAAGGAGTGGCTTCACAACAACTCTGTGACTGTTCTTGAATGGCCCAGCCAGAGCCCTGACTTAAACCCAATTGAGCATCTCTGGAGAGACTTAAAAATGGCTGTCCACCAACGTTTACCATCTAACCTGACGGAACTGGAGAGGATCTGCAAGGAGGAATGGCAGAGGATCCCCAAATCCAGGTGTGAAAAACTTGTTGCATCTTTCCCAAAAAGACTCATGGCTGTATTAGATCAAAAGGGTGCTTCTACTAAATACTGAGCAAAGGGTCTGAATACTTAGGACCATGTGATATTTCAGTTTTTCTTTTTTAATAAATCTGCAAAAATGTCAACAATTCTGTGTTTTTCTGTCAATATGGTGTGCTGTGTGTTCATTAATGAGGAAAAAAATTACTTAAATGATTTTAGCAAATGGCTGCAATATAACAAAGAGTGAAAAATTTAAGGGGGTCTGAATACTTTCCGTACCCACTGTATCATGCACACCGGTGTCTCTCCAGAAACCTGCTCATGCACGGCTTTAAATCACAAATACTATCCTAGAAGTTGTCGCTGACTAGCTAATTAAAATAGCTTCTTTATTTCAAGAGATAATCTGAAGGCATTTTCTCTATGGAATAAAATTTATTTAACCAACTTCTTGTTAATCTCTTGCGAAGCAAGCTTCTGCAAAAAACACTTTCGCAGCAGTAAATTAAACTCTGTGCATGACTGCGCTGCAAATGAAAGCAAAGGAGGAAGTGCCAAAAAAAGACACCAGCCTATGGCAAAACAAAAGAAGCAAGCGGAATGACTGCACAGAACAGAGCAGTATTTTACAAACTTTTTGTTTTTGTGTATATTTAATTGAATAAATACACAACTGATACCAATCCAAATACATTTTAATTAAACAGAAGTACTGTATAAAGTTTGCCATTAATATCATAAATTACATGCAGAGAGGAGAAAAGTATAGTATAAAGTTTGAAAAAGTTGTAGAATAGAACAGTAGAGCAGAAGAGAGCAGAATATACAATAGAAAAGAATAGAAATAAAGAAAAGTAAAGACCATAAAAGAAAATAGATTTAAAACTGAAAAGAGTGTAAAAGAATAAAATGTCAATAATTGTAGAATAGAGAGTAAAGCACAATAGAGTAGAGAATAGAGTATAGAATAGTAAAGAAGATTATAGAGAGTAAAACAGAGTTCTGTACTCTATAATAAGTAAAGTGCTCTTACTGGTGCAGAGGAAAGCATCTTTAGTGTTGATGGGTTTGTTGCACTGTTGGCAGGGGATTGTGGGTATGGTCATGATCGCAGTGAATAGATGTCCATTTGAGGTTCTCCTCTCCTTGTCTTTGGCATCTCGCTCGCGCTCCTTATTCTTGTCTTTCTCCTTCTCCTGCAAAATACAAGCCAAAATGTGAACGAATGAATAAATCAGAGTATAGATGTGTGATGTACAGTGCTTTCAGACAGTGCGAGCTGTGCATTAGACTCGGTTGCAGCGAGGCCCTGGCCCAGATGGGAGATTAAATGGGAGCGGAGCACATCCATCATAAAACTCACAGTGTCAGCAGAGCATTGCTGCATCCATCACAGGAGAAGCCTCATCAGCTGCACAATCAATACTTTCATTCATATTCATCATTCATTTTCAGCTGCAGAGATGAAACACACTTTCATACATTCTCAACAACTATCTATCCTCAATATCACATTTTCAACATCTGCATCTCCCTACTAATCTACATCCATCCATCCATCCTCTATATCACGTCACGTAGGGCTGGATAATAATTCAATATCAATATGTATCGTGATATTTATTTTTTTTCAATAACGGTGATATGGTTTTTAAACACATTTCCGATATTTCGATATACATTACCAGTTTCCCATACATTGATTTATTCGTGGCGTTTGACTTCATTGAATAAACATGAGCACTGCACGTTTTAAAATCAAAACGCTTCTCTGGTGTTTTATATGAATGTATCTCTAATGGGAAAGGACTGTCTTCAGAAAAGTTTCGATGGGATTTTTATTTTATCTAATAAAGAAGTGTTCATGAGCGGAGCTGCTTTGATTACAGCCGTTACTGGAGAAACCGCTAGTTCAACCGCTCTTAAAGCACCTCCTGCTGGCAGACAAGCAGTTTGCTCTTTTCATATTTATAATGGCTATCAGCCTACACTACCAGTCAAAAGTTTTTGAAGGGTAAGATTTATTTGATTTTTTTTGAAGAATTCTCTTCTGATTACCAAAGCTGCATTTATTTTATCCAAAGTACAGCAAAAAAATTGAAATATTTTTACAATTTAAATAACTGCTTTCTATTTGAATATATTTCAAAACGCAATTTATTCCTGTGATCAAAGCTGAATTTTCAGCATCATTACTCCAGTCTTCAGTGTCACATGATCTTCAGAAATCATTCTAATATGCCGATTTGCTGATTATCAATATTTAAAACAATAGTTTTTTTTCAGGATTCTTTGATGAATAGAAAGATCCAAAGATCAACATTTAAGGAAATAAAAAGCCTTTGTAACATTATACACTATTCCATTCAAAAAAAAAATTCTGGGAAAGAAATTATAGAAATGAATACTTTTATTCAGCAAAGATGAATTAAATGATTATAAATACATTTACATTGTTACAAAAAATATTTGTCAAATAAATGCTGTTCTCTGAACTTTCTATTCATCAAAGAAACCTGAAAAAATTCTACTCCGCTGTTTTCAACATCATAATAAATGATTTTTGAGCAGCAAATCAGAATATTAGAATGATTTCTGAAGGATCATGTGACTGGAGTAATGATGCTAAATATTCAGCTTTGAATCACAGGAATAAATTAATTTTTAAAATATTTTCAAATAGAAAACCGTTTTTTTAAATAGTAAATATATTTCAAAATGTTACCGTTTTTGCTATATTTTGGATCAAATAAATGCAGACTTGACAAGAAAGAATTTCACATTTCTTGTTTGAATGAAGGCTAAATACAAATAAAAGGTGAACATTAATTTATTTGTGCTGGTTTTTTTTCTCTTTTTTTCTAAATATATATGAGGGTAGAGGATTGGCAAATTATTTTCATAAGTTTGTATGCAAAAGACATTGTTGTGGCGGTCTGCAGTTTTTACGAGGTTTTTTTTAACAGTGTTCATTATCATATCGGAATTATATCGTATCGACTGAAATTAAGAAATATATCGTGATATAAATTTTAGCCATATCGTCCAGCCCTAACGTCACGTCACGTCACATCACATCACATCACATCCATAAATGTATCTACCAACTTCCACCCATGTACCCATCCATCCAGCCTTCCATAACCTACCCATCTACCTATCCATCTACCCATCTTCCATCAATCTACCCATCTATCCATCTACCTAGCCCCTAACCCCCCATTTACCGATCTATAAAAGTATCTCTACCCATCAATCCAACAAACAATCTACCCATCCATCTTATCCATCTATCCACCCAACTACCTATCAATCATCCAACCATCTACCCATCCATGAACCTTCCATCCATCAAATACACTCCAAATCCTTTTTCCTTGTTTCTTTGACACCTTACATGAAGTGTCAAAACCACAGCATGCTCACTCCATTACAGTGTGCTTGAGAAAAGATAGCTCTAGTGGAGCCAAATCGTAGATTGTGGCCATTTTCACAGACCACCCGGATTACAAAACCCTGTCACACACCAAGATTGTGACCACGTGCAAACCACAATAGGAAAACAACAACAAAACACATTGGCAGAATTCAACTAATAGGATTGTCTCATTAATTCTTAGTATCCAAATACCTGCTAATAATAATTAAAATGTTGCTGCACATTTAATGAACTAGTATTCCAGTGACTATGGATGGGTGGCTTAATATCATAACACCAGGAAAAAATAATTTGGATACAAACGGTTTAAGGAGGAAGAGGGTCAAAGTGCACTTCCCAAAGAGTTTAAACATGACTAAAATGTATAGAATGTATAGAAAATTCAAGAATAAAAAAAAAACTATTTGAACAACACAAGTGATTTAAGAAATTCACGCAATTCTCAACTGGAGTGAAACAATTCTCTCGGGAAGCACAAAAAAAAGAGTTAAAATAAGCTGCCAAGGCAATAAATTAGCACATCAAACCTCTAAAAATCATAATCACAAACACATCAGAACATCAAATAAATGTCTCTTTTCACTATACATGACAAAAAAAACTAACATCTTCTCTTTGGTATTACAGTCCTACCTCAACCAGACCACCAGTATTCTTGATCTTCAGTGACCGACCCTGCGGTAAAAACCTACGACAAAGCATAGACATCTCAGATGCAAGGTAGCCAGTGAACGCACTGGCCTGAAGGTACGGCAGATGAGGTTGAGAGTCTGTCTAAACAAACACATAAGTTCCCATGACGAAGAGCAGACGAGCCAGCCAGAGGAAGTGACTGCAGTTTCTTTTTGTCGTCCTTCACATCGGGGTTCAACTTAAAGATACAGTGCACTTCCTTTTACCATAGACCCTCCCTAGTATAAGAGGCAGCTTTTTGTTTGCATTCTGTCATTTAGCCAATTCAATATAGATCGAAATTCTAATCGACACTGCAGTTAATTCAAACCCGGAGTGACCATGTTACATTAAACAATTAAGATGCATCCTGTCTTCATCACTGGCCTAGTTACCAATATGACACTATTCCATACACAATGTTTAAAAAAAAAAAACAATGTGGCAAATTAAGGTGTGTGGGTTTCTTAGGTCAAATAATGTGTATAAACTCCTAAATAACCATATTTGAGGACATAAACCATATATGGGGGCCCAGCTGATTCATGTGGACATCAAAAAAGTGTCAAGAAAGTTCTCTGAAATTGTGAAGTCATAGATTTTAACATGCATCTGTTTTCACAGAATTGCATGAGCTCTAAAGCTTTAGTGTGAGCGAGTGCATTTAACAGAGCCATAGAGAGACCACAGCTTGCTTCAACATCCTGTTGAACTTCCCTACCGCGAGCTCTTGTACGACAGACAGTGTGTGCACAGAGTTGCCTGCGCAAGAGCAAACCTTTTAACAACTTCAGATAGTGCAGGGGTTGCTGAGAGCTTTCACACCATCAGCAACCCTATCATCTACAGGGACCACAGGGAGAAAACCTCAAAAGTTAATTAGCAGGTGCATGCTGCTGCATCAAATATATCATATGAGGCAAACTAAAACGATCACATTTGTTTCCACTAATAAGGACTGAGATGCTTCAGATAGGCCCACATGAAGGAAATTTATTGGTTTTTGATTTGGAAGACTCCTAGTTTGACTACAGCTGAAACACACACACCCACACACACACCCACACTACACACACACACACACACACACACACACCACACACACACCCAACAGATACATACATACAATACATATTTACAGTAATTATAACTATTAAATCATAATCTCAATAGTTTCATTATACCCAACTTGCTCTTCTTGCTCATTTTGCTCTTGAGGTAACTGAATGTCCTGCTCACTTTCGTTCCTCCAACTTTGCCTTCACTGTCACTCCGCAATGGCCCCGGGTCCTCCTCTGATATACTGAACGAGACGAAAGATAAATGGGAAAATGTAAAACGGTGCGTGCAACCCAATTTGCGACTATCCGTCTAAATGTTATTCAACTTAGACTTAGTGTCTCCCATTGTGTAATGAGTGTCCCCAAAGTTCCCGGATGGTTTACGATTCCAGTGAAAATTCAAAGTGCAAATTCGTGCACACTCTAATGACCCATTGTGCGTTGGATGCGGTCTTGATTAGAATTACAAACACAAATAAAAAGTGTTACACAAATAAAAACTACAAACGGTATATATGCTAGACCAACAGTTAAGTAGAGAAAGGGGTTTGGAGTGATTAATATTCAATATCTAACCTGATGAAAAAAATATTTATTTAATATGATCCACGTTCTATTTCATCTGCAATAACATTTTGAACTTTTATAAAGATACGTTTGGTCATTAACTTTTAAATGCATCATTATGTAAACATATGAGCAGAGTTCTCGGCACAAAAGACCCGCGACTGGCAGATCAGCGTGTTACTTCATTTTTCTCCAGAAAATTAACTGAAACTAAATGTGGATTATGTTAACTGTGACAAGATGATTGACAGGCCAGTTTAAACAGTGACAGGATCCATATCACACTAAGCAACAGCGGTTGAAGTAGTATGTCCCAAAGCTTGCCTAATATTCTGCTACACACTCAAAAGTATGTAATTTTTCTTCACAAATAGAGTACGCACTTTTAGGGTATAGTAAAAGTAGGCAAATTGGGATGAAGCATAAAATCTGGACATTAACATGTTAACATGTAGCCAATTCAAACATGTGATGCAGGGGTCGTACCAGTTCTCTAAAGATCCTGATGTGCCTGTGAATGAGCCCAGTCCTGAAACGAGAGAAAAAGCATTGATTAAGTACTGTGGAGGCAGGACTACAACTAACTAAATGACATAAACGAGACCACAGAACAACAAATTGCATTATTATTCACTTTTCAATGAGTCTCTGGAGTTTTGTACTTGTACAAAAATAAATTACACAAGACGTTTTATGGCATGAATAGACTCTAAGGCACAGCCCTGCACAGAACAAAAGCAATTCTTCAAGCAAAATGCCACATTTATACAAAACTCAAAAAAGCTTTTAAAAAGAAAAGTCATTGTAACGCAACCACAAAAGCTGAACTGTGAAAGATGAAAAGATTGATAATGTTTTGCAAGGACTGGAGAAACAGGCTTATTATTATTTTTGAATTGTTGTTGTTGTTGTTGTCTTGTATAGTAAATGACTATGCTGTGTTTGTACAATTGTTTTTTATGATACCTGTGACAGTTGAGTTTGGCGTAGATATATATTCATTTAAAGAAAAAAAAGTGTAAAGAATTATATTAAATCAATAAAAATGCAACAAATTGTGAAACATTTTTCTTAGTTCCATTGTTGGCATAGTTACTGCATTTAGCCTCTAGGGGCAGTACAATTTACTCTGTATAATAAGCTTGAATAGGAGAAAGTATATTATCATTACATCACATAACATACACCATATAAATACATACTATAATATATAAAAATATATATATATAAGCTGTAAAATGTCATGATTTTGGAGGTAAATTAGACGCGATTTTAGGTAATTACAGATCCTGATTTGTAATGCTTTTATACCTATACTAAATTATGTATATACATGTATCTATATATATATACAGTGTGGAAAAAAGTATTTAGTCAGCCAACAATTGTGCAAGTTCTCCCACTTAAAAAGATGAGAGAGGCCTGTAATTTTCATCATAGGTATACCTCAACTATGAGACAAAATGAGAAAAAAAATCCAGAAAATCACATTGTAGGATTTTTAAAGAATTTATTTGCAAATTATGGTGGAAAATTAAGTATTTGGTCAATAACAAAATTTTCATCTCAATACTTTGTTATATACTTTTTGTTGGCAATGACAGAGGTCAAACGTTGTCTGTAAGTCTTCACAAGGTTTTCACACACTGTTGCTGGTATTTTGGCCCCTTCCTCCATGCAGATCTCCTCTAGAGCAGTATGTTTTGGGGCTGGGGTCGTGGCACCGGTTTTCAACTCCCTCCAAGAGTTTCTATGGGGTTGAGTTCTGGAGACTGGCTAGGCCACTCCAGTACCTTGAAATGCTTCTTACGAAGCCACTCCTTCGTTGTCCGGGTGGTGTTTTTGGGATCATTGTCATGCTGAAAGCCCCAGCCACGTTTCATCTTCAATGCCCTTGCTGATGGAAGGAGTTTTCACTCAAAATCTCACGATACAATGGCCCCATTCATTCTTTCGTTTACAAGGAACAGTCGTCCTGGTCCCTTTGCAGAAAAACACCCCCAAAGCATGATGTTTCCACCCCATGCTTCACAGTAGGTATGGTGTTCTTTGGATGCAACTAAGCATTCTCGACAAGTTGAGTTTTTACCAAAAAGGTCTATTTTGGTTTCATCTGACCATATGACATTCTCCCCATCCTCTTCTGGATCATCCAAATGCTCTCTAGCAAATGTCAGACGGGCCTGGACATGTACTGGCTTAATCAGGGGGACACGTCTGGCACTGCAGGATTTGAGTCCCTGGCGGCGCAGTTTGTTACTGATGGTAGCCTTTGTTACTTTGCTCCTAGCTCTCTGTAGGTCATTCACTAGGTCCCCCCGTGTTGTTCTGGGATTTTTGCTTACAGTTCTTTTGATCATTTTGACCCCATGGGGTGAGATTTTGCGTGGAGCCCCAGATCGAGGGAGATTATCAGTGGTCTTGTATGTCTTCCATTTTCTAATAATTGCTCCCACAGTTGATTTCTTCACACCAAGCTGCTTACCTATTGCAGAATCAGTCTTCCCAGCCTGGTGCAGGTCAACAATTTTGTTTCTGGTGTCCTTTGACAGCTCTTTGGTCTTGGCCATGGTGGAGGTTGGAGTGTGACTGTTTGAGGTTGTGACAGGTGTCTTTTATACTGATAACGAGTGCAAACAGATGCCATTAATACAGGTAACGAGTGGAGGACAGAGGAGACTCTTAAAGAAGAAGTTACAGGCCTGTGAGAGCCAGAAATCTTGCTTGTTTGTAGGTGACCAAATACTTATTTTACAGAGGAATTTACCAATTCATTCTTTAAAAATCCTACAATGTGATTTTCTGGATTTTTTTTTCTCATTTTGTCTCTCATAGTTGAGGTATACCTATGTTTAAAATTACAGGCCTCTCTCATCTTTTAAAGTGGGAGAACTTGCACAATTGCTGGCTGACTAAATACTTTTTTCCCCCAATGTATATGTATATATGCGTTTCTTGTTCAAAAGGACTAAGCAGTTTAAAGCAGCTGTGAAATCTATAATCTATAAGCAGTGCTATGAAAAGTGTTCATGTGGATCTGAATGACTCTGAGAGACATGGACAGAGATGAAGTCAATGGAAGGAAACTATACAGCTGTGGCAATGTCTCATTTGGGTGACCAGCGATCCATTCGTCCAATAACCCACAGGAATTACTTGAGCAAACGTTTGTGTAAAATACAATTTTTCTGTCAGATGAAGAGCTGAGAAGAATTTTAATCAAAAGCATCGCAAACACACACTTCCGCCATACATACTATTGTGCTACTGCAGCTGTAACAAACCTCAGCACTCAAGGGTGAAATGTACTTTTAAATATCTTGCTCCATGTCACAGAATGAAAATTTGATGTTTATGGCCACGTTACCGCCAAGGGCATCAAGATGTAGGTGACTTTGTTTCTTCAGTAGAACGCAAACAAAGATTTTTAACTCAAACCGTTGCTGTCTGTCAGTCATATAATGGAGGTGAAAGTCACGGCTTTGAGAGTCAAAAAAACATACACAAACAAAACCAAATTAAACCCTGCGGCTCGTGACGATACAGACCATTGACACTCCTAATTGAGATTGTAGATAGTGTCAATGGTCCATTTGAGAGATAGGTGGGCGGTAATGCACTGATAAGTCTGCGCCTGTCTGTAAAAGCAATAAACGACGACGACGCGACGGGCTCAGGATGCAGCGTTCATACAGGTCGGACATTGCAGTAAATCATCATGTTAACCAACATACAGGAATACTGTTCTGGTTTCTTGCACAGAGCCGATCTTGTGGTGTTGTTCGTGTCTGGTTACACATCATTTAGCTCTCCCTGAGCCGCAGGGTTTAATTTGGTTTTGTTGGTGTATGTTTTTTTTACTCTTAAAGCCGTAGAGCCCATTGACTGCCATTATAAGACTGACAGACTGCAACTGTTTGAGTTAAAAATCTTTGTTTGTTCTACTGAAGAAACAAAGTCACCAACATCCTGGATGCCCTGGGGGTAAGCAGACAAACATCAAATTTTCATTTTTGGATGAACTATCCCTTTAAATGCAACTAGTCTTGGTTTCTCTTCTCAGAAATATTACATATATTCAAATTCTATGGGGTTTATTTGCACTACGCCTTGCTTTAGTTCTTACTTCAGTAATAGTGCATTCAAAAAAAAATACGAAAGGGTGTGGTCAAAATTAATTATTTTTCTAGTCATGGGGATCTAATTCACACCCGTGCCACTCAAAAGGTTATTTGCAGAGTTTTTTCTAATCATAGGCGGTACTGTTTGTCATATACAGCTCCACAACCGTTGCACACAAAGAGAATTATAATTCAAAACACCTTAAAATAAAGGTAAGAAGGAACAAAAAAACAAGATGGTAGATCTGTTGGGGAAGGGTACGAAAATGTGAGGGTGTTTCAATGACAACGGGCCGTAAGCCACAAGACACCCTCAGGACACAGGAGGTGAGGGAGAAGCCTGGGGGGACGGCGGGGCACTTCAAGCAGGAATCGGACGGGGGCCACGCCAGGCATTGTGGGATATTCTTCTACTTACTGACTGCCTCCTCCTCATCACTGGATGAAGAGCCAATAGAAAAGAGAGTTTTAGATTTGGGGAGCATGGGCGAGATGCTGAAGGAGAAGGAGATTCTTCGCTTGGGTCGCGGTTGTCCGATCGCTGGTGGGTTCCATGATCACATGAGCAAAAAAGATCAAAGCAGGCATTATAATAAAACTGGGTGCTAATACACTGGCAGTAAAATGTCCACTCCCTTAAAGTGACACCACAGTGAAAGGGAACCACGGGAGGTCCACATCTGATGAGGTGAAGAATACCAACAATCCTAGTTGATACAGGACATTTTTGAAGTATAAAGACCCAGGACCCAGGACGTGAAATCGGGTGTTAGATATGACTGACAGGAAGTGAGTGGTCAGTGTGTGGTTATACATGACCGAATATTTCCACTACTAATCTTACCACAAGGGCATGGAAGAGACCAGCAAAGAAAAAAAACCCTCTGAACTCTGCAACAACTGATCTAAAAGCACTTTTGAAACTTATCAAATATATTTGAGCCTTTTTTAATGTATAAAATATGTTGTTGTCATTACAGTGCTGCAGAGCTCAGAGTGGCACAATGAGACATGAGTGAAAATTAAAGAGGTATTTAAACTCACCATCTATGTCTTTGTGACTGATGGCCAACATGGAGACAGACTTGGTGAGAAAAGGTTGTGAATGTGGGACACATCTTCGTCCAGACTGGATGGACTTCTGAAAGCAGGAAACATGACAAATCAGTTTGGGTAATTAAATGCAATGAAATTAAAACTACTAAATCAGATATAACTCTTATATCACATTAGAACACATTGTAGTGTTTTTTAGCCTTCTTTCCTTGGCATAAAGGAAGACAAATAATTTCATTTTCTTTCCAACTGTCATTATCACATGACTAACGGCGCTTTTCCACTGCATGGTATGGCTCGGTACGGTTCACTTTTGGGGGGTTTTCCACTGGGTACAGTACCTGGTACCTGGTACTTTTTTTAGTACCACCTCGGTTGAGGTTACAAGTGAACCGTACTGTTACCAAAACGTGACGTGTAAACTCTGCTGATCACGGATTGGCCGGAGAGAATCGTCACTACCTGCGTCACTGAACTTGCGACACAAACACAGCAGAACCGCTAGATTTAAATCAGCACAGCCAGCGAAGGATCGAACGCAACTGTTTTGAACAAGCACACCTTTTTTAACAACCAAAAAGTGTCTGTTTCGTTGTCTGTTGAGGAAGTACAGACATTCCTCTCGTTGATAGCAGAGGAGCGGATCCAGCGAGAGCTTGATGGGGCGACGCAGAATGAAAAAATTTTTCAGGAGTCGCGGCAATAGAGGCGGCGCAACTATAATGATATGTGAATAATCTCGCCCACTCTAAAGCGGTACTGAACTTCAGTGGAAACGCAAACCGAGCCGTGCCGTGCCGTACTGTACCGTACTGACCGTGCCGCTTCTGCCACGCCGTGGAAAACTCCCGTACATACATCATGAAGCAAGCGTCCATGATGTCATAGTCATTATGTGTTTTGGTTGCTCTTTGGACCTTGACAGTGCCCTAAACTGCTGCTAGCATTTAAAGAGATTCACAAATATTAAAGATTAGTCATCTTTTTGGCTGAATTTATATAATTATTTTACACAGTGCTGTTATAACAAACATAAATAAAAATATTTGTAATAATCATACAATAACCACAATAATACATATAATAAAAATTAATGATAAAATTTAAAAAAGTTTGGGAAAAAAAAATCTAGAATATATATTAATTTAAATATGTTGCAATACTAACTTTACAAACCAAATAAAAATCTAAATGATATATGAAATCAATGAAATTAATAACATTAAAGGATAATTAAATATCAAAAATGTAGTTTAAATGGTTTAAACTGAACCTCTAAAACTATAAATTTAACAATAGATTAATTTTAATGCTATTTACTAGCTACCAATAAGCAATCTAAAGTACAAACATTTAATATAGTTTAAATTGTTCAAGTTTTATATAGTTTTCCCCCCCCCCCCCCCCCAGCTTTTAGAGATGTGTTACTTCGATGATATAGATTTCAGCTGATATGTGGTGACAGGTGCGTGTGTACAGTACTGATATGTGGTACAGTATATAGGCTTTTTGCAATGTCTGTGAATGCTGCACAACCAATCAGATTTTAGTGCTGGATTTATAAATAATACGTCACCTGACTGTCCAAACTGCTGCAGTCTCGCAGGTCTGATTCCTGTTCCTCTTCTGTCAGGGACACAAGAGAGCCTCTCTCTTCTCTGTCCAGCTTTGACGGACAGTTTGGTTCCTGGCTGACCTCCCCCATGCACTGGTTAAGGCTTTTCCTTCCTTCCTTATCTGCTGCAAGTCCTTCCAGGCTGTAACTGTGAAAATAAGCATATTTGATTATGCTTGAATTTTATTGCGGTTCAGAGTTTCAAAAAATAAAAAAAAAAAGCATGCCACACAGAATCACCAAAGATCTTTAACCTTTTTTTTGGGTGACATTCAAGCACACGCAAGATGAAGCTAGATGCAAATTCATTCAGATTTACATGCACAAAGACTCAAATGACAATGAGCAAAAAGTCTACTATCAAATGATAACAATACAGGCTTGACCTCAGTCTGTGAAAGTTGCAGATGACGAATCGTAATCCATTGACTCATGCTATACAACCAACCCTTGACATTTCCTCAAAGCAAAATCATTCAAGCTTTGCCACCGAAATGGTTAGCCATTTTCCACATTGTGCAAACTAAAGCAAAACTTCATACAGTGGCCTAAACAAGTATTTGGACACTAAAAAAAAAGTTTGAATGTCACTGAATTAAGTATCAAATCAAATCGCATATATATTTTAAAGAAAATAGCCAAAGTCAATCAATTTAATAAAGGTTATTTGTTGGGTTTTAAATGATAAAATCATCATATAGCAAAAAAAAAAAAAAAAAGACTACATATGTTAGGACACTCTCTGGTTTTCCAACATTATTAGTATGTCATCACAACATTAATAACTTAAAGGCAAGTGACTCATACATCCACTTTGAGATCACTAGGTTAAAATTAATTACAAAAATTACTCAGAAAAGTGAAGTTGGTTCTGAAAAAGCATAATTTGTTTGCAGATGCCATCAGTCTCATTGAATGTAATGACATTCAATTTAAAGCGCAAGTATCCATATACATTTTGGGATGAGTATGTACAAACTACATGCTAAATATATTTTAAAATTATTTCAACTTATTAAAAACCTAAATGTTGAGAGCAGCTCAACATAAGTGTGATGTGTTCTGAAATTCTTTCTAACAGGA
The DNA here is from genome assembly GCA_018155175.1 of Sinocyclocheilus anophthalmus. NCBI lineage: Eukaryota > Metazoa > Chordata > Actinopteri > Cypriniformes > Cyprinidae > Sinocyclocheilus > Sinocyclocheilus anophthalmus. Next base: position 134,826 of record JADLZN010011372.1, on the reverse strand, counting down.
AACACTTGAAAAGGTGACAATGTGGTTATATTTTTAAAAAATTATAATAAAAACATCTCACCTCTCATCAGGTTTTGAGATCCAGATCAGTATGTTAGTCATAGTTCACATTAATTATTACCTGCTGTGATACTGTACTTTAGTCTACATCTCTAGCTAAACTAATTCATTTAAGTGGCCGGTTAGTCTCTGACTCAAAAACAGAGAAATCAACGGAAATGACTGCAAGAGTGCTTGTGGTCTCACATGTTTGTCCGGAGAGATGAGAAGACTAAACCATAGACAGGAAGTAGACTACTACACAAACACACAATGCACTATGAACACATATACACCACTGTCTTTACAACACACTTTTTGTGCTCCTATAATGCAATTAATGCTGTATCATACCACAACAAGATGTTTAAAGATTTTAGACACTTCCTCTTTGTCTTTCTTTACCTTCTTTCATTTATTTCGTCATTTTCTGAGCGCAGGACAACCGAAGGACACCAGCTCATGCTTCATGAAGTGCATAAGATGCAGGATGAATGGATGGATAGATAGAATAAGGGATGTATAGAAAGACAAAACAGGAACTTGTTAGTAACAAGGTCTAAAAGAGGCCCTTGAACGTTTAACCGTTACGTATCTTTCTTGTATGCAACACCACACAAGGTTATTAGAGTTAACTAAAAAACTAAAAGTCAAAAACAATAAAATTAAGATGAAAACAGAAAAATATAAAAACGAATTCAAAATATTAATAAAAACTATAACAGTATATCAAAGGAATTTATGGGATTTGATGGGATCTGTTTCCTGCTCATGCCTTTTGATTTTTTCTCTCCCAATTTTTACCTGCTTCAGAAGGATTTGGTGGGCCCCGATGGAACACTGAAATAGCGTGGTAGTACCTTCTCCTATGGCCTGCAGACTTGTGTTCCACTTTACCACGTGTCGTACTGGAAAAAGTGATGGATGAAAATAATGATGAGAAGATGAATGACCAGAAATAATGAACCAAAATTAATATGAAGAGCTGATGAGATGATTGACAGCCTTAAGAATGTTCACTAGAATGAGTAATGAAACATGAAGAAAACGTTTTGATGATACCAATGGACTGATATTATTCAATATAATATATTATTCGATATTTATTCATGCCGCCCTTTTGTGTAACATAACCAATATATTTTACAAGAAAAAAAAACATATATAGATATATTATATTATATAGTATTATATATATCTATATATATAATAGATATATTATATAGATATATATATATATATATAAAAAAGGCCAAAACTCCTTAATTTCCTCAAACTAAATGTGGCACGGGACAAAAGCGTTTACATTTAAAAGAGCACAACCATTATGTAAACCATGATGTTCCTTTTTTGAGTCTTAAGAGTATTAGAGGTCATCTGAGTGTTTATTATCAGCAGGAATACAGTCTTGTGTGACCTAAATACAGCTCTTTCTCACAGAACAGCTGCCTGCTGACAAAGCCCACAGAGGAAAAGACCCTTACACTACTGGGATTTCCCTTCACAAACACAGTCACATACAGACTGTAAATGTTTCAGAGCTGTACACAAAGCTAAAGTAATGCCAAGATGATGAGACAAAACCCAAAACTGAGCAACTGCAAGCGTAAAATCAAATATAAAATGTATACTATGCATGTATATGATTGTCTTATAAAGGACAGACGGTCAATGAATGATTAAGGCAAGTGGGCGAGGATGTAGCGATTAACCGGTTTCACAATTAACCGCGCTTTAAAATGTCACGGTTAATTAATCGTAAAGCCTCCGCTACACCGAGTGTTTCTGTTGCACACAACGGAACAGTTGCAACGTGCGCAAAACGAAAACAAAGTTACACTAGCGGTGCGCCAACTTAAAATACTACACACACTAGATTAACTATGACAGAGGAACCAGACAGCGATCCTTTATTTCCACCAGAGAAATGCCTGTCGATAGTGTGGGACTATTTTGGGTACACCAAGAATGACCAGTGTGTCATTTAAATATTGCTGTAAAAACTGCTAAAGAGCGAATACACGGCTTTAAACTACTTTAATGCACGACGCAGGCATTACTGAGCGATGTTAGCTTCAGTATTCTGCCGCTTCAGGAGTCAACAGATTAAATAGTGTGGTAAGATCCCATTTATTTGAGTAATTAATTATAACATTTAGCTACTTGAATGATTATTCGGCTCGGAAGACCGCGAAGGGTGTGTGTTGTGTGAGACCCTGTTGTCATGCGAGCGTCTGCTCACAAACATCGAGTATTAGGGACTTACACAGTGATTTACCCTCTCCTTGCTGATGATATGTAAGCAATTCAGTATATACTATGTTGATTATAAACGCCGGGCAGGGTGTCACAACCAGTTTTTGTCCTCGTGAATTTTGGTATTTGTGCGCAGCACGAGTCTCTGAATCTCACCACTACATAAACCATATTCCTCAGGCCACATTAAAATCCTCTGAATAAAAAATATTAAAATGAATACGTATGGATGACAGTTGATTACAATGATAGTTCAGTTTATTCCCCTCATATTAAATTTTCCCTATGGGTACATAAGTTATTGTCTGATTATAATACTTATTAACCTGTGTGTTCTATAATCCCTTTGTATATATTTAATTGCATAATGAAGCGAAGCATAGATTTGGGGGTTTTGTCATGTTTCCCGTTTTCTGCTCAGTCCAAAGAATGTTAAAGAAGTACAATTGAATTTACACACAGTGATCTCTTTTTTTTCATTAGTTGTTTTCAAAATGGAAATACTGACATGGATGTTTAGAGCAGAGGTCACCTTTTTAATTCCAACTGGAAAGATGGACTTTTGTTTGTCATTATTATTATTATTATTTTGTTCTGTATTATTGGTTACTGTGTTATTTATCTTTCTAAAGGCAGCAATAAATAACACATTATTATCTAAAGAGTGTCCATTTGATTTTATACATTAATAATTTTGTGAAACGAATAAATGCATAATAATCATCATAACCGTGAAACCGTGATTATTTCTCAGACAATAATCGTACCAACAAAATCTATAATCGTTGCATCCCTAAGTGGGCGGTATATTGATAATAATACTTTGACCTTATTATCAGATGATTTACAGGAAATGAACACATTGTAGAAGAGAGGACAGTAGCGCGAGACCATGGGGGCGCCAATGGATTGTGGATACCCGATACTCTAAATTTATCTACTGCTTTTAACCCATTTAACCCAAGTGCACACACACACAGCAGTGAGCAGTGAACACACACACACACACACACACACACACACACACACACATTGTGGGCATACAGTGGAAAAACAAACTTTTACCAAATGTATTCTGGATTATTTTTATGTAGTATTTCTCTTATTTATAACATTGAGATATTTAATTTCACATATTAAATAACTGATTAGCCTATTATCGCTGGTAGCTTAGCTTAACGCTAATCAATTAGCATGCTATCTTAGCTCCCATTGCTACAAATTAAACTTAAAATGCTATATTTTAGTTATTTAGAAAAAGATAGTGGGACATCTCAATAGCTAAACAATAAGCCTGGTAGCTTAGCATACCTCTAGTCAATTAACGTTTTTGAACAGTCATTTCGAAGGTTACCTTTCAGTGTTCAAGGGGGTTTAGGATTCTCTCGTTTTGCACTACACTGGATTCCCTGCTGAAAAGGAGAGCTAAAACTAGCCTATTCAAGTTGGCTGGTCTTAGCTAGTTTAAGCTGGTCATGGTGGTCTCTAGGTGGTCTAAGACCAGCCTGCAAACCAGCAAAGATCAGCTTGAAGACCAGCTAAAACCATCCAACGGTTTCAGTTTTTTTTAATACCTTGGATTTAATCCCAAAAACGTTTGTTTTTAGTGGTGGAGATTACCTGCGTTGACTAATCTCCGTCTCCCCCACTGAATTTTTGCCAGGGCCCCAACTGTGCCTGCGTAAAGGGGACAGGGATCGTATGGAGGTACGTAAAATGGCTGACCGCTCCAGGACCTCTGTCAAGTGGTCCTTTTTCTCTTCCTCCTCTATTTCTCCTGAAACAGGTGAAGCTCCAGGAGATGTGGGCTTTTCCTGACAGGGGTCTGATGTAGGAGCTTCTGTGCTGGCCTGAGAGATGGCGCTAGGGGTCCCGAGGCTGGAGGTGTCATCTGTGGAGGATGAGTAGGACATGGACACACCGCTGGTGACTGTGATGCTGTCCTCAGCCTTTGATGGAGAAAGTGGAGGAGAATTGGATGGAGTTTGCAAAAACAAAATTACATTTGATGTTTGGTGACAACTAGGAGGACTGGGATTTTGGAACAACTTCCCAACCTGACGGAGCAAAAATGGCACATTATGCCTGGTTAAGACAAGCACATGTGAAGTCTGCAAAAGACCGCTGATGACGTACCACCTTTACATCTGCAGTTTACATACAGGCAGACTCATTTTTTCTTTCTTTCTGCAAACCCCATGGAGTCTCAGAGTTCTTTCCATCCTTGTAAAGTTTACATAACATAAAAACACACAGCTCTGACATTCATTTCCATTCACAGCGGCTCATTCGTTTCCTCACATGCTGAGACCGCAGCCAAGCAAGGGGTGCGGTGAGCTAGCGGCTACATTACACTAACCGTAATAGATGACTTTATGAGCTACGGAGGGGGAAAAAAAGACTTCCAGAACACAAGTCAAGCTTAGGTGAAGTGACTCTACCTGCTTTCGGAGCTAGGAGAAAATGTAAGCATGCTACGGGAAATTCCACGTACAATTCCAGGAGAAAAAGTAAGCTAATCTTAATGCAAGCTTCCTACAAATTTTTATTTTCCGGGAAAAAAAAAACGCAACAAAAACAGTGATGACATTTTGTTAAAAGAGGTATTTAAAATTGTTTTGCAAAAAAAAAAAAAAATCATTGTATCTTCAATTTGTGTGCAACCTATTTGGTCAGCCATTTAGCTTTGTATACTGCTAGCTGCTTAGCCTGCTCTCTCAGCATACCACTAGCCAATTAGCCTGCTCTCTCAGAATACAGCTAGCCAATTAGCCTGCTCTCTCAGAATACTGCTAGCCAATTAGCCTAGCCTGCTCGCTCAGAATACTGCTAGCCAATTAGCCTGCTCTCTCAGAATACAGCTAGCCAATTAGCCTGCTCTCTCAGCATAGCACTAACTGATTAGCCTACTCTTTTAGCATGATGCTAGTGGATTAGCATATTCACTTAGCACGCCACTAGCTGATTAGCCTACTTTCTTAGCATGCCACTAGCCAATTAGACTGCTCTCTCAACATACTGCTAGCTGATTAGCCTGGTAGCTTAACTTAAGCTGCATCCCAAATGATACACTATGCACATATAAACTATGTACTCAACCATGTAGTGTATGAATTATATAAGGTTATTTTGTCATTCATAATCGGCGTCTGATAGCCCCTCCCCCTTCGCTACGTAATTAAAGCTGTGACAGTTGAGTGCATGAAGTGTCCAACATTCCACGTTTCGTTTTTTCAGTTATTTAAGTGCATCATCTGGGTTTTAAAGTGCACTATTTCTTTTTGGAATTTTCTGTGTAAACGCACTACTCGCACTATTAATACTACAAAACATCATGGAATAGTGACTAAGACTATTCTGCATTTCAAAATAGGATTCTAACGAATTATGGCGGGATCTATGTACCTATCATCAAGGAAACAAAACACTACAGTCATCCTTCGCGACTTGAGCAACACTTGCGTGTCAAAGTCTGTGTTAAACAACTTTAAATCAAAGCAAGGAGTTTAAGGGGTGGAGGAATCCACAGGGAAAATTGAGAAATTAGGATGAAGCATGTCTGAGGATGAGGTCATAATTGTGGCCTTGGCCCACTGATCTGCTCACGTCACATGACGTGACGTCAGTGGAGCAAGATGTTGTGTGTAGAGGAGCACCGCTGAAAATGAGACATATTACATAACTGCTTTATCTGGCCAAAGCACAAGCAAGGGGTTCTTCACATGGTAAAGAGACATAGAAACAAAGCAAATAGCAAAAACAAACAGAATTGGATGATATTGGAAACGCAACACAACCCCCGGACGCACCTTATTATTAAAAATGCTGTCCTCGCTCAAATCCTGGCTAAACAGAGAGTCACCATCGCTGGCGGACCCTCGCATGGTGCTCGCTGACTCCTTGTGATGTACAGTCTCGGGTGAGGGGGTCGAAGGGGGGAATTCTGAAAAAAGAATCAGAAAAGCATGAGAAAGTCGAAGAGCAACAGAAGAACAATAAATAGAAAAGAAAACACACCAGACTCCAGCGAACTGAATCAATATACAGCGAGTCTGAAAGTGACTAATTTCAGTCCATTTTGTTGCATTTCTGCTCACAATCATCGCAGACAGGATGTTGATGTCATCTACTTAAATAGATCATCTTATTTGACTAGTGGAGTCTTTTGTATTGACAGGAAGACATTCATTTAGTCTTTGGAGGATGTGAATGTCGTTTCCCATGCAACACAATGTGGGCACTATTTAGATTGGACACACACAGACACAAAGTCTGAGCAAAGAGGGCATCCTTTCTTTGTAGTGTGCTGGAAGATGTATAAAAGAGGTTGTGTGTTTTGTTCTGGATGTAACTTTTAACCATCGACTAGACCTATGTGACGCAATGTTGTTTTGTTGACGTCAAATGCCATACATCAGATTCTGTGGTATTTCACTGTAAATTCATGCATCACTTGGAAGAAGCTAGAGAAACCACGTAGATGCCAACATGGACATCCTCAAAAACCATAAAACATTTGGGTTTCCACTTGATATGCAAAGTCAGGGTTTTGAAGCCAAACCGGTTTAAAAGCAGTGATTTAAGAGTCATGTTGGTTACCTGAAATCACTGAAGTGGATTTCTTCTCCTGGAGTCCAGCATCTTGACTGGCATCAACTGAATAAAATGTCTCCGTCTCTCTGTGGATCTGCAATGACAAAATCAGTCTAGTTTAGAGTTTCATTTAATGTACAAAATAACTATTTCATATACAAATCAGACCATTTTCAATTTGATTGTGTACGTTCTGATCTTAAAATGTCTATATCCATCATATAAAAATGCTTGTTACATGTTTAAAACCAAGAAAGAAGAAAACAAATAAATATCAAGGTACAGACTGTTAACAATTTTTTTTTTTTATTCTGCATCACTGCAAATAAATTATGCATATATAGCATGTTAGCTATGAACTTATAATACCAAGACAATGATTCCACCATGTTATTACTAATTTTTTTAAAATGTCATTTTCACCACTGTTATTCTATCACAAAATCAAAATAAAACAATTAAATTGGGATGTGGTGGATGTCTAGAGCCCAGAGCTGAAAAAAATAAACATCTGTATTTTCTCAGGTTCTCTCATCTGCTAAAGACTACTAGAATCCAGCAGGACATACTGATGCGTCAGGTGAAAGATGGTTTCCTCTGCTACCTAAACTCAGGACAAGTATGTCAATGGTTTTGTCTTGGATGCCTAAAGAATTTTCCTTCGACCACAGAATTCACTTTCTTGATGAAGAAAGGCTAGGGTTGCCAACTTCAGAAAATGTAAATACGGGACAATCTCCTTAGGTTAATCTCCAAGGTTAAGAATTATGCTATTAGTTACTTAAATATAAAATGTTTTTTCTCTATTTAACAACATTACAATAGTGAAAGACGACTTCCCTTACTGATCACATCTCTTGCGCGGCGGTATGTTGGACTCATGAAAAATAACAACATAGTTTGTATTCACCAAAACTGATTTACTGAAGTGAAAACACAGATGGAATTGGCGTTAGCGCGAGCGCCGCTTGCTGTGAGGCGGGAGTGACGAGCCGGCAGAGGATTCCGCAGCCTTCCTCGAACAGTTATGTTCACGATTTCTGATTTACTTAATGTATACTGTGTGAGGGGGGCTGTGATTGGATGATGACAGGTATCGGTGATCATTCTCAAGTGATCAGCACTGCTGCTGTTGTATTAGTCAGTGGTTAGATCAGCATAGCAGTCAAAAAACGGGACAAGGGAAGTCACATACGGGACAAATCAATTAGGCCCAAAATATGGGACGTCCCGGCTAATACGGGACGGTTGGCAACCCTAAGAAAGGCACTCATGAACAGAAATATTAGCACTGGTAAGAGCATCTACCTCCTGAGAGTAACATGTGGTTGGAAACCCTCAAGGCTGTGATTTGGGGCAGAAAGGGTTTATGGGGGCATGTGTGGGTGTTCAGAACAGACCTGGAGAGGAATGTGACCCACATATAAACATCATGGCCCACTAACATTCGACACAGAGCAGCTGTGAATGGGCTGTAGAGGGTTACCTTAAGGCTACTGCAAGGACGAATTGGTCACCATATACTTTTCATTTATCAATCTTAAGGCCTATGCACACCATATTCAGAGAAAAACATATATATAAATACAATAAAATAACAAAATAATAAAATTTGAGATTTTTATAAATTACCCCTATATCATCCAAAGCCACGCTACCCAACCAGCTGTAAAGTAGCATAGAAAGATCAAAAGACCATGAAAAAGAAGAATGTTGCTGTGGCGGAAACAGAAGCTTAGAAACCTTCCTGTGCAGCTCATCTGTATGACCATCATCAGCTCCATTCATGACTGATTATACCCAACCACCGCCCACCGTGAGCATGTGACACACGCTGAACTCCCATGCTTAGCGTGTACCCACTGTGTGCATGCACGTGTGTCAGTGTGGCTGCTGGTCATAGGCCTCCTTTGTTTGGTCATTGGTGGACGGACACTGGTCTAGTGTGGCCAGCAGGAGGGGCGTGGGTTTTTTTCAATAGAGCCGTCAACAGCTGTGGCCTTTTAACTCACAGAGAGAGAGAAAGAGGGATGGAGAGAATGAGAAATAAATACTGAAAAAAATAATAAAATGGGGGAATGGCTGGTTGAATTGGTTCTCTGAGCTGTGATCTTTATGTCAGAGCTGCAGGTTCAAATCCAGCCTTCAACGTGCCCCAACTCCATTTCCTCCATTTCTCAATATTAATTTTAAGACCCTACAAAAAGTAGCAAAAGCCCAAGAAAAAAAATATCCTAAAAATAATAAAAACTAAACAGACAACTAACTGGAAAAGACAGCAACAAATCAAATACCAAACAAACAAATGTAAATTAAAATAAGTTGACAAATAAATGAAAGATCAAACTAAAAATAAGATTGAACAAACCCCCCCCCCCAAAAAAAAAAAAAAAAAACTCAACTAAATGAAAACAAAAAAAAACATCTAATAAACAAATCAAACATACAAAAAAGCTCAAACTAAACAAACAAAAAAGGAAAACAACAACAAAAATTAAATGAAAACAAAAAACAACAACAAAAACAAATTAAAACAAACAAAAGAAATTTTTGTACACTTTTATTTGAGAGGATAGAAAAAGATGAGGGGACGGGATCAGTAAATGACACCAGCTGGATTCAAACACTGGTCATGTGCCAAAGTGCCACCGCATGCCATCATGGCATCATGAATAGTGATTCAGATCTGTAATGTTTCACTGCTGTTCATGACAACATGTCATTCCCAACCACAGTAGGTTCTGACAGGATCCAAACAGCACTGAGAGACTAACACCAGCTGGAACTTAGACATGCATGTTATGTTTACATATCGCAGAACAGGCATCAACCTCAATCTGACAAAGAAACTCAAACAAAATCATACAAACACACAGAACACACACTGTCCCCAATCCTTCAATCTCTATTATGAATGATAAACTTGCCTTTGAGTGGGAAAGCAAATGAAAAGCCTCAAGTACAGACAGAGCTCTCGGTTTCAGCCAATTAAACACTAGTCATCAACACTTAGGGATGTGTGTATCTGGAAGTATATTACCAAAAGCACAAAAATGCGTTTATGTGAACAGATTTGCAGAGAACCAGAAGGCTAGCTGGGATACTGCTCAGATATTTTGTGTTAGTTTCACGGCTTGGTAATAATGGTAATGGATGTAGCAGACACACACAGAAACACTTCCAACCAGACAGGGTTTAAACCAATTACTGAATGAGTCGTGAAAATCACTCCACAAGTGTGGCATATTGAGCCAATGTGCAGTAATGGAAAGATGTAATGCCTCATACTGACCGAATGCTCCACTGAGAGCACTTACATGTAAACACGCCATAGAGAGGAAACAGTCAGCCAAGAGTCCTGTTCTTTGATCATGACTGGTTTGATGAATTTTATGGATACACGTTTTAAGGATAACTTACAAAGAAATAAACCAAGTTTATCAGGCTAGCTATGTTAACACTTAACAGAGCAACATACCTGATTGATCAATCAATATGGACTTGTTTATAATGATCAATGCTCATCTCAAAAACAAGGTGCTGATATAATGCCAGTATATCAGTATGTCAGACATGATTATTTATTCCATAAGAAAAAAAGTGTCCAATAATATGGGGGTTATAAAGAAAAAGTGATTAGTAGTTGACTGGTCATGTGGTCAATATGTCAGCTACCATAAGGCTACTAATATCACTGGATTTATCTTCTCATGGGACAATTTCACTATTAATACTATTAATGTTTTCTGTTTTAATAAGAAAAAATATACAATGTTAAATTTAAACTTCTTTAAACATAACAAATAAGTAGAAACGGTGTGCATTATTAAAGCAGATCTATACAATACAGATAATCTCATTATACGGCCACACCAAATATAAATATTTGCCTTAATTAATAATAATATGATATGTGCTATATGTTTGTGTTTTACATTCTGCTGGCCAAAAATCAGCCTGGTCGATATGTTTTTCATTTTATAACTATTGCTGGCAGGCAGATTTGAGTTATGTAGGTTTATACATATCATTCAAAAGATTTTTTTTTTTTAAAGAAATGTATATTCAGCAAAGCAGCGTTAAATTGATCAAAAGTGGCAGTAATTATGTTCAAAATATTTCTATTTCAAATCAGTGTTCTTTTGAATTTATATTCATTAAAGAATCCTGAATAAGAATTGTTTCTTTTGTAGCACCAAATCAGCATAAATTACATTTCATATTATATTAAAATAGAACAGTGTAATACCTTTTCAAAATATTACTGTTTTTACTTTATTTTTAATCAAATTAATGCAGCTTTTGTGAGCATAAAAGACTTCATGAAATCTTACCAACCCCAACTTTTTGAACAGCAGTTTGTTATTCTGAAACTTCACTGTCAACCCACATTCAGAAAACGAGACCCAGCTCTTTCTTGACTGGCATGTGTGTGAAAACACACACAAAAATAAAGCACATAGCATACTATTATAGCACATATATACGTTTGGTGTGGCCTACTGAAAAAAGATAGACGTTCTTGTGTTATCGCAACTCAAGGCAGCCCAAGACTCTCCACTGGGATTCTGCCTGTAACAAGTGTGCTTTGGATAAAAGCTTCTGTCAAATGACGGGATGCAGCCGGACACAATGGGGATTTGAACAGGCGCTGGGATATAGAGCCTATTGCAGGGCACTTTTTTAAAAGGGCGCATTTATGGCACAACGATGCAGATGTGACATCAGATTTCTACATGCACGACTGGAAATTAAGTATGAGAATAAGACGACATGCAGAATTAATAAACACAATCTTTGAAACCATGCGTGTGTTTGGTAAGGAAAGGAATTATGACAAAGGAGTGTTGTGCACGAGCACATGATGCAGGCTGTAAAAAGCTGCCATGCATTTCCCCAGGCGTGTAGCTTAATTGTCTGTACGCCACTGATGGCGAGTAAATGGGGCCATAAAGGGGTTCTATACACAGAACACAACACAACACTCCATTGACTGCCAAATCCAACTCCTCGAAAGAGTGAGATCCCGGAAAACAGAACAACAGAAAGATGCACTTAGTAAAACATGATCCTGATGCCCTCCACATGACCTCTCCTGACACGCAACCCCTTTCTGATGGTATTGACTTCCTATGGGGACCCATGTCACAAGAACAGGAAACTACCATAGACTAGCCTTTTTCAAACAATCTCCTTCCCATGGGGAATTACAGACACCTAGAACAGGTCAGCAGTGGCCAGAAGAACTTTAAAACTTGATTTTTTACATTTTCATAAGAAACTATGAAGGATCGTAGCCTATACAAAATTCAGTGACATAATGGTAAAGTGTTGTTGGTGGTTGCAAAGGGAGTCTTTAGTCTGTTAGACTTTTCTTGCACAGATTTTTTTTTTACAGTTACGTAAATATATAGGGTTAAGGTTAAGGATTTTGAAGAAAAAAAAAAAAGTATAAGGCTATCCAAACTTTAACAGGTCATTTGCTGTTTTTAAATAACATCAAATCAACCTTAAAACTAAAAATTCTAATATACTTAAGTTAAAACAATTAGAAAATGGTAGGTTAAAAGAATGCATTAAATTAATTTAAAAAATGACACTAAAGACAGTAATTTATAATGTCACAAAAGATTTCAATTTTAAATAACAATTTTAATCTAACAACTATTTCAACAAATGTTTGAACGTTCTATGCATCAAAGAATCCTTAAAAAAAAAAAAAAAAAAAAAAAAAAAGAGTAATAAAAGTTTCTTGATCAGCAAAGCAGCATATTAGAGTGAAACCAAAGACTGAAAACATTGCAGCTGCTGAAAATCAGCTTTCCAGTAGCAAGCCATAAATTAGACAGCAGTTATTTTAAATTTTAATAACATTTCACAATATTACTGTTTTTACTGTATCTTTGATTAAATGAATGCAGACTTCTTTCAAAACATAAATCTTACCAACCCCAAATTTTGAGTGGTAGTGTATGTATCCAAGCAAAGAAAGATTAAATTTGTGGCAAAGTATCTTTTGAGTGCTCTGGCTCTGATAGATGCAGCTGAAATCCAAACACATCCATGGTCTAATCATGGAAAGGGAGACTGTTGAGATGGGCTATATTTAGAGATGACAGAACTTCCGAATGGCTTATGAAACCAGAGCTGTAGTTCACTGAGTGTGGAGTGAGACTATCCACAGACTGTGGTCTGAGCTGGTCATTCTGGACACATTCCACAGATATGACGAGCTGTGGAGACAGGAAAACCTATGTCATGGCAGTGGGCACCAGAGGACGCTAAAACAGTCTCACAGATACAGTCTCAAAACAATCACATGCCATTTTCATACTGCAAAAACGCTTAACAGCTACCGACTTTGATTTAGCATGGTTCTCCTACCCGTTTCTGGCAGGTGGTTCCGGGTAAAACATCTGTGAAATGACTTAAACGAGGTGTTAAGTAGCCATTTGGCTTCTCGATGAATATCAAGGAGGTCCCAGTTGAAAGGAATATGCTACAACAAAGGTTTGCATCAACTGAAAAGTGCTCCCTTGGGTGCTCTTTCAGACGAGCGGTGGACAACCTGTCTTTCTCAAACCTCACTTAGCACTGATCCGGCACCTGCTGCCCAGTTTCTTAACTAAAAAAAAAAAAAAAAGTTTAACAGCCTCTCTTCAGTTCCAACCACAGATGTTAATGTGGACCGTATATTAAAATATCACCTCACAAATATAAGCATATATATAAAATGTTGATTTAAAGTGATAAAAAGAGTCTTTCGCTGCTGAGACCATCAAGCTGACCATAAAATTCACATGTAGTCTATATTATTTACACACGCACTTTAAAAATTAACTACAGACTATTTAATCAAACCACAAAAAGAAATGAACAGGAAAAAGTGTAATAAATAACTTTAATTTTAAAATAAACAATTTTAAATAACACAATCACTTAAATTTTATATGAAGTTTAAAATGCAATTAAACTAATCATGGATTCTTGTATGGACATTTGCTATGCAAAATTGCTGAAATATACTGTATATATATAGTCTAAAATGTCATAAATCAAATTATAGTATTACATGGCATTCAGCAGTTCGATATATTTGACCCTGGACCACAAAACCAGTCTTCAGTCGCTGGGGTATATTTGTTGCAATAGCCAAAAATTACATGTATGGGTCAAAATTATCGATTTTTCTTTTATGCCAAAAATCATTAGGATATTTAGTAAATATCATGCTCCATGAAGATATTTAGTAAATTCCCTACCATAAATATATTAAAACTTAATTTTTGATTAGTAATATGCATTGCTAAGAACTTCATTTGGACAACTTTAAACGTAATTTTCTCAATCATTCAATTTTTTTGCACCCTCAGATTCCAGCTTTTCAAATAGTTGCATCTCAGCCAAATATTGTCCTATCCTAACAAACCATACAACAATGGAAAGCTTATTTATTCAGCATTCAGATGATATATAAATCTCAATTTCGAAAAATTGACACTTATGACTGGTTTTGTGGTCCAGGGTCACATATCTAATTCTCTATAATTAAACCATTATTGTCATTAAATTAATAATGTCTCATATGTAGCCCTGAAAAACCTATATCAAATTACGTCTCGTCCCTCATTCTGTAAAAATGAACAGGAATCACACAGCTATAACAGAAGCCTAGCAGGTAAGTGTGCATCAGGAATGTGAATAAACTGTCAATAATAATAATAATATCAAATAAAATGTAATTTAAAAACAGAAATGTTAAAGTAAAATCGTACCATAACAAAAATCCTTTAATTTAAGCAACTTATATGAAGGAATAATTATGCATGGCATTTCTCCATTTATAACTTATACCTCGATTTTTTTTTTTATTAACTCGCCTTCCCACAAAATGATTCTCAGACCTGCTGCCAGCTCACGTCAGATGACGGAGAGCAGAAGGAAGCAGGAGAAGTGAATGGAGATAAACAGGCAGTGAAGCAAGCCTGCACCAATGCACTTATCAAGAGCCTATAATCGAGGGGTCAGACTGTGGAAAGGCCCTTTACATGTCTGGCTGTGACCTTCACTGATACAGTACTAGACCAGTCACTAAATATACAACCTCCAACACACTGACGGCATTCCAGCCAGCGTCCCTACTGTTCCCACACACATAATATCTAAACTAGGACACAGTACACTACTAATGTTTTTACAAAGCTTTAGCATTTTTAGACTAAGCTTTATATAAAGCTTCTGTATTTTTAGAATGAAAATTACCCCATTTATAGATCCTTTTAGTTCCCAAAAAGAACTCGTGTCACAATTTTGCTAACTTTAAGGTGCACTTTTGTCCCTAAAGTGTTGATATGAAATATAAACATTGCTTTAAAGCTTTAGAAGAAAACATGGACAGAGAAGTCTCAGGTTCCAATGTATGTTTGACAGTTACTTTAATTTTTTCCTTATACATTATTTAATGTCGTCTCAAATTTTGCTAATTCTTGGGACACTTTTGTCCCTAAAGTGTTGCTATGAAACATCCACATTGCTTTGAAACTAAAGAACAAATCTAAATCTTTGTGAAAATGAAAAGTCCGAGGACTGAGAAGTCTCAGGTTTCAACATTTGTTTGACAACAAACACTAGAGAAGGAAAAAAAAAAAAACTTAATTTTCTTCAAACTCCAGCATGTCTAGAACAAAATGTCAAACCCAAGAGTCAGCCGACAACGGTGGCCAAAAATTGAAAAGCAGGCCTCATCATTCCAAATCCAAAACTGAACTCCACCCAAGCCAAGCCAAGCAGCAAAGCTCCACAGCTCTCACACACACACACACACACACCACACACATCCCCTTCGGTCAAAGCTTCGAAGCGAGATCTCTGGCATCTCAACAACGCTCCCGGCAAAAACTAATCAATGCATTGACAGGCACAAACGCAACTGTCAACAAGACAATCTGCAAAATGTATCATTTTAATAAATTTATTAAGTCCCGCAAACAATGATTTTTGAAACGACCTCAACAAAGAACACAACTACTGCTTGTTTTTAGTTTTGTACCTTTATCAAAACCACGTCCACTGATCTCTTGCCCTTGCGCACAGGCTGACTTTCGCGGTGTCGCTCGACATCTTTTCAGGAGTGAAATTTCCAGGGAAGAAGAAAGTGCTGTTATGTCCAACATGAAGCCCGAGGGCTTGTGGAGTTTCCAGTTCAAGCTTGGGAGAAAAAAATGAGACAGATCTCCTGCACATCGGCACCAGGAACACAGCCACTTCTCACTCTCCCCTACCTTCTTCACAAATTCTTTTCCCCCTCCCTCCCTCCCTCCCTCTCTCTTTTTTTCCTTCAGCACACTCCCTCTCTTTTTCTATCGCTGGCTTTCTTTCTGCTTTCACGGTTTGTTCGTTTTTTTAACAGACTCACCGTATCGCAGCTGATCATTGCTTTTCCCTCTTTGCTCTTTCTCAATCCCTCTCATCCCACCATTTCCATCCTTCTCTATTTTCACATAGAAAGCTTCACGTCGTTCTCAATGTGCATCACTGTGTGGTTGAACTATGATCGGTTAACTGCGACCAAAGAGGACAAGGTCGTCACATTCATTCTCTGATAAGAGAAACGTTTTCAGAGGGTTTTCATCCCTTAAACTATGGGGCAAGATTCCCAGACTCCACCTATAGCTTTGTGTGTGTTCTGTGAAGTGCAAGATAAGCCTTTTCATCCAAGTAAGCATTCTATCAGAAAGATCTTGTCATGATAGAACATGATACACTGTTGATCTATGCTGTTCACAATTCAAACAAGAAGTATAAGGCGCAATAAATCGGATTTAGCTTAGCATTGGACGCAAGGGACTTTCAAACCTTGCATCTGTATAGAACCATCAACCGACTAACAGCTGGAGCCATGACAACCGTTTCAAACAGCGAGAATGATAAAAGGCCAGAGCACGGGCTGATGGGATTCAATGCAATTGAGGCAGTGCGAGGAACTCAAATTGAACTTTTGGAAAAGAATCAGAATACCGGTTCAGTGTTGTTGTTAACCAAAACTACTAAAATAGACGTTAAATGAAATAAAGCTGAAATAAAAATATAAATCTAAATATTAGATGAAAAAAACAAACACAAATAAGTTTTAAAGTACTAAAATTACTCAAACTGAAAGCTAAATAGAATTTCTTTTAAAAAGCAAAAACTAGTAAAAATGAAAAAAGCACAAAATTATTACTAAAACTAAAATAAAAATGGAAACTAAAAGCCAATTCAAAATATTAATAAGTACTATAATATTTATAACACTGCCATGGCTGCAACTAAACTACTGCACAATATATAATTAATTGGGAAACAACGAGAAATTAAAATATTGCATTACTTGAAACTGTGGATTAAAGCAAAGGGTGGTAGCATTATGACAAGCCTGTTGTTGAACCAATGCATGCATGCCGAACTGCACTGTTTTTCCACATGTGCTTGGGAGTTTCCATCCAACACAGTATAATGAGGGTGTCACAGTGTGGGAATATATAATTTTATACAAAAACACACAAAACCGTCACACAGACACACCTTGAGCACAAAAACACCTTCAATTAAAGTCTTTAATTGAAACACTTTTACACGTTTAGCATGAAGATCCTTACTTGTACTTAGGAGTAACAGATATTCAGATAACTGTGTAGGTTGTCCTGACGCAGTCAGTTTGCTCTTTACTGTGGGTTTGCATGCATGCGTGTGATTATCCAGTGGAGGAGGGGATAGGAGAAACAAGGGCTCTTTGTGGGGATCCCGGAGCATAAAAGACGCCATAAAAAAAACACGCCATAAAAGCATCCTAAAAGTGGTCCATATGAGTTGAGTGCAATATTGAAATTATATGATAACCTTTATGTGAATAATAGACTGCAATTTGGCATTAGTCACTAAAAATACTGACGTTCAAGAGAGAAGCAGTGATATCTGAATCATGAATGAATCATTCCTTTGAGTCAGGTCTCTAAATGAATCAGTTGATCCAATTCACGAAACAAGTCTGAACGATTCATTCACAAATCTGACTGATCCGGTTTTTGAATTCTCGAACTCGCTAACTCAGTGGTCCGGGCATAATCATTAACAGCTCAACGAAGATAAAGATTAGCAGTGAATAACAAGTTGGCATTAAAGGGAAATTCATCTGTTCATCTGTTTTCAAAATGTATGTTATTGATCTTTTTGTAAATGATTCATCCATGCAAATGCTTCTGAGGTTTGTTTGACCTTTTAAATCAGTCAGCCATAAAAAGGCATCTTACGATTTCAGGAGACGTAAATATAGTTCAAATATAGTTATAAGGCCCACTATTTTGGTTTAGGTGCTTGTGTAACCTTTAAATGCATTGAAAAGAGTGTCAAACACTAAAATACCAACTTCTGCTTTTGCGTTCCACAGAAGAAAGCCATATGGGTTTGAATCAACATGAGGGTGCGCAAATGACTTTTTGGAAGAACTAATGCTGGAAATGAGAGAACAACAAAGGATAATGGACTGAGGTAAAAAAGAGGACGACTTGAAAGGGGTGAGCAGAAGCACAGAAGTTGAGTGAGAACAAAACAAAGGATATTTCCATCATTGGCGGAGCCAACAAACAGATGCATGAATGGAAGGAGTGTGTGTGGATCTAGACCAGCCTCAGCGGTGTCTTCAACCCTCCCACTCCACCAACACCAGCCCTTTGCTTTTCTTCAACATCACGCCATTCTTACACTTCACATTCCAGCGCTTGAGAGGCAGCCTTGTTCCTTTTTCCAACACACTAGATGGCGGATTTGTGTTTGCGTACGTGTTTGTGAGTGCGCGCTAAGGCTCTGTTTCCCAGGGGTGGCTTGTGTGGTTTATTAGTTTGGATGTTTAGTGAAAAAGGAACTCCTTTAAAGGGGTTCCACACAGTGCATCTTGCCTGCTGCACGAGGACAGATGAAAAGAGACAAAGAAACCCTCATGCGGCTGGTGGCATATTGAGACCACAGTCTGTGCTTTTTTTGCCCTTGTCCCTCTCTCTAACACATATGTAGACTACTAGACAGCTCAGTGCACATCTGGAAGGAGTTATATTGCATCCTAACACAAGAGGGAGCCACAGCGCTCTAGACGCCACAGGATAATAAGCTAAAAACAGCCAAACTACCCATTACCCATCACACCTGCAGGATGAAAAACATTCAAATTTCCCTTTGTTGGCAATGACAGAGGTCAAACGTTTTCTGTAAGTCTTCACAAGGTTTTCACACACCGTTGCTGGTATTTTGGCAGATATTCCATGCAGATCTCCTCTAGAGCAGTGATGTTTTGGGGCTGTCGCTGGGCAACACGGATTTTCAACTCCCTCCAAAGATTTTCTATGGGGTTGAGATCTGGAGACTGGCTAGGCCACTCCAGGACCTTGAAATGCTTCTTACGAAGCCACTCCTTCGTTGCCCGGGCGGTGTGTTTGGGATCATTGTCATGCTGAAAGACCCAGCCACGTTTCATCTTCAATGCCCTTGCTGATGGAAGGAGGTTTTCACTCAAAATCTCACGATACATGGCCCCATTCATTCTTTCGTTTACATGGATCAGTCGTTCTGGTCCCTTTGCAGAAAAACAGCCCCAAAGCATGATGTTTCCACCCCCATGCTTCACAGTAGGTATGGTGTTCTTTTGATGCAACTCAGCATTCTTTATCCTCCAAACACGACAAGTTGAGTTTAACAAAAAGTTCTATTTTGGTTTCATCTAACCATATGACATTCTCCCAATCCTCTACTGGATCATCCAAATGCTCTCTAGCAAACTTCAGACGGGCCTGGACATGTACTAGCTTAAGCAGGGGGACACGTCTGGCACTGCAGGATTTGAGTCCCTGGCGGCGCAGTGTGTTACTGATGGTAGCCTTTGTTACTTTGGTCCCAGCTCTCTGCAGGTCATTCACTAGGTCCCCCCGTGTGGTTCTGGGATTTTTGCTCACAGTTCTTGTGATCATTTTGACCCCACGGTGTGAGACCTTGCGTGGAGCCCCAGATCGAGGTAGATTATCAGTGATCTTGTATGTCTTCCATTTTCTAATAATTGCCTCCACAGTTGATTTCTTCACACCAAGATGCTTACCTATTGCAGATTCAGTCTTCCCTGCCTGGTGCAGGTCTACAATTTTGTTGTGTCCTTTGACAGCTCTTTGGTCTTTGGCCATGGTGGAGTTTGGAGTGTGACTGTTGAGGTTGTGGACAGGTGTCTTTTAAACTGATAACAAGTTCAAACAGATGCCAATAATACAGGTAACCAGTGGAGGACAGACGAGCCTCTTAAAGAAGAAGTTACAGGTCTTGTGAGAGCCAGAAATCTTGCTTGTTTGTAGGGACACATTCCGTCTTCCAAATACTTATTTTACAGAGGAATTTTCCAATTAATTCTTTAAAAATCCTACATGTGATTTTCTGGATTTTTTTTTCTCATTTTGTCTTTCATATTTGAGGTATACCTATGATGAAAATTAAAGGCCTCTCTCATATTTTTAAGTGGGAGAGAACTTGCATAATTGGTGGATGACTAAATACTTTTTTGCCCCACTGTATATCATCGTAATTGTTGTTTTGACGATGTGCGATTTGACATTATCGAAACATCCCTACAGAGCGCACACATACATCACGTGAAGTCTAGACTAGTATGTGTGCATTTAGTGTGTGTTCTTTCACTGCAAGATTCAGTCTATTAAAATGCATTTAGAATGATCACAAATTCAATGATAATGGCAGAAAATTTATATATTTATACCACATCATATAGTTATTCAATTTCACACGAAGAGTGCAGTTTTTCTCAAAAAATTACCATGATTACAAAAGTGACATTGAATTCAATAAACATTAAGTTAATTAAGAGACTTACGTTTTGGACGCCATATTGCTTGTTTTTGCTCTTATTTCGCCAACAAAAATCATTCCGGAATCGCCCACAGCGCTGTTTGTGTCTCTGAGCAACATGACGGTTTCGTTCTTGAATGAATCAACCGTTTAGTCAGGGGTGTCCAAACTCGGTCCTGGAGGGCCGGGTCCTGCAGAGTTTAGCTCCAACTTGCATCAACACACCTCCTTGGAAGTTTCTAGTATGCCTAGTAAGAACTTAATTAGCTGGTTCAGGTGTGTTTAAATATGGGGTGGCTTCGGAGCTAAAACCTTCAGGACCACGGCCTCCAGGACCGAGTTTGGGCACCCCTGGTTTAAATGATTCGGTTCAATCGCAATGACTCACTTATTAAGAGTGATTTTCTGCCACCTGCTGGCGGTTTTAACTTCACATTTCGGCTTTTTCTTTCTTTTCTTTTTTTAAATTTTTTTCATGTTTTAAATAATTTCAAATCTCAGTATTCACAGTTTTATGTTTAATATATCAAAACATTATGTATGCATTTGTAATTGCAGGTTAAATACATTCATGTCCTGCATTAAACAGTCTGTGTAAATACATCTAAATGCCACTTCAGATGCAGCTTCTGTGTTGATTTAATTTGTTTGGTAACAGCCCAAATGTCTTATTATTCTAATTCCCTGATTAAATGTAAGAATTTGACTCAAAAGATGTACACTTTTAGAAAAAAAATGGCTTTATAAAAGGTAAAAATGCCCATAAAATGCAAAAAATCAGTTTAAAACTTATTGGAAAAGATTAATTTATATAAGTGTAAACTGACCAGAACACAGAATATGAAGAATATCAAACACTTTAGGAGTCAGCTGTCCACGGCAGTCTTTAAGGTATCAGCACAATAACACATTCAGCAAAATATTGTCTAATTATCGTTATCGATAAAATCCCAGAAAATATCAAGATATAATTTTGTGTCAATGTCGCACACCCCTATGTTCAGCCTCTACAAAAATAACTTGGATTTCACCCTGCCCTCTGTTGGAAGCAACTGCAATGAGGAATTAATTCATCAACTACCTCCAAAGGTGAGAAATATTTGAAGACCGAGCTTTTCTGGTGTGGAAAGATACAAATCAGTCAAGGTACATGCTAGCATCACAAATCAGACTGAATGAAGTGACCTCAGATCCGATTTCCAATCCACCTTCATAAATTAAATGACAGAATGACAACAAAAGTGAAAATGTAAGAAAAATCACTATAAAATTGTTTTATACATTCATTTTAAAAACATGAAAATTATAATACTGCTTTAGCAAGCACCGCTATTAAGAACTCCGGCTTTCTTATGCTTTGTTTTGGACAAGCAATGATAAAGTTAGCATGCTAGTCAAAGTTGGGATGCTCTTTAAATGTGGCCTCTGCTCTTATCTTAAGAGTCTCTTAAGATAGAATGTTCCAGAGTGTAATTTCTTTCAAATGCTGACAATGTAGCTATACAACCTCATGATGCGTTCCAAGTCTGCATGCCAGACTGCAGATAAGTGTAAATGTAGCTTGATTTCAGAGGTAACCTAGAAGCTACAGTACCTTGACAAGAGAGGTCAGAAGGGGTACAAAAGATCAGACAGTCAATAATGGGTTAATTCTTTTTGCCCCAAATAGGGCCTAGATTCAAATAAAACTGGAAGAATGCAGCTTAAGCAAGCTAATGGTTTAAAAAAAATTAGACTTAGCATTCTCTGCTAATTTGTTTGAAGACAAAAGATGTCTCCACAAGTGTTTCCTCAGAATGAATGAAACCCCGTTATGTCACTCAGTCAATCACTTACAAGAAAAAGATCATTTCATCACTCATGCTTGAGTGCAATCAAAACAAAGATGCTAGTTGCAACATGCTAGCAAACACGTGTCAGTTTCCATTGCTTTAAGGCCCGTTCACACCAAAAAACGATAACTGTAACGATAGCGTCCACACCATCGGATGATAGCATTCTGTTTATTATAAGTATCCACTGCAGTTTTGTTGTATGCTGAGCTCTTCTTGCTGAGAATTCTGACCTGTTGTCAATGTTTTTTATCGTTCATTACATAAAAAAAAAAAGATCTGAAAGTGATTCCAATGATATTGTTATAGCTGTGGCGCGGACTTCCCTATTCTTATTTCCCGTTCTCAAGAATTAGAATGATTATTATAACTTTATACCTGCAGTTATCATTACAGAACATAATTTTTTGGTGTGAATGGGCCTTTATATACTGTATCAAGAGATTTAACTTTATCTTTCACCTCCTCAACAATAATTTTAGATCATATCAGGTACTCCAAAACCAAAATATGAGGCACAGGAAGCAGTCAAAACAATATGGATTCCCACAGGAAGATGACAAAATAAACGGCTGAAGTTCCTTCTAATCAGAAACTCCCAAAGACTGAAGATAGTCACTTCGTCACTCTTGCTGGCCCGCATAAACACCCAAGTTATCACATCTTCCCTTCCTCCCTCTGTTTTCTCGCCACTGATATCATCCCTCTGACACACAACTGGGGAAAAAAAGGGTGAAGTCATCTTTCCTCCTTGAGAAAAGGACAGCACACACACACAACCACAGTGTGAGCTGTAGGGTGGCAGTGTTCCCATATCTACCAGTTTGACCTTACGAGACACAGTTCAGCAGTTCCAACTCAGACCTGCGTCAGAATGCTGAAGCACTTTCAGCAACCAGGCGGAGAAATCAGATTTACGACAGAAGGTCAGGTCCAAAACATCCCTGAATTTCTGCTCAGTGGAGCCTTCCGGGAAACTACCACCGTCCTAGCTACTGAGTGAGAAGTCAGGGTGGCTGGACGCAAACTCTCTGAGTGAATCATACCAAGAGGTCTAAATGTTAATGATTTATTTAGTGGATGGCAGGTTGAGGAAATTAGCCAAAGAATACTCACCATTTGGGAATTCGCCATGTCTACTGAGGAGTCTTGGTGTCCGTCCACTGCATCCTCTGCTAAAGCGCCGTCAACTGTGAGGTGGAATCAAGAAAGATGACATTTATAATTTGAAACTAATAAAAGACTGTAGCACTTTTAAGTTTTAAAAGTAATTGCTTTGCCATTCTGTCAAACTTACTGTAGATGAAGAGGCTAGTTTTTTGTGCATGTATAAACAACAAAACGCTTCAGGTAAATAAGTGAAACCCACAGTTTCAAGGAAATTCGTGTGTGAATTTGAATGGAAATTTCCAAAAAATCAATACGTAATTCATTAACTCAGCTGCTGATTCATGTCCAAAGAGCGAACATTTCTGTTGCGCAGGTTTACTTGTTTACTCAGAAATGACCAAATCGTAATAAGACCATTTAGATATGTTATTAACCCCATGTTTTGATAAAAGGAAGCGACTTATTCCTCCTTTCAAACTGAGATCAGCACCTCCACGAATGTGATATAAATAACACATACAGTAAGCAGCTATTAGTAGAACAATGCTGAATTCTCACACATGTGGAAAAGAGCTGGGCGTCTACATTGTTTAAAAAATAATAATAATGTTCAAAAGACAATCTTTCAAATGTTTTCATTCAATGAGGTGAGGCAGAGCTGACATCACCAGGTTGCCATGATACAACGTGCTGCAAATACACATTATCATTTGCAAACACTCCCTATTAACACTGCTACCGGAATGACAAGGAAGGTTTTTCCCTTCCGGATGGAAACCTAAACCGCTGATTGAGCTTTGTTTCAAATGACAGAAATGTGTCTAATTGTTACTAAAAATAACATTACAGACAAAATGGGAATAAATATTGACCTATATAAGAATAACTCAATGTTATGTCCATAGAAAATAGCTTGTAAGGCAAACACCATTGTATTCACATGCACACACACAAGCATGAATCAGAATACAATGAAGCCAATGACAAATTAGCTTACGCTGTAAACAATCTAATTAGAATGACATGACAAACATACTTAATTTTGAAGCAGCACAAAGTTTCAGACTTTCAAACAACTGTTACACAGGATGACGGTAAAAAGTAGCATTATCAAATAACATCAGATTCCCTAAAATAATTGTTTACACAGTCAGCACTGAGAGCATGATAAATCAAAAGGCATTACCTGTCATTTGTTCGACAGGTGGTTCCTCTGCACACTGCTGAAGAGTTTCACTGTGATCCATCAAACAATCTTGATGTAATCCATTCAGCCTCTCAGGTGTTTCTGAAGGCTGCAGTTCCTCAGACAAACCATTGTCTATATCCACTGGGGAAGTGTGTTCCAAATCCTGGTGCAATCCACTATTAATATCCAAAGGGGAAGTGAGCTCAGCTGTTGAGGATGAGGCATTGAGTGGGTCAGGCATGGAGGAGCTCTCCAGAGCTGAACCACTGCTGGTGTCCATGGGAGAGCATGGGCTGTCTCCCGAGACAGTCGTCTCGCACATATCGGTAGCCATGTCAACACATTCATCCCCACCAGGAATTACAGCAGAGATCTTTACTCCATCAGTGAAGGGGGTCTCAGAAGGTCTGCTGCCTTGGCTTTCTGTTAGAGGTGAGGCACAAGACAGGTCAAGGTCATTCACACATTCAACAGTAGGTTCTGATGGTGTACCATTGTCTATATCCACTGGGGAAGTGTGTTCCAAATCCTGGTGCAATTCACTATTAATATCCAAAGGGGAAGAGAGCTCAGCTGTTGAGGATGAGGCATTGAGTGGGTCAGGCATGGAGGAGCTCTCCAGAACTGAACCACTGCTGGTGTCCATGGGAGAGCATGGGCTGTCCCTCGAGACAGTCGTCTCACACATATCAGTAGCCATGTCAACACATTCAACCCCACCAGGAATTACAGCAGAGATCTTTACTCCATCGGTGAAGGGGGTCTCAGAAGGTCTGCTGCCTTGGCTTAGGGGCGAGGCACAAGATAGGTCTAGGTCATTCACACATTCTGCAGTAGGTTCTGATGGTGTGTTTGCACTCTCTTTGGAGGATTCTGGGAGCTGGAACTGTGCATTGGATTCAGGACAATCATTGTGTGTGATTTCCGGCAGATCAAGAAGCTTGTTGATTGTGTCCTGTGAAGTGGAGTCAATTTCCCTTTCCCGTAGAGGGTCATCTGGAGCAACATCTTTAAATCCCGGTTCACCTTGCAAAGTTGACACTAGAACCGATGGTTCCCCTGGCTCACAAATTTGATTTTCATTTGTGGTATCTCCAGAATATTCCTCAGGAATCTGCTCAACCAGTTTGGATGTAGAGTCTGGCTGAACAAATGTTTCAGATGCCTCTTCTCCTCCGAAAGGAGTTCCTATGATTATATCAACTCCACAATGTTCAGAAGACAGAATCGTAGACACATCCTGCTGTAAATCACTTACGATAAAGGCTTCAGAGTCAACAGGCAGAGAAGATTCATCAGAAGATTTGGATTTGTCATCCAACTGTGAGACAACAATGTCATCAATTGATTCCTGCTCTTCAAAGATCTCCTTAGGGTGGTTTATCCTCTCATTAGAGGCTACCTCCTCCTTGCTTCCATCAGGTAGAGACCCGGCAATCTGGCTAGATGAAACCTCTGCAGTGATGCCAACAGAAACCCCTGCTATTGCACTGATGTCACAGTCTGAGTCATTCAAAATCTCCTGACATTCTAATGCAGTTTCTGAAGATTGTGTGACTTGGTGTGGCTGTTGAAAACCTTCTGTAGTCTCAGACAAGGGCTCCACAGCTGGACCTTCATGAGGAGAAGCCTCAGGAACTGGTGAGAGCCCTCGTCTAACTTTATGCACAGGTCCTGGTGCCATGTTTGGCTGCAGACTTAACGATTCCAAAGGATCACCTACTGAAATGCTAAATCCAGAGTTCTGCTTTATGCTAACGTCATCCGTAACCAAACCAGAAACTGACTCAGTGTTGCCTTTGGTGTGATTTCCCGTCTCTGTCTCTAGGCTACCATGTGGCTTGTCAACACCATCAGAAATAACAGTTTCATCGTTTCGTACGGACGAGGTAACCTCAGAATTTACCTGAATTAAAGTCAGTTTAGCTTCGTCTGTTCCCACCGAGCATTCCGTAGGCAGCTTGGGCTCAAACTTTTCGTCTTGCTGACCGTTTTCCTCTGGATAATGGGAAGAAAGTGCTTTAGAGTTTAAGCCTATTTCCTGGCTGCTACTCGTCTCCCCTTCCCTTTCCTCTGGTAAGTCCCCTCGCCAACTTAGATCAGCACTCCCCTCGCTCTCCTCCTCTCTTTGTGAAGGCTGACTAGTTTCCGTGGGGAGGAGACCCTGAGATTGTGCGTGGCCCATGTCTTGGGACTCAAGGTTGCCAGATTGAGCGTTATTGTCTTTTTCAGTCTGTAAACTCCTCTGCCAAGCCTCCTGCTCTTTTTGGTTCCCTTTATCAGGCTGTGAAGCAGTTTGTTTGGCACTGATTACGCAGAGTTCTATATCAGCTTCCTCCCGCTGGTTTCCACAGGAAGGGGCACTGAATGTCACAGAATCGCCTTCTACCCGCTGCTGCGAACAGTCAGTCTTATCTGACGCCTTGCCTGTATCCCCTACAGCTGGCGGGTCAAGCTCCACCTCCCTGTCCTGTGATTGGACATGATTTCCTGTGCCGTTTTGACGAATACACAGTCCATCCTCAACGGCAGAGCTGTTCGATTCGCAGGTTTCTTCTTGTTCAGAGTTGAGTTCCTGATGCTCAGGCTCCAGTGCATTGGCTGGTACGCAGTCAGCAGGCTCTGTTCTATCACTGGAGTTTTGGTTAAGAATCAGCAGTGCTGGCTTATGCTGTGGCGGAGGATCTTCCTGAATAAACAAAGTTCAAAAACAGCTATTAAATAAAGCAGCACGCCTTATACTGCCCTCATTAAAACTGACATTAAACATTCACCCAGAGAAACAGAGCAAGAGTGCGTGCACAGTGATAGAAAGAGACAGTCTAGTTTGTGATCTGCATTTAGTCACTTCCTTTAGTCACAAATAGCTACCTCCTGCAGTGTTCTACCACAAAAGCAAACATCCCTGTTGATTGTACCCAGCTTGAAATATCACTGTGATCTTAAAGTGGCAGAGCAAGAAAATAGGACCCACCTACTGCCATAGAGGACTTCCAAATCACTGACTCACCTTCTGATGTGACTGAATGAAGCGTTGGAGCTCCTCCACATCACACTGAAGGCTAGGTGGGGGACTCCCTGGCACATCCTCTAGCGTCAGGGTGTAAGTGTTTAGCTTGGGGTGGTGTCGCAGAGCTCTGCCTTCTGGGTAACGCCACTTGGATGTTTTCGTCTCCAACTCAGGCAGATTGTCAACCCTGCCCAACACAAACATAGCAAACTTTGAGAACACCCAATCTCGAGGCACTGAATCAGCAAGGCCACACCCAGCACACCTACAGAGGATGTGAAGTAATGCACAATACTGATTGTGGTTACTGTGGAGAACACAGAATATCGACTCAAGTGTGAAAAATTAATTGTTTAAACATTGTAGCTAAACTTAAAACAGGTTTGAATCCAGCACAATGCCACAATGAGCTCGGACAACAAGAATTTCATTGTTTCTTTAGACAAAGAAATGAAAAACTCACTCTCACTAGTGTAAAAACCTGTTCTGCTTTTTTCTTGTGTAGGGAGAGAAAAACAGTGTGATTACATTAAAGGTGAAATTTAAGTTCCTGGTGGCAGTGTCAACATGTCAAACAAATAAATGTGAATAATAGATTTAAGGTGGACACACGACTGAACATTATGTATCGTAGTAATAGCAAATTACTAAGGCGGAATCACCTTCATCAGACCCAAAAAGCTACAAGCTTTCGAAAGAGAAAATGTGCAACTGTTTGTCTTTTTGTGTTTGTAAGTGGCTCAGATTGTCCCCAGAGCCCTGACACATGGGTAACAACAGGAACTGTTTTCACCTGCTGTGTATCTAAGGTCCAAAATGGTATCCATAGCAACACTGTGGCATCATTCATAGGAAACTAAAGAGTGCAAAGTGAAAAAGAGAAGCTCTTAAGGTCTAACAGACCTGAGAGGAATATTTTAAGCAGCCTGAGCATTAGCCAAATGACAGATGTGATGAAAGGCTGAACTCTTAAGGACTGGAGAGCTGAACAATTTGTCCTGTATAACTGCTGTGTCTTCTATCACTAACTGAACCGATTAATCTATAAATAACAACATAATGACATAAAGTGGTAACATTATAAAATAATATTTAGATATATTCAAACTCATATATATAATTGAAACCCGAGTTATAATACATTATAATACTAACTTTTATTTGATAACACAAAATTGAGTGTTGATCATGTTTTATATGTTATGCATTATACTAAAGGTGAAATCATAAATAGGCAAGTAATGTAATGTATTATAACAGATCACAATGAATATTATAAGATATTATATATGTATTTTAATGACATCATAGAAAGTACATCAAAATATCTTAGAGAAACCACCAACGAAATACCATGAGATTTGATGGAAAGATTTGAGGCAACATCTAAGGGTGTGCTGTGGTTCAGTACACTTGCTTTAAATGAGGCACTAAACCAAAGTACTTAACGGTCTTCTATAACAGATCCTTGAATCCAGAGAGCACAGATCACATGCTAGCTCTGGTCTCTCTTCTATCCTTCTGTCTGTGATCACATTTCACTGGCTTTACCAAAGTTGGTCAGCCAGTGACCCGGTAGACATCAGTCTGGGTGACACAGCTAACAGGAAATGGTTTCTAGAGTGTCGCATCTCTCTAGTATTAATACAATTATTTAGCCTAACTGTCATATGTATAGGCTTGGATTCAAATCTAAATTAATAGACATGAGGTCATGGGTATACATCTGATTAACTATGAACAGAAAAAAAATGGGATCAAATCGAGCATAGCTCTCCCAATTTTCCCACTCATATATCAAATATATGAGCAGAGCTTTAAAGGGGAGACCTGTTTAGTTTTCAACCCTGAGGAGTACATGCACTGCCTTGGTACCCTGTTTTAGAATAGTCAAGTAGGGAAACATAGGTTTGCTAGCCATAGACTGTGAAGAGCACTGGCTGGAGGAAACTGATAAAGGTAAACGTTTCTGTTACACACGTACAGGTAATGCCACTTTACTGAGTAAATCTGTAGACAGGATCTTGCTGGTTTGAAATGCAAAGGGCTTGCTTTAAAAAGCTTATGTGGCTTTAACTGTTTACAAAGAGCTCAGAGCCACATGGCCTGTCCTTGTGCTTTGCTCTTATCTCCCCCACATTTCAACATCCTCCTTTCTTCAGAACACAACACTAAATCTCGCCTCATTCGCATGATAAAAGTCATTGCTTTAATATTATAAATCTGACTCAGTCTAACATTGCTCGTTTTGAGAATCTAAACAAACCCAATGCAAACATTGCCTCAACAGATCTGTTTGGCTGACCCCGGGGGTGTTTAGGACATTGGAAAAATAAAAACTTTACCTTTACGAGTGCGACTTAACTTTTTATGTTTGAGAGCAACAAATTTGATAAAGCTGTATTTGTTTAAGGCATTTCAAAGGTCACAACGTCCGTTCTGTTTGATAAAGTCTGTGGCTTATAACAGCCTATTCTTGGCATTAATCTGGTCTGATTTCATACATCAAGGGGGACAATAATGTCAATCAACAAGGGCTGTATGAAGTTGTCTCAAATGCATGTTTGTATTAATTTTACAACAGAACAAGGCAAAAATAATCTAAACATCATTACATAATTTTATTTCTCAGGCAATTCTCAGGACTCATTTAAGGTGTTGCAATAATAATAAATATTATATATGCTGTATATATGTTAAATTAAACCCCTGTAATTACAAACTAGAAGTAATTCACCAGTAATAAAAAAGGTAAACAATGAAGAACATTTAGTTATTGGGATTATGGAACTGAATTTTTACATTTTTATAATTATTTTAACATATATTGCCACTCTGTTTCTGTAACTAAAAACTCTCAAAATAATCCTCTTTGTCATTATAGCAGAAGTATCAGAAAGATTTTGGGGAGCCTTCATAAATTGTCTTCGACAATGGGGGGCCTGGAGACCAGAAGTTTACTTAAAAACTAGCCAAAAATACTGGTTATGGGTATCATTTTCTTGCACACTTACTCCGTCAGCAGTTTCTGGAGCTGCGTATGGCCTTTCTTCTGGGCGACCCAGGCCGGCGTACGACCCTGTTTGTTGGGAAGTCGGAGGGCCTCTCTTCCTCCAGGTTGCTGGAGGAGAAACAGTGCTACCTTGCGTAGCCCGCGCTTTGCAGCAAAGTGCAAAAGTGTGTCTTGTGGTCCAGGTTCTATAGGAAAGGCAAACAGAATCCAGTTAAGGTTGCAATCTCAGCTCAATCTCTCTCCCTTGTCCTTTTAAACAACTCACTATTATCTAATGCATATTTCTGATAATGTTGCTTGAGGAAAATGTCACACTCACTGCTTCTTGGGGGCTCTGAAGCTGTAAGCCCCGCCCCCTGTGACTTCAGAACCAATGAGAGCCGGCAAAGCCTTCAAACTAGACCCACCCCCACAATTCCCTCGACCTCTGTCAACAGAATCTCCTGACAAACTTGTGCAAACATCATTTCAATTAGATGATTTACAATGAGGACAGAAAAATCAGGAGGAGAGGTTTCCAGAGTGAAAGAAGTGATCGTATTTGAAGGCGTTTATCATAAAGACAGATTACAGAGCGCTGTTTTAGAAAGTTCAGGAAGCTTGAATGAGGCTCTCTGTGAAAGCAACAGAGACAGAGGCAGAATTGTTCTTGCTGGTTAATGAGAGGCTGAAAATGAGACTGCCCTCGCTTATTCGGCCCACTGAGGATCCAACAACCAACTTAAAAAAAAAGCTGTGGTGAAGTGATCTGGCACTGGAAAGAACAGCAGATCGGAGACACAAGAGTGGACATGACACTACATTGAAAATACTGGTGTCATGTAACTTGTATCCCAAGGCCATGTTAGAATTGTCGTACACTCTAAAAAATGTTGGGTTGTTTCAAAAAAAATTTAACCCAACAGTTGGGTTAGTCCATATTTGACCCAATGTTGGGTTGAAACAACCCAGCATTTTTTAGTGTGTACTCAAGCCACAAAACACTGCAGTTACTACAGTATTTATTTTAAACAGTGGTATCGCAAGGTTTCTGAATGTTTATGGAAAATTTAGCAAATGGAGTTCAGAAATGCAGTAGGAGTTTAACTTCCCCGTCTCAAAGAAACAGTTTTGTCATCACTTACTCAAGCTCATGTTGTTCCAAACCAGTATGATTTTTATTTCTTACACGCATCTTACACAGTGAACACGATCCACATCCACAAATTAACAAATAAACAAAAACAAACAAAAAAAACGAATAAAAACCTAAAAATAAGAACAAATAAACAAAACAAAAAACCTCACACCTCAGGTCATTCTAAACCTGAATGAATTTTATTTAATGCGTGTATCTTACACAGTGGATTGGAAACACACTTTATTAATAAAAAATAAATAGATTTTTCTGACACCCACAAATTAAGATAAAAACATCACTCAAACCAATAAAAAATAACTACAAAAAATAAATATGAACAATAACACCCTACACAAAATTATGTGGAAAAATAAAATGTATATATTATATATATAATATATCTATATATATATTATATGATATATATATATACTATAAATATACCACCACACACACACACACACGTTTCATTTTATTTATTTGTTTACTAGTGCTATGGCTCAATGTACACTGCTAGGCCACAGATGATGAAGCACTTTTAAAAACACAGAAAATTCTAATTCCATTAATATTTATACCACCCACCCAAAATTCTGTCATCATTTACTCAACATCATGTCATTCTAAACCTGCCTGCATTTATTTCTTCTGCAGAACCAAATAAACATCATATTTTGAAAAATGTCCCAGTGTTTTTTTTTTTTTCAATGATATTGTTTTGGTCTCCACCAACTTTCACTGTATGGAGAAAAACAGTCAAAACACCCTAAAATCTTCTTTTGGTTTCCAGAAAACAACAACACATTATATGGGTGTGGAACCACATGACGATTCCTTCTGGGTGAACTATCCCAGGAACTCAAAATAGGGCTGCAACAAATGATTATTTTGATAATCGATTAATCGAATGGTTATTAGAACGATTAATCGACTAATCGAGTTATACATATTCTAAAAAAAAAAATGTATTAAGGTAATCACTTCAGCTTTTGAAAGTCATTATTTAATTACAATTATACAATTAATTTATACAAATAAATATTTTGGCACACAAAATGAGATGGCAGAGAAACTCTCTTATTCACCATTTAATTAGCTATATGAGAAAGTAGCTGAATGACACATCATTCTGCCTAAAATCTCTTTTTGTAAGTCATATGGATAAGAAACAAAATAAAGGTAAGTGATAAGACATTTTATTTTAGGCTAACCCCTTTTAGTCACAGCAATCCGCTCTTAAAAGACCTTTATAGGATTTAATAACAAACAGTCCTGAGCTAGATCAAGCTTTGATCTCTGCAAACCAAACTATCACTTTAATTAAACGTTTTTTCCCCCACTAATAAAAAGATTTTATTATTAGCTAGTTCCACACTGGAGAGCTGCTTTATAACAGAAAATCAAGTTGTAATTCTAACTGAAAGCAACACTGACTCTGGTTTTTCATGTTTAATACTGTAAAGCTGCTTGATTTAAGGCTGTCTATTGCATAAGGTACTATATAAACGTGACGTGACTGGACCGAACTGCAGAGCTTGTGCAAATATCCACATCGCTGTAATCAGATGCGTTTTCAAATCTCACACATTTTTGCTCACTCGCTGTATTTTTGATTTTACAGTGGGGTAATTGTTGCAGTAGCACGAGATAGCTTAATTTCAAACTTTGAATTGAATAAAAATTAAGTAAGCAGTCAGTAATAAAATAAGAACAAAAAAAAGAAATTAATAATGATAGCACAAATAAAAAAAATCACGATAGGCCTAAAAATGAAATAAATTGCTTTTTAGTTTTTCAGGTAGGGCTATTAAGATTTTTTTTTTTACCAATTATCCCATGTTTAGTCCATATATGCAAACACGTGAGCATAACATGTCAGCTAGCAGATCAATGAATGAGAGGGCAGCGTTTCCAGAGTTGCCCATATACCACACGTTTCAGCACAGTAGGGCTATTGCAAACAGAAAAAAATACTGTACTACATCGATGTTTCCTATCGGCTAAATTTTTGAGTGGACTTTGCAGTTCCAATGAGCATGAACGGTCGAAAGCCCTGCATTCCCCGACTTTTTTTGCGACCCTCC
Source organism: Sinocyclocheilus anophthalmus (assembly GCA_018155175.1). NCBI lineage: Eukaryota > Metazoa > Chordata > Actinopteri > Cypriniformes > Cyprinidae > Sinocyclocheilus > Sinocyclocheilus anophthalmus. Next base: position 100,705 of record JADLZN010011372.1, on the reverse strand, counting down.
GGCCGGGCTTTCGGCCAATTTCATCTCAGACGCGGCCGGGCCTCGGGCCTGTTTTAGGCTTTTCCTTATTTTTATATTTTGGACATCCATCAATTAGTGATGAAAAAGATTGCCGTGCTGGTGGAAACAACATGAGACCGTGCTACCGCTACTGTCAAGAGCTGCTCGACGGTGTTTAGTGTCCCGCAGCAGCAGTATGTATGGTGTGTGCCGTCAGCTCAGCTAACATTCCTGCGTTCAAATGCACGCAATAGACTAAAGCTTGCCGCAAAGCACCGGCATAAGTAATTACCATGAATGTGTCAGGGGGAAATAGTAAGGAGATATATTTGAATTATTTACTATAAACTAGTGTTTTCTGATTTGGTGTCGCAGGATTAACGCTGCTTCTGAACTTTTTTTGGTAATGATCCAAAATCAATATTTGAGAGTACATAACCACCATGTTCAAAAAACTATCGCTTACTTAGCCCGGTTCACAAAGGTGAACTTCTATCATTTCTTCCCTATTTGAGTGGTACGGGTAGGTTTTCAGAGCATGGCACTGCGTCATTACGTCACGTCTGTAAACATTAAGAAGTTGTCCCGGCTAGTATGCTATATCACACGTGAGGATGCTGCAGGTGGTCGTTTATAGCCTTTTCTCACAGCTGCCATAATAATTAAATGTATCATTTTGATGGTGTATTGTAATCCAGAAAGGATTATGTGTTTATGAAACACATGTTAATGAAATTAAATTATATTCCAGTTTTAAATGTGCTTCTGGTTAAAGATAGCCTGGGATTACAAAATATTTGTATTTTAAAGAAAATCAGTTCGAAGGGAGCATAGTTTGCTTTTTGGTTTAAAAGAATTTCTTAATATGAAATTTTGAAGAGTATGACAATTAGATTAGACAGTGCAGAAATTAAAATCTACACACTATACTCATAGTCACCAATCCTGATGTTGTTAACATTAATCATTTGAAAACATAGTATAACAATAATAATAATTTGAATAGTTTGATGTGATATGAGCTAACTGATCTTTAGATTTAATCACCATTGGTAGCAAGATTTATGGTAATGCTTTTTTCCTCAGTTGGTCAGAACAAACGTGGCAGACTTGTACTTACTTGTTTAGATGACAGTATATGTGAAAATTCTTATTTGGGTCATATATTCCAAGACGTAGGCTAGAATCTGTGATTGCGAATTACAGTATATCCACACCGGTGCGGTGACTGACTTCCACACATGCTCTTCAGAACATTAGATTCATCTGTGCTGGAGCCGTGCCGGTGCACAACCCATGCAAGGAAGATAATTACGCACACAGCTGCAATTGCAGATTTTCAATCAGAGATGGCGACAAAGAGGCAAAACTTATGGACTGCAGCTTTAAGTAGCCGATCCTGACTCACCATCTCCTCATTAGATGCGCCTTTAGAGATAAGTTTCCATTTTACGGATTATGATTAAAACGAAAGAGTTTTTGTTTTTGATTTGTTTTATTTCGTTAAGTAGTCATTTAAAGCTTTCTATAGATATATTTATCATGTATGTGAGGCATGTATTCGCTGAGTTTCGGTTCATTTTTGTGAAGCGCTCCTGTTCAAGACGAGACGTTTTGTTGATATTGTGAGTGCACATAAATAAAACTAGACCCTTTACAGTTTTGAATTATGTATTACTCTTACCTTTATGAACAAAAATGACAGTGTATTCATTGAAAAAAAATGCAAGTGATTGCGCTGCCGCCTCCATGTCCTGCAAAGCGCGCTTCAGCTTCCACTCTCCACGCAAACTATTGGATATAGCGCACATTTATCTAGGTTTAACGTTCAAACATTGTTATATGCTTGAACTGTTCTATCTATAAATTTTATTTTAGGCAATTCGTGATGATTTGAGAAGGCTAAACTTATCAAACATCACTGTCTGCCGCTGGCCGCTTGGTACTTTAAAAAACAAAAAAATATATTTAATGACCAAAAAATGCTCCAAACGTTTTTCTAAATTAACTTAAAAAAAAAAAACTATAATAACTTTGCCATTACATACAAAACTGAACTATTTTAATAGCTGAAACAGTAGTATAAGCTGTTTTGGGAGAAGGGGAAAAAAGACGGGCTCGGGCCGGTAATTCTTATAAGCTGTCTGAAACGGGCCAGGCTAGGTCCTGAGCGTCTCTGGCAAGGGCCAGCCTAGGGCCTAAATTTGAGGCCCGTGCAGGCCTTTAATGAACGGTAAATGAGTGGAGCACACACGCATAGAGCGGATAATACACAGAGCGTCACACCAAAGTGAAAGTGAAACCTGAGCGGTGAATTAATTTTCGGCAGCCGAAATTTCGGTGCGTCTTTAATTATTGGCGACATCAGAAATGGATATTATATAATAGATGCTTTTTTGAACATTTTAGTAATTTAAAATTATTTAAAAAAAATTTTTTTACACGGCACCCTGGTTGGGCAACACTGCATTAGGTCAACGACTACTCGACAACAAAAATATTTGTCGACAATTTTTTATTGTCGATAATGTCGATTAATCGTTTCAGCCCTAAATCCCATTGCCTCATTTTTCATTATTATCATCTACTATGTGCCATGCAACGTGTCCGAATAGCAGCCAATTCAGTTGGCATCTTACACACTGGAAACAGTCATTATTAACCTTCTAGACATTTTTTTTAATATATATAATGTGCTTAATTTCACTTATGGAAGACTGGCCGTACAGGCCCACTGATGCACTGCGTGCAGCTCTGGTTTCAGGGCTGGTCCAGGTGCCCAGCACCAGCTGCCACAAATGCCAGAGCTTGGGGAGTCATTACACAGCTCGCCTCTCCTTCAACAGACAGGTCAACTCTAGGAACTTGTTTTTCTGATACATTTATTCAGCATAATGACCACTGAGAACTTACCAAAAACAAGATTTCAAGGAAACGCTACATCTACAGCAACTTAATCTACATCTGCGGGAAATACAAAACGTTACCAACATGTGCCCAGGTACCAGATAAAACCTGCTATTGTCTTTTCTCTCTTTGCTCAGGGTGCTGAACTTTGCATTAATAGGTATCAGTGCTTTCAGTTGTTGAATGAGTTATTTAAGACCAAGTCTGTTTATAAGAGATTAGCCTGTGCTTATTATGACGTCACAGGGCCTGTTTGGCCTTTGTTGGCTGTTATCACTCGCTGCCTACGGTCCAGCTCTCATCAAACCTCCTACATGGACCCAGATTGTGTCTAATTTAGAGGACAAGCTTTGGTCACATGAGAGCCGGGAATCTGTTGCTGCGTCAGCGGCCCTGATGCATGATTCCTCACTGTGCAATTGTTTGGATCCACACATCAGCCGGATCCACACACTCATTCTAGCACACTTAATATACACAAGCTCATATTTCTGCCCAGAGTATTACAGCTAGATAGGAAACACACAAAAACGTCCACCATGGTGGGACAGGGAACAGGGGCTTCCCAAGGTAATTGTTGTTTACGACTGCAATCAGCTTTTAGCATTTGTCTGATATCTTTTCAATCTTTTGTTTGGCTTTGTTCAGGTTGCAAATTATAATCATCAACCGAAAGTTTATTTTCAGTTCCCCTTTCAGTTCCTGCATGGTTGAACGCAAGTGACACAATAAAACAAATACAATACAACTGTACTTCTGCTGGCATGTGTGCCGTGTACAAATCCTCTGAAAACACTTGACAATGTAGATGGTCACACAGTGCATAGTACATTGTGAACATAAATAATAAATATTTATTTAATTCATAAAAAACTAATAAACATTTGAATAATGTTCTTACAAATAATAATATTGTAATGATAAATATTTCTAACAATAATAAAATAAACAAATAAAATAATAAATATTAGACCCTTATAAAGGTCTAATATTTTATATGTTTTTTAAAGAAGTCTCAGCAAGACTGCATTTATTTATTCAAAAAAAACTTAAAATAATCCTTTAAAATACATTTTAATATAATTAATCCATGTGATGGCAAAGCTATATTTTATCTAATATTTAATGTTAAAAGTTGTGCTGCTTAATATTTTTGTGGAAGCACCGATACATTTTTATCTAGATTTATTATTGACTCCCAAATTTGAATGGTACAGTAAATAAATAAACCAAAAGGAGTCATAATCAGCGATTGTGATGTGAATTTTTTGCTTTTGGCCAAGTTTGTAAAACTGTGCCCTTAAGACAGTGGAAACATGGGCCGATTCTTCGAGGGGTTTGCACTTTGCAGATCCTCGGCCAAATAATTCTATAGATATCAGAGAGCACGAAGAACACAGGAAACTCTTTTTATAAGAACGTTTCTGCCAAATCCACATGAAACACAAATCTAAGTCATTGACAACCAGAGTTCCTGCCATTTATCACATGCATCTTCTTTCAGGCCCGAAACAAGTCCACAGCCTGACTTAATAGTCTGAGTAAATGCTCCGTGCCAAAAAGAGTACTTTATTAGGGTGGGAATGTTTGCTTTTAGATTATCTGACATAGCGTTCCTGGCTTGATATAAGTACAAGTAGGAGAAAAATGGACTAAGGCTAGAATGGACTAACAGTCTGAAAAAAAAAAACCACAACTTAAAAATAAAAATACAAAAAATAAAACAGTTATACTGAAAGCCTTCCATGAAGGCACAGTGCCCATGGACTAAGCATTGTAACTTCACTGTACAGATGTTAACAACATCTAAAATCCTTGGAACAACCCACCCTTACAAAACATGCAAATTATGTAAAAGAAAAGAACGGATTCTTTCGGCTAGCTCTCACTGGTTGCATAAGCAGCTCAAGTCATAATAAGCAGTCATTTACAAGACACTTTCAAAGCGACGCCGGCATAATTGTGCTGGCTTCTAAAATACATTCTTTTGCCAAATTTTATGGCAAAAAGCCTTTGCAGAAATCCCAGAATGCAATGAGACAAGCTTGTTGAGAAAATTAAACCAGGATGGTGAAAGAGTTGAGAAAACTGTTCATTATAAATTAACTTGTATTGCATTCAGTGCTGAAAAGCATTGATAGAAATGAACTTTAAATATGTTTTAGCGTAGCAAAACAGTAGTAGCTACAAAGAAAACCATATAAATGAGCAATATTTCTTGTTTTAGTCCAGAGGTGTCCAAACCTGCTCCTGGAGGGCCACTGTCCTACGGAGTGTAGCTCCAACCCTAATTAAACACACCTGAACCAGCTAATCAAGGTCTTCTGACTCAAAAGAAACTTCAAGTGTGCTGGATTTTGTCCGGAAACCTAAAAAAAAATTGAAAACCTCAAAAACAGCACCTACTCACCAATTCCCAAGCCTGTGCAAGTGCCCGTGTCCCAGTCTGTGCCCAGGATGCTCCAGCCCGCCGGCAGAGGCAGATGTCTAAGAGCAAGTGCCAGAGTATCATCCAACCTCTCACACTCCTTCAGGGGGATCTGACACTCGTCCAGAAGTAACGCTCCCTCGGTCTTCCCAACCGCGTTCACTAGGAACTGGGCCATGTCCAGGGCGAGGTCCTGCACGAACTGGAAGCGTTCCTCAGCCACAGGGTCCACTGAGCCCCCGGGCCGGGCCTGGCACAGCGTGACCCGCACAGTTTCACTACGATCATGAGCTGTTATGAGACAAAAAAATAAACATTGGACAGAAATATATTATATTGTGTCATGCTTTTGTGATGCTGATGTCCACAAGATTTCCACAACTGTGTCAACAATAAATCAATTATGACTAAAACTAGCTATTTCTCTCATATCAAACAGGGAGGTCTCCTTTAAATCATCTTCACACTGATTAAAAAATAAAAAAAAACAACAACAAAAAAAAGGATCTTGCTTAATATTTTGGCAGCCACACATCAACAGACAAAAAGGAGACTTAAGTGCCTATGGTTGAGCGGAGATGGATATCATTACTGAGAAATGTTCCTGCATTAACACAACTCATTTCCATTTCCAAGAGGGAAACAGCCGGAGACAGAGGTGACATACTATAAAACAACATTCAGAAACAATTAGAACTTCACCATGAGGGCTGCCAGGAGGCCTGTCTTGTATCACTAAAGTTATGAGATGTCATTGCGACAACACGCATCGCGAGGGTTGGTGTGCGAGCGCCTTTTCTGTCGATGCAGAAAAAAACCCAATGTGTAAGTCCACACTCACCAGCAGCACATTTGCTTGACCAAAACATCTCAGTGGGACATCTGTCTGGGTTCAAAGCATTTGAGCCATTTTTGCCGATAAAGACCTCTTAGCAGCCAAACATTTGGATTCAACCAAAAGTATGGACCTCCAGCAGAGAGACAAAGGGTTGAAATTGTACCCTGGCGGGCTGACAGCGGTGCACCTGAGGCGGACGATAGTAGGGCCATTCTTCATGCTCTCTTAATGCATTGCTGAAAAGCTTTCAAGTGCTCAGTCGGAGTAGTGATTACAAAACCGGTGCCAAACGTCTGCACTGGATTCCATAACACTGTATCTACTGTGACCCTCTGTGGAAGTGCTCCGGGGATATGGTTGAAATGTATTAATTTTTTGACTCTAAATACCGCCTTAATTGCAGATGGGGGGGGCTGTTGCGTTTTAGTTTTTATTTCTTTGGGAAACAAGATAAGATCACAATGCTACCAGTTCCCCCGCAAAGCAAAAATGCCTCAATAACATCAGTGGTTACAAGATAAATCTTTAGTTAATTACAGTAATGCATTGTGCCTGTTAATGGATGGTTGCCCAGGGTGTTTTGAGTGGTTGATATGTTGTTGTAGTTGGTTGCTAGGGCATCGCTAAGGCTGGTAGGATGTTTTAGGGTGTTGCTAGGTAAATGCTTACTAGTGCTTACATATTGTTCAGTGCTACTCTCTCTTTTTGAAAGTTAAAAATAAAATAAAAAATATATACATACAAATAAACAAACAAACATAAATAAAACAATCACACAAACAAATAAAAGACAAAAAAGAAAACGGAAAAAGAAACCCTCCCCTACATCCCTCGGAAAAAATTCAATAAATAACTGAAAGTGAAAACTAACTAAAACATCAAACTAACTAAATAAAGAAAGAAATAATATGAAAGACAAACAAAAGGACAGAATAAAAACAGAAAATATACTCAATCCAATTACTCCAGTTCTGTTTAGCAAGTCATTTAAAAAATAAATAATAAATAAGGTCAAACAAAGTGTTATGTAGTATCTAGTCTAAGTATATATATATATAATCTATATATATATAATTAAACAAACATGAATAAAGAACAAGGACTAAATAAATCATTTAAATAAAAAGGACAAACAAAAACTATATAAATAACTAAAAAACATAAATAAAATAACAAAGGATTAATAAAATAAATAAATATTATGAAGGACTAACAGAAACAGAAAAGCAAACCCTCCCTCATTACCCAGAACAAGTCTAGTATTGCACCAATAATAAAAAAAATGTGTATATGTTTGTAGACTCTGATTATATTTTCTTCCACCTCTTTGGACATATTACTACATGAAGCAAGAATGTGTCTGTTCATTAATAGCTACTACTTGTACATGAATCTTTAGAAGCAGCACTGGGACATCTGAATCAGCTCAAGCATGTGCTCAGCGCAGTAATACAGAGGTTGCCCTGTGGTAACTGGGACAATTTTGTGGGTGAATAATTGAGCAAAAGGACAACGTGCCAAGCAATGCCTGGACCAGGTCCGGCATGACTGGAATGTAAATGAGTCGATCTCTGCAGGTAATGACCATCTACTTCCAGGAAGCAGCTAACAATTATCAAGCAATGATAAAATACTGTACATGGACATGGACACGGACGTGGAATGTGTTGTGTGACCGCTGGTGTTTTAAATACTGACCTGGGCACACAGCTTGCAGCGTGACATGGCTGACTTTCAAAGTGCTGGAAATGTGCCTCTGGGTGGTGCCGGCGAATAGTAGGTAAAACTCTACATCCTCCTCATCCTCGACACACTCTTCCTCACAGAGCTGGACAGTCAACAGACACTCGCCCTGAACAAGAGAGAGAAAATAGATTATATACGGCTTTTAAAGAATTATTGTTTAAATATTTCAAGAAATCTACCCCTATCTGTCACTGTTAGGCTGAAAAAGAATCCAATTGCATTTTAAATTACAGTGGAAGTGCGACAATCAAGGACTGAGAAGTCCTTCTCATGTTCTCTCAAAAGACTAAAAGCAGTACTGAAAAAGTGTTTAATCGCCTGTGGGTGCAGAAAGTTACACAACGCAATGCATCAACTCCTATAAATCATCATTACTGGATCCACAAACAACAGGGAGGCATCAACACCTGTCCCTTTAGAGAGACGCACTTCATTACAAAGAAAGCTGTGACAGAACAGCAGCCTATATACAGTACATATCAACAAATGCTGAAAAAAAACCTGTCATTAGCTTTTCCCCTCCCACATAATTATAACTTTACTGTCATAAAAGTTCAACATGTGTCTGTGGTGGGTCTGTATGTGTGTGTAAGAGCTTTTTACACTCTTAAAAATAAAGGTGCTTCACGATGCCATAGAAGAACCGTTTTGTCTAAACGGTTCCATAAAGAACCTTTACATCTGAAGAACCTTCTGTTTCACAAAAGGTTCTTTGTGGCGATAAAAGGTTCTTGAGATTATAAAAAGTTAAGAAAGAGATGTTTTTTTAAAGAACTTTTGACTGAATGGTTTTTTGTGGAACCAAAAATGGTTCTTCTATGGCATCGCTTGAAGAACCTTTTGAAGCACCTTTATTTTTAAGAGTGTACTCTTCAGATACTTCAAATGTCACTTGTAATTTATGGCATTGACAACTACTATAATATAGCTTTTGAAAGAATAGTGGTTATGCTATTAACTCCTGTTTTTGGCTGGAAGGTGAACATACAATAAAATAATAAATAGCAAAACAAAAAAAACAAATAAATTACATAAATTTACTAAATAATAAACTATTTCTACGAGCCTTAGACTTAGTATTTAATTCAATTCTGTTTTGACCAAAATGTTTATTTACAAATAATATAAATGATTTATTTACATATATATTTATTTATATACTACATTGAGGTGCGTAGCCTCAAACCAAGTAGCAACAAGTAAACAAACCAGACAAAAACAAACAAAATACAACAAAAACATTAATTTGGGCTGGAATATCACTCCCAGTCTGTCTGAACAAGCTATTTATAATACACTGTTACCGACACCTGACACCAGCAACAAATTGCCAGGTGTGACAAGAAGAAAGTCGACCTTCCGTCTTAGATATCTTCACTTATTTATAGGATGTTTGTTAATGAGAATGAGACTATGAGAGTGAAGGAAGAACCATAAGATTAAAACAAATAAGCAAGAGAGAGAGAGAGAGAGGGGCTTGACATAAGTTTGACATGGCTGTCTAAGCAGAATGGCTGTTTATACTATTTAAAACCAAAGTAACAAGCTAGCATTCCCACAATGCATTTACCTAGCTACTATGCTAGGCCACAAAATTTAGTCTGACACACAGGGCCTTCAGAGTGTGACGCAAGCAGTGGGACATCCTAGTGAGAGATGTTTTCATTGGCCAGACAGCAAAAGCGTCATGGGGCCCTTGCCAAATGCCAGTCAGCTGCTTTTTTTGGCTGACGATGATCACAGCCGAGTGATTCGGAGACACGACTGAATCCACATTGTGAGATTAACTCCTGGGCGCTCTAGGTTTGTTTTTACAATTATAAATAAATGAAATACCACTCTTAATTCAATTTCATTTTTTGGGGTTATTGTTTTTTTTGTACTGTTTCTTATTATTTTGACAAATAACAAAAACTAAATCTGCATATCAACAACTGACAGGTGTTCGAGTTGTTAAAAGTGAAAGACAAACTATATATACAAACATTCTTGCCAACAAAAATGACCTTAGGCTCTACTTACATTACCAACATTCTAAACTTGTTAACACACACCCCATGTCCTATTCCTGATGCTGTAGTCGGTGACAACTTGAGAAGGAGGTGAAGGTGTAAAGCAAGGCCACAAACTACATCGCAAGAAATCAGTCAGTACAACCGACTTTGCTTCCCTACTGGTGGAATCCCAGGGTGTAGGAAGGGCATTTATGGCCAGGTCATATGACTAACTTGCATGAGAAGCAGTTATGGTGACCCTTTGATCTGAGCGACATGCATACATTTTAGGAATCTGACTGCTACATCCAAAGGCTGTTTAAGGGTAACCAAGCCCACCCTTTGTTGATGATGCATACATAGGCCTCTAGAAATATGTTCATGATGGAAGCTATCTTCATATTAGAAGCCAGAAACATTCATTGGTTGTAAATATCTTTTATTTTTACTGCTAACATGCACAAGTCAGCCACGGGCCACTTTTAGACTATGGCGGCCCAATATGGATAGCAGGTGCTGGACCAGGAAAAGTGCCAAAGGCGAGAGCATAAACAAATGAAACAAAGACCACCCTGGTGACTGTGTCAACGGTGTCCATAAGACATGGAGATTCAGATTCGATGATACCGGTCTTTGTGTGATCCTACATCTTTGTTTTTATCAGGTCATTTTGTCTTATAAACAAACACAGGATTTTGGTTTTCAGGATTCATGGTTGATTTATTAAATCCTTCAAATCATTAATGCCGCATGCAGGCCTGGAGATATTTTAAAGCTGATGCGTGTTAATCCTTGATAGATTTTCTAAGCAGAAGATCTAAAATAGCCAGAATCCAATTTATCTTCCCCAGAATCTATTGGCTCATCTGAATATAGGATCCATCTTTTCAGGAAGCATTTTTGGCACCTGAAGCAGGCTCACAGGGGGTTCTCGAAGTACTGTTGATACTTTGGTTGTTCATTGGTCTATTTCAGGATCTCGCAAGTCAATGTGCCAAAGGAGGAGTGCTTGGCCTTTTCGCCCTGTGCTTAAAACAACACTCGGTACGCTGCCGTGTCTGAGAGAACTGTGGGGGTGAGAGACCACCGTGAGTCTTTTAGCTACTTGCGTTTAGCTCAAATTTAGCAGAACAAGTTTAGACCAAGACTCAGCGCAAAAGCAAACTTCAAAGTGCAGCTTACGTTTCATGATAGGTCTTTGCTTCTTTGGAAACCCAAAACCACCATTCCTCTGTTTATAATTAAGGAGAGCAAATTAGCCTGCGTCATGTGTTGAACAGAGAGCGTTTCCTTCACATTAGCTTCTACAACAACCATGAAAGTAGCAAGTCTCTAACTAAAGCCAGCTAACTAAAAAAAGGTCCTGACCTTCTTCAAGCCACCATCATTAAAAACAAAGTTAAAAAGAGTGAAAAAAACTGATATAAAAAGAGGCTAGCTTTTGTTTTTGTAGCCGTTATGTAGTTAAAAAATAAACTTACCAATAAAATTGAACTTGAAATGAATCTAGCTTTTTTCTAGTTGTCACGCAGTGAAAATTTAGAAACTAACCAATAAAACTAATCTCGAAAATGAACCTAGCTTTGTTTTTGTAGCTGTCATGTAGCTAAAACTCAGAAACTTTGCAATACAGATTAACTTTAAAATTAATCTAGATTTTGTTTGTTTTGTAGATAAATGGTGTAGCCAAAACTTAGAAACATTCCAAAAAATGACAAACAAAATGAGGCTAGCTAAGAAGTAGCGCTACAACCCAGAGCAAACCACTGTCGCTAGTTTGCACTGAAAGAACTACAACAGATGCTGCAATTAGAATTTTTAGAATGCATGAGGGGTGAAATTCAAATGTGTCGAGTCTTGTTAGGGGTACGATATCCACTTTGCAATATGCACTTTTTCTTTCCATTTGACCTCATTTTCAAGCTTAAAATATACATTAATATATGAAATGAAACAACATTTGCGAAGAGGACATTTGTGACTTCTGTGAGTTCATCAAGACATCCCGAGAATAAACGGTGCAATGCCTCATCAAGCCAGCCACCTGCAACTGCTAAACATGGAAAAACCACAAGCGCAGCTTTAACCACACACATGCTAATACACACGAACACAGCAAATGCACCAAGCCACAGCTGTGTGCTTCAAACACGGCCAATCATTGCAGCATCTGTGACGTGCTTCATAGCTCATGACAAAGGATATATAAGAGGAACTGTACCGTTATACCTCAACTGCTTGCATTGGTCATAATAAATATCATGTTATACTATCTTTTTCCAGTAGAAAAAATTAAGATGGCCCTCTTCATGGGGTCTGCAGGCAGGGTTAAAAATGTACACTCACCAGTCGCCAAATGAGAGTAAATATTGGCTTGTAAATAAAAATCATCACTTGGCTGGAAACGTTATTACGAACTACTACTACTACTATTTATGTTTTAAATTGAATTGTAAGAATGATACGAATATTAAGTCAAATTTATGTCAATTCAAATTAATGTTACTACATTCAAACCACTGACATGAAAAAAAACCTGCTAAATAATTTAATTGTCTGTGGGGGAAAAAAACGCTAAATATTGCAAAAACTTTTATGGTGGTCAGTAAATATTTATAGCTGGAGAATTCTTAATTGGCAGGTGTGCCAGAAAGTACATTTTAGACCCTGTGTGTCTGTTTAATTGTATCTGAATAAGATCATCAGTCAACAAAGTCACATCCATGGCAGGCTGTTGACATTGCCATGGATGCACAACAACCAGAGTAATCTACATGTCCTGATTTGTTCAAGTAGTGTGGTTTGTTTTAGTGAACTGTTCCGGTCCTCACTGTTGATTTGAAAGTACTGTGGTGTCTTCGGTTAGACATCCTGCTGACATGTGGGCTTCTTATGCCTTAAGCAAATCTAATTAAAAGGTAAGCACCAAACAAAAGAAAAACATAATTACCCAGCACCCTTCCCCCTGACCGAAGACATGCTGATGCAGCCTAACATGAAGAATGTGAGCAGGCCTTGGAGCAACAAGATCTCATTAGAAGTCTCCATCAACTAGGGATCGGCCAGGATGGTCAACTAGTCGTCCAAAAACCAAGGCTGACTACTTCATAAAATACATCTTTTTTGGAGTAATTTAGAGACACAACCTCTCAAAGATGGTTTAGCCTGCTAACTGAATGAAACAAACAAACATCAAAAATGACACAATACTTACATATAACGGAGCTTGCTGTGGATTCAGTTTCATGGCACTGGCCACTGTGGAAAAGAAAGAAAGTGAGAGATTTAGAAACGTGACATTTCTGAAAATGCAGTATGTTCAATTAGCGCTCACTTTTATTTTTTTTATTTCACTGTTCATGTACAAGTACAAACTAGCCTCTGAGCATCAGGCCACACGATGCAGATGAGCTGGGGCTTTTAACAAACAAAACTGTGGCCCTAATAACTATTAGGAGTACATTAGCTTGCCTCCATTCACAATGGTCACCCCTTCCGGGTCCTTCCATTAAAAACCTTCAGTAAAAATTTAACCCCAGCTAATAAATAACAGGAAATCCATTATTTGCATCTGTTTTCAGGACTCAACAATAGAGATAGCCTCAGGTGTTCAATGATCATGTACATGTGTCTTTAATGCCTAGCAAAACTAAATCAATCAGATTTTTGTGGTATGCTGCACAATGTTGTGGAATTGTGAGGATTTAAATGTCACAAAGGTTTTGTTATTTAGCTGAATAACAGATGAGAATTTGCTGCAATTGCAAGAAAGACCAATGACTAGAAGTATCAGTTAGAATGGATTGAAAAGGTTGATCAGCACAGGATGTCATCATTTTCTATAAGGAAAATTAGAGTGAGGAGTTTCTTTCTCACTCCATCCATTTTTCCTTCACACAAACTTGCTCTAGTAGAAATAGTGACTCTGATGCCAGAGAATAAGCCACTCGGTGGAATCTTGTGGCTGGCCGCAAAGCACATTGCCCACCTGCAAGCTGCAAGAGGGTGTAACGCTTCACCCATGAGAGGCAAAACCACAGCCCTTAACCCACAACACACGGCAACCCCAACCACTATCACACAGAGATTCAGACAACACCCAAATCTCAGCTGATTCAAGAAAAAACATATTAGGCAACACAGTAAGACACAAATCAACTCTTTTAATGTGATGGCTAGGAGCAGCCCCTAATACAGAGGGCTGGGAAACAAGTGGCATTGGAGTGTTAACACCACCTCCGCTTTCTGTTCACTAAGGATGATAAACCACCCCCAGCTATTGTTCCGTTATCTGCCCCGGGTGAGGTATTAGCCTTTAGGAGGTCCTTGTGGTTATATGAGGCCCCACACACAACACATACACACACACTACCAACACACAGACATTTACAAGCACACACTACCTAACATGCTCATGACTAAAATTATGTTCCTTCTAACCTTCTAAAGTTGAACTGCAATTGATTTCAATGGAGTTTGATGTTAATATGCTGCTAAAGTAATAATAAAATGACATATCTTAGCACAATTAAAGTTGCCTATCTTGCGGAACAGCCTTCATGTCGTAAATGTGGCTATGATGCCTTAAATTACGGTCTCTGTAAGCTCACTAGGTTTTAGAACATGCGCAGAATTTCAGTTCTCCTTAAAAAGCAGAAACCTGCCTCAAACCCACTAACAGAATAAGAGTACTGTTTTTGAGGAAGCTTTAAAGATTACAACATAACAGCATCTTCATGTATTTTTAATTGATGAGCCAAATCTCAGAATGGACTGCAACAATCTTAGCAAAACTGTACAACCAACATAGCGGACAAGCTGAATTAGCGCATCTTATTCAGCACTGAGAAGTACCAAAAACTGTTTCATCAAATTAAAATTGTATTGCTCAATACTTGTTTTACTACAGTTAAAGGGGTCATATGATGAACACTTTGGAGTGTTACAAGCTCTTGGTGGATAAAGAAGATCTGTAAAGTTGCAAAGACTAAAGTCTCAAATCCAAAGAGATATTCTTTATAAAAGTTCAGAGTTAGCCACACCTACCTAAAACGGCTCGTTCTAACACGCCTCCACATATCTACCTCACTATGTGGGAAGATTTGCATAACGCCGCTCAAATGTTCACACAAAGAAAGAAGGCGTAACTTCGTTTTACAGTCTCACTGTAGTTTTGTTGATGCTGCAGCCATGTCCTGAAGACGCTGTGTGCTTCGTTGTGAAAGTGAAACTACTTTGTTTGGTCTTCCAAAAGAGGACGATATCCGCTTCGTCATGCCTAGAGCTGATCTGTGCTGGTCGCTGAGGGAATACATCAACTTTCACCGTGGACGAAGCGGAATCCAGCCCGGGGTCTGTAACGTGGCTGCCGCTCATTCGTCGGATCTGCCGGGCACGCCGTTCTCAGCTCACGCTAAGCCAGGGCTTCCGCTCACACTAGCCCGGCCTCAGCTCATTCTATCCTAGCATTAGCAGATACGCATGCTAGGCCGCTGTGTTTTTTGTTGTGAAAGCGAAACTACTTTTGTTTGGTCTTCCAAAAGAGGACACGACTACAAATCAGTGGTATTTACAACACTGTTCCAGAACAGTTTAACCCAAATATCCAGATGTGTGCAGCGCATTTTATGGAGGACTGTTTACTGATCCTGGGAGAGTAACGTTAGACTAAAATGCCGGCAGTTCTGACTCACGTAAGTACGTTTTCATTTAAAGGATTTGCCACTGATGATTCAAACGCGAGTTTTGGGCAGTAGAGTAGCACTTGTTGTTTGTCATTTCTCTGATCACAAATGCAGACAGAGTTTTATGTTTACGCGGCGTGATGCAACGCAACGCAACGCGTAAAAAGACAGTATAAGTCATTCTAATCAGTAATTATGTCCCCACTGGATGCAACAAATGCCTCGTTTGAAATGGGTTTTAATGTTTTTTGCCTCGTCGCTCCGGCCGGGACACGGCATCAACAGTATGTGAGGGGCGTAACATTTCCGACTCACGCTTGAGGTATTCGGCCAATCACAACGCATTGGATAACTGGCCAATTACAGCACACCTCGCTTTTTCAGACCGATGAGCTTTGTAAAAATCGACGCGTTTCAAAAAGGCAGGGCATAGAGGAGAAACAATAATGTACAGTATGTGGAAAATAATGTTTTTTTTTTACTTTAAACCACATAAACACATTTCATTACACCAAATACACAAAATAATGTTCTTTTTAGCAGCATCATATGACCCCTTTAATATTACCTAGATATTAGCTTCGTAACATGCTAACTTCAGAATTGAAGATTGAAATCCCACCTAATATTTGTGTATTCTGTTTTTGTGCTTGGATAAGAACCATTAGCTTAGCAACATGCTAGCACATGGTATCAACTGAGTATTAGTAAAGCATCTTCTGCGCTTTACGAGAAGTGCTACACACAAGTGAGTGTTAACTCAGCCAGTATGCAGTATGCAGACAGTAGACAGTGAGGTGGTTTTGGAACAGAGCTTAGGTGATATAAATTGGACAACTGACTAATCTCTTCTATTCTGTTAATATGATGCCAGGCTACTTTACTTGGACCCCTCTATGCCTCCTGTGCCGGCGGAATTCCCAGAATACCTTTCCCCTCCCTAGCCTGCAGGAAGAGATCAGACATCCCACCTGCTGCTTTTTCTACTCATGCCGATTCACCAAGAACCCCTGCCCCAATTCCAAAACCAACCATTTAACCAGCTGATCCACTTCCAAATCTCAACTAATCAGCTAGATCTACGGTGGAGAGAGAGAGGTGATGACCCATCCTAAGCCAGACGGCACTGTGGATGTTGAGAAGCTAAGGGTCAACCAGACAGATCAGAGAACATGGCGTTCATGGAGGAAGCATGCTGTTACAAAGATTGACGTGAAGTGGTCGGGCATGCATAAAACCTGAACTTAGCTTTGATATGAGGCCTCCTGGATGGACCTATTGAGCCAGCAAACTGCAGAGTCAGCAAACCAGTGGTTACCATCAACAGATTCATGTCTAGAGGCTAGAGAGAGGGCTGTAGTTTGTGTGCCTTGGCCTGCGTTCTTGCACCGCTGAAACTCAAGCACTACATTTGGGCTTTTTGAGAACTCATAAACCCCGACAAAAGCCCCATTATCCTACACATGCGAGACAGGCGGTAACGGACAGGAAGTAGGATTCTAAAACAAGGACAACATATTGACAGCAAGTCAGGGGTGGGCGGCAGGGTGGGGACAGGGCTGGACATTATGAGAGGGGTCACAGCCTCTTACTTCAGGCGATTTCTCTTGTTCTTTTAGCTGAATAAAAGGGCTACTGTTGAAGCTCAACAGGATGGGGTACAGGGATAATCAGCTGGTTCTAATTATAACCACTGATTTCATCCTCTCAAGCTAAGCCCTATAACTATATCTAGCACAATACATACACACACGACTAAACACTACACTTACAAAATAAATATGTAAAAAGAGTATCTCAGATGTTCATTTACATGATCTCAGATGATCTCATTTACCTTACACCACAACTATCATAAAGATATACAAAGTAGGGAGAAATTGGCAAATAGATACCAAACACAAACATGACACCAGCTCAGTGTATCCGAGGCAAAGTTGAAGTCTTGATCTTGTGGTCTTGAGTCCTCTTAAGACCACATAAACTTGGCATTGGTATGGGCCTAGTTTTTGGCTTAGGGCAGGGGTGTCCAAACCTGTTCCTGGAGGGCCACTGTCCTGCAAAGTTTAGCTCCAACTTAAAATCTGCAGGACATTGGGCCTCCAGGAGCAGGATTAGACATCCCTGGTTTAGGGTCTCAACGAGACTGCAGACAATTGACACTCAGCCACTGTGCAAAGTTCCACTGTGTCTCAAATAAATTCTGTAATAAATAAAGTATTTTCTCTACTGAAATTCATTAAAATGGCAGACTGGTTACGGAATTCACAGCTCTGGGTCTGGATCATGGGGTTTAGATCTGTGTCAAATAGCAGTTAAAGACCCTGGAGAAACTCTTTAGGATACAAAAACTCTAAAGGCTGATTTATACTTCTGCGTCGAAACTACACCGTAGCTACATCGTAGGTTGTGCATAGCACATGTAGCCTGATGTGTACCTCTCCAGAAATGTAACAACACATCAATTCTACGCGGACCGCAAGTGCTGTGATTGGTCTGCTAGAACCCTTCCCTCCGTATGAATTTGAGTTTTGTGTGTATTTTTTGCACTTTTATGTTACACCTTCTTATTTAAAATAAACAAAGCAAATAACAAGTGTCTTATTTACTATACAACATAGCATTATACATCACTTAGTTGTCCGTGACAAACAATGTTGTTCTGCCATGGCACAAGTCCTTGTGGAGATTGAAAGCGTGCAATCTTCTCCGGTTCCGTTGTCGTCTCCTTTTTTGTAGTTTTAAATAAATGATCTGTTCTTGGATATTTATTTGCCGCCATTACAGCTGATGCTTCTCTGACGAGCTGCTGCTTCTTCGACTTTTGCCTGGATACTTTTGGTTACACCAGCAACAATCCCGTGGACACTGCATACTAGTGGTCTACATGTGTAATTGCACGTTGACGCAGAAGTATAAACGAAAACGGACGCGTAGCCTACGGCATAGGTCCGACGCAGATAAATAAATCAGCCTTTACAAATATTAATAAGTGTCTTAACTTGCTGCTTAGATGGTTTGGTACGCTCAGCCTGGGCCTTGCAGGGTCTGGTCTTGATTCCCACTCTGGTCCAAAGCTTGAATCAACAATTAGGCCATGGCCCAAACCAGAACCAGTTTGATTGTTAGGATGAATTATGTGTACATCTGAAGGAAGACACCGTTTACCCTTCAAGCTACTGTGTTTCATAAGCACCTTTGATCTTACTAACTTCAAGATCAAAGGTGCATATGAAACCCAATGACTAACTTGAAGGTAAATGATGCAAGGTCCAGACCCAGTGGTGTTAGTTCAAGACTGCGGTCTTGTGAAGACCCAAGCCAAGACCCAGTCCCATTGATCAAGACCTCTCCTACACACAATGGCTCCTAAACATCTCTGCGGTACCAGATTGGAGGTAGACATGGGCGACTCTTCTTGTTCATATATCACAATGCAAAAAATAAACATCTCTAGTTACACAAGCTATATTTTTGTAAACATCATAATTATATATTGTAGTTTTGGATTAGAATGCTCCCAAAGGAGAAGAGGAACTGCACAGAAACACTGCTCAGTAAAAGCTAGCTCAAATACAGTTTAGAGTAGAAAATGTTGGTGCACAAATTATGTACATTTGAGTGGGAATATTGAGGGGGAAGCACAGGGTTGATCGGCTTGGAGACCACAGTCGTTCTAGGCTGGAACCATGGTCTGCGCATTTGTTTTATGAACAGCGGTGAAAATGTGGTTTTGTCATTTTAAGAAGGACATGGAGGAAACGAGAGCATTCCCAAATCAAGTTCAAACCAAGAGAGGGGCAGTGTTCTGAGTCACTGCTTTGACTGCAACAGAGCAAAGTCATGGTGGGGGATGAGAACAGGTCCATGTGATTATATGGAACAAAAGGCCTGATAAAACAAACCAAAGTCAATAATCACATGTAGAATTTGAATAATGGCAGCACCACATGCATGACATCTGAAAAGACTAATATAGAGCATATGAAAAAATTGTGTGAAGACAGTGTCTCCTCCTTTTAACAAATACACTCTTGGCACATTAACAAGACAAAAACTGTACATCTAGCGTATTATGTAAATACATACATATTTTTATTTATTTATACAGTAAATAATGCACAAATCTGTACATAAATCATCTGTTCCAGATGTATAACCCATTATTTTTATCATCATTTATTATTTGTTTTTTTCTTAGTCTTATTTAAATGTTCTTTCTGTTCTCATGTCGTGTATGTATGTATGTTACCAAGAACTCCAAAAAAAAAATCCTTGTGTGTTTGCACTGATTTCTGCATAAACCTAGTGTATAACTTAGTGTAATACTTAGTTTGGCTCTCTGAATCTCTCTCACACTCAACATTTCATATCAACAAATATAAACTTGCATATCAGACCTTGTTCGCCTCTGGTTTGACCTTGTATGCTCTATTAAATTTAAATTTCCTCTGTCATGCCCCAGTAGGAGCCAAGTTGGGCTCACCCGGCAGCCAGGGCCAGACACCTGTTTGTTTAGTCGGAGTCAACACAGCCCGGCCTCTCAGAATCCTGTGTCCCCTTCATCTCATAGCTATTTGCTTTCAAAAGTCCAAATAAAACACTGTCTTCAGCTGCAGAATTCAATCAATATCACTGGTTTACACATTTGTTATGGAATGCCAATCAGTGATTTTTCGACACTTCTCTTTAATTCTTGAATTCTTAACTAAATATTATCCAGAGTGGCACAGGAAATCAATACAGCTTACACACTTCAGCTTTACATTCACTTACAATACAGCTTTACATTCACTTCCTGAATGATTCAGTCACAAAAGACAACAAGGAAATAGCATATAGACAGCCACAACAAAAGGCTCTTCCTGGTCTATCTGTGCTATGATAAGCATAGACGTCTGGAAGCAAGTGAGAGGTTTCAATAGGATTACAGGATAAGGCGATTTAGCCAGAGTCTCATTCATCACATCTAGTTAACATCAATGCCTAAAGTGTGAAACATAGGGCAAATATTGGGTTATTTCCGTACATTTTTCCCCCCATAGAAACAGCAGGAGCCACTCAACTCAATGGCTATGTTCAGAATAGCAGACTACCATACCATTCCTACAGTACTTTATGGCAGGGGTGTCCGATCCTGCTTCTGAAGGGCAACCTTCCTGCAGAGTTTAGCTCAAACGCACCTACCTGGAAGTTTCCAGTAATCCTGAACACCTTGAATAGCTGTTTCAGATGTGTTTAATTAGGGCCGGAGCTAAACTTCACTGGAAGGTGGCCCTCCAGGAGCAGGGACACTAAGTATGGCAAGTATGTTGCATGTGCGCAGTACTGGTTTTAGCTCATTTTCATGCAAGAACAACTTCAATGACCTACTGCATTTGCCAAATTGTGTAGCATAACAGTGCACACACACAGAAGAATTCAGTATCCCACAATGCAGTGACCTCAACTTTACCTTTCATTTCAGGTGTGATAAAGGTTTTACTCACTTTGTGATCTGACCACCAAAAGCTACACAAACGTTAAAGGGGTCATATGATGTTGCTAAAAAGAACATTATTTTGTGTAATTTGGTGTAATGAAATGTGTTTATGCGTTTTAAGGTTAAAAAAACACATTATTTTCCACATATTGTACGTTATTGTTTCTCCTCTATGCCCCGCCTTTCTGAAATGCGTTGATTTTTACAAAGCTCATCGGTCTGAAAGCGAGGTGTGCTCTGACTGGCCAGCTATCCAGTGCATTGTGATTGGCCGAATACCTCAAGCGTGTGACGGAAATGTTACGCCATTACCATATTGTGATGCCCTGTCCGGCCGGAGCAACGAGACAAAAACATTAAAACCCATTATAAACGAGGCATTTGTTGCATCCAGTGTGGACATAATTATGGATTATAATGACTAATACTGTCTTTTTACACGTTGCATCACGCCACGTAAACATAAAACCATATCTGCATTTGTGATTGGAGAAATGACAAACAACAAGTGCATTCTACAGGCTCAAAACTCGCGTTTGAATCGTCAGTGGAAAATTCTTTAATTATAAAAAAACGTACTTACAGTCTGTGACTCAGAACAGCCGGCATAGTAGTCTACTCTACCAGGATCAGGAAACCATCCTCCATAAAATGTGCTGCACACATCTGATATTTGGGTTGAAGTGTTCTGGAAAAGTGCTGTAAATACAACCTAACCACTGATTTCTAATCGTGTCCTCTTTTGGAACGCCAAACAAAATAGTTCGCTTTCAAAACGAAACACATGGCGGGCTTGAGTGAGCGGCGGCGTGCGGGCTTGAGTGAGCGGAGGCGGGCGAGCTTGAGAACGGTGCAGCCGGCGGTTTCGACGAAGGAGCGGCCGGCGGGCTTGAGGCAACCACATTTGACGACCCCTGGCTGGACTCCGCTTCGTCCAACGGTGAAAGCCGATCCGGTGATCCACAGCGAGAAGCTGATGTATTTTCTCAGCGACCAGTTTGAATCAGCTCCAGGCATGACGAAGCGGATATCGTCCTCTTTTGTAAGGCCAAGCAAAGTAGTTTCGCTTTCACAGTGAAGCACACAGCGCCTTCACGACATGTCGGGGGTGGCAAAAACAATACTACAGCGAGAATAAAAGTTACGCCTTCTTTCTTTGCGAGAACATTTGGGTGGTGTTATGCAAATCTTCCCACATCGTGACGTAGACGTGGGGGCGTGTTAGAACGAGTCGTTTTAGGTAGGCGTGGTTGACTCTTAACTTTTATAAATAATATCTCTTTGGATTTGAGACTTTAGTCTTTGCAACTTTACAGATCGTCTTTATGCACCAAGAGCTTGTAACACTCCAAAGAGAAAGACCCCTTTAAAAAAAAAAAACACACACATTTTTAATTTCTGAGGTGACAAGGAGCAATTATAAAGTGTGTACTATTGAATGAAATGTGTACTGCATAATGCATACAACTTCAAATGGCATTTAAAAAAATAGTGGCCTGTATTCAATATATAATAGTAAGCCTAGCACTTCATTCCGAACATAGCCAAGGGTTTGACTTTGAATGGCTACAACAGGCACAGAGAACTTGCATGCCAGAGTCATGCTGAAGGAATGCATGAACAATCCGCATAACAGGGCCTTGCGTTAATTTGCGGGAGCCTGCCGAAATGGCAGGGGCGTCACTCTCAAGGCCTGTGGAAGATGCCAGAGTTGTACTGCATTTGTGATGAAGGGTTGAGAGGGCCCTCTTGCCCCTGTGACATGAACAAGATGCAGCATGTGTTGCTCTCCCTGTGGAACATCCCCTTGGGAAATTTGGATAGGCCTTGTATTGCAAACAAGTCAAGCTTTTCTACATTTAAAGAGAAAGACACAACCCACAGAAAATAACAAAAAAAAGAACATGAACTAACCATCTGACTTGCGTATTGAAAGAAACATGGTTTATGTAACCTTTACCCTTTCCAATAAGATCTTTACTCCAGAGGCATCATGAAAAAAGCACCATAATGTTTTATAATAAAGAGGCTCATGACACACATTCGTTGCCATAGTGAAGCCTTGTATCTACCATTACAAATACTTGTGGTGGTGAAGCTAAAGTAACTCTAACCCCTATTTAAGAGGATATTTAGTCTTTGCAGAACACACACCGCAACACAGAGCACACAATGTGCCAAGAGAGCGACTGCTTCAGGGTTTGATGTCGCTGTTTACCAAGCTCATGGTGGTCAGTATTAACAAACAAGCACAAAAATAAGGCTTTATGTAGATAGATTTACACTACTTATGAACCAGACATGACTTCTAAAAATAAAGAAATGCCTTGTTGCCATTTCAAGCAAGAAACAGTAAGGAAAATTAGCACTGCTTTTTTATTTTTAGGATATTTATTAGTAATTGCTATTAGTAGTTCTATCAACAAATGAAAACATTTTAATAAAGACGAGATGGTCAGAGCTCTACACATACATTTTTGTGTAAAAATTGATCGAAGGTGTGGGTGCAAAACTACAAAATTAAACTAAAATGTCTTTAACTTAAATAGGGTGTTAAATGGTCACTGATTATTTTTGTAGATTAAAAAAACATGCCACTTTATGTAATGAACATTATGTTATATAACAATTTTAGAATTCACATTATAAAATCGCACATCCCGCAGCAGACAGCTGTCGTACAGCTGAAGTCTCCCTGGCAACTAACAAACAAAACCAGCTCAGGCATATCAGTGAGAGTGAGACAGGCCGCAAGCTAACACCACACTTCTGTCTAACCAGAGAACGAGACGTTCCCAAGAATTAGCGAAACACTGGCCAGTCCAAAGGGAAAATACTATGGTTTCCAGCAAAGATTTCTAAGGAACACAAGTGCAGACAGCGATAGATAAGAGCAGAATGAATACAATAAAAGCTTTTGAAAATGACAACATATTTAAGATTCTGTCAGAGGTTATGCATGGCCTCTCAGGTTTAGTTAAAACAAAAGATCATCGGCTTTGGCTTGTGTGCACGCGTATGTGGACAGAATCAGGGGGAGGAGGATTTTCATGGAGTTTGAAGTTTAACTAGTAGATTGTTTTACGGCCCCCCTGCACGGGTCAGTGCAAGAGCGACTGGCCTCCCACTAAACACAAAGTCGCACCAAAGAGACCAGACGGAAATCATGCAGTCAAAATGGTCAACTGACAACTAAAGTCCTTTTTTTTTTGCATTTATTACTACAAAAACGTTGCTCTAAGACTCCAGATAAATGGGTAGTTGACATCCAAATATTTTGGAAAGGTTGACGTCATGTGGTGCAACTTGAAATACTTCATCTAAAACCATTTTAAACAACATCTTGCTATTTGTTTTCTAATTATTATGCATGCCCTCATATTATTTGAGATCACTATATACTATTGATAGGTATTATAAATATACTTTGTAATTTATTTGCCACATTGCAGAACTACTGAATGTAAAAAAAAGGGAATAAACTGGCTCTTTAATATAAAAGTTAACCAATTAATGGCATTTAGATATGAACACACTTGCGGCTATTTAGCCAGCAAAACAACTTTAAATGAATAATGACATAAGTAATAATAGTCATAAAACATATAAACATATATCAGTTATTGGCTATAACTTCAAAATAACACATTTTTTAACATTAAATATAATGTTTTGTATCAATTGTGAAAAGCAAGACATCTAGACATAACAATGGTCTGCCGTAGACTCCATTGCCAGCTAAATATGAGGGAAAAAAAGAAAAAAGTCTGGCTGAATTGCCAGAACTCAGTCAGATTTTTGCGGTACAAATATTAAAACTTCAAAAACCTGCCAAACACTAGTGAGCAAGCAACAAGTATATCCTGCAAACTCTTGATATCCAAATAAATGAAACACAGAGCAATCAATCAGTCGCTCAAAGAAGCAGCAGCCAAACTTCCTAAGAAAGCTGTTAGTATAACTCAAATGATGGTCCCTCCTGCAGCTTGAAGCAAAAGTTGAACTTTTCCATTCCCTGTAGAGGTTAGACTGGGTAACTGTTTAACCATCATCCATCTTTGAACAATGAAAGCCAAAGCTCAGACTAAGGGTATGCTTCCACCTCTCCAAGGGCAGCTCTCATTAGCTTGATATACAGCGGGCCTAACAAACTCTTTCTATCTGAACACATTCAACCATCGCTGCTAGCAACTGGCCTTTTGACGTCCTCAATTCCAGCATGAGATTTCACTTAGCAACCTCTGTGACAAATAGGAAAACTTTAAAAGGGATACGTTTACTGTGGGTTCACGTCTCTTATGAGACAGAAAATGTCAGTGCCATCCGTAACTCTATAACTTTTGTTAACATGCGAGGAAGTAGACAACCAAGAAAAATCAATTGTATCACAGTAAGTTGAAACTGAAAGGTGGGGCCCTTGTATGATTGAGAAAGGGCCTTTGTGTAGCAACGATCAGCCAATTAAAAGCCAACAATGCTTTTTACCAAGTCCATGAGGTGAGCGTTTAGAGATAGGGCTTAGTACGCCATTGTTAGTAAACAGGCCCTGTCTGAATGCACAATAACACCACACCAGCACCACCCAAAACTTGCAGGGTCAATGAACTTCGATAATATGCAAGCCTCGACATGCAACAACAGAACTCGCACTGAACTTACGGTCTTAATTTTATCATCACTCATGATTGTACCATAATTTAATAGACTTAACTGCAGACTGACAAAAACACAGAGTTGCGTGAGTTCAAAAAGTTCCGCAACTCTTGATGGCACATGCTCAGTGAAGGTTCATGCTGCATGTTTGTATGCAATCTGACAACTTTTAAGGACAGAGCTGCAAACAATTATATCAAACTACCACAGCATTCTTGTCTGGTGTCCATGGCTTTTAAAGAGAGCATTCCACTGCTTCCTTCTAGTTACCCACTGGTGTCTACATTAAGACGAGTACGTTCCCTAGATAGAGGTGTACACTGTTAAGATCCTGAGGGAAGGCTAATGTGCCAAAATAGAAGGACAAGATCTTAAAAGGTATAGACCATTTTTGATTATGAAAAATGAATGAAGACTAATTAAGTGACGTGACGTGAGGCCAAGTATGTTGACCCATACTCAGAATTAGTGCTCTGCATTTACCCATCCAAAGTGCACACACACAACAGTGAACACACACACACACCATGAACACACACCCGGAGCAGTGGGCAACCATTTATGCTGCGGCGCCCGGGGAGCAGTTGGGGGTTCGGTGCCTTGCTCAAGGGCACCTCAGTCGTGGTATTGAAGGTGGGAGAGAGCACTGTACATTCACACCCCCCACCTACAATCCCTGCCGGTACGAGACTCGAACCCACAACCTTTGGGTTATGAGTCCGTCTCTCTAACCATTAGGCCACGACTTCCACGACTAATGCTTTTTAGCTTAAAAAAAATGATGTAAAAGCACAATAAAAAAAATCTTAACAGCGGACCACAGTTATACCCTATATTTCAAGTCTTCTTAAGTCAGACTGAAATTTAAGTCATTATTCTGTGATAATCTTCCCCTTCACTGAAATGTTAAATAGCGCAACCAGACTGAGTCAGAGAATCAATCTGATTTGTGAACCGAATTGGTTGAACAGATCAGAGTCAAACAAATCATACAATTCTCTAATAAACTTGTGAGCTTGGGGAGATGTCAAGATTTTCGGTGAATAAAGATGTGAAATATAGCACACTAATCATTTGGATCACTTTCATAATTCTTTTAACGGTGCTTTTGGATAAAGCTTAAACGCTTCCGTCCACACATCTACTGTATGCGCATAGAAAAGAGCGACCAGCACAGTCTTTGGAAATTCTTCTTTTGTGTTCTACTACGAAAGAATAAATGAAAGTCATACAGGTTTGTGATGACATAAGGGTGAGTAAAAATAGACAACTTTAATTTTTTGGAGAACTATACCTTCAATGTTACAAGAAAAAAGTCACGTATTGAGAACATGGGTAACTATCCTGACCGCTGGTGGGAATTTCCAACTTAATGGTAGGTTGAAAGATTCCTTAATTATTAGCAGCAGACATTGATTTGTCATCTTGCTTTAACTTTAGATCTCAACCAGACAGACTCGGTTCAAGGCCGCAGAGAGCTTCATTTGACAAACTTCTGACAGGATGATTCTACAAGGGGGATGTGACCTACAGAAGATCCCAGACAGGCTGTTAAAATGCAAAACTTAGCCGTGCCTTCCGCTTCCATGCCATACCCAGAGGAAGACAAAGTGCAGAGGTCTGCTTTATCAATTTAACCTGACTGAAGCACTGATTCAATGATTTAATCATTGGTTTCCCATACTGCTTAACACGCACTTTGTGACCTAAAAACACTAAAATGGATTCACACATCCAGGACAAGCTACAGGGTCCTGCGTCGCCAAGTATTTTTTTCATTTTTCTAACTAATTCTGGAAGTGACTCAAGTTAAAGCATCTAAATTCCAAGGCATGATGGGCCATATGAACTTTGGTGACATCAGGGTAATATTGATACTGCGATATCAAGCTAAGCAAAGCCAAGTCCACCATACGTCAATATTTGTAGAGGCACATTTCCAAGCATAAGCTGCATCATGTAGGCTAATGTACAAGTATACTATTTTACATATAAAGTCATTTTAGTGAATCCTGTTTTCATACACCTGCATGCAATGACCAGGGCTGCATTTCGCGAAAGCATTGTAAAATGGTTTCTACGATCTACTTAGGCTTGCAATGTTTGAAATGCAGCCCAGATGTGTAAAAGACAGTTTTCGAGGAGATTTCAAAACCAAAAAGTGACATTTGCTGTAATTCCCTACCCCCAAATTGTTGCAAAGCAGAATAAGGATTTCATGAAAGTTTAAGTGTTTTCACAATAGAGTATAACCCCTTTCATAGTGTAGCATAGTATCCTAAATTCTAATATGTGAATATCTAGAGTTGAAAAACTAAAGTTTCATAAATTTACAGCATGGCAGACTGATCAAAGGTAATTTGAATGAATATTTTGGCTTCCCAGGAGGAAGTGGCCTGCTGCATTGTGAGTCAAGGGGACCATAAAACAATTTTCAATTGTCCCAGATCCAAACCCACACCCAAAGACTAAATATAGATACATTACGGTAAGAATTATCCAAACGTTTGGTACGGAGTACATTCCAGTCAGCTGAGGACAATGTTGAAAATCTTGGGGAGATTAAGCCAGAGG
Organism: Sinocyclocheilus anophthalmus; assembly: GCA_018155175.1. Classification (NCBI taxonomy): domain Eukaryota; kingdom Metazoa; phylum Chordata; class Actinopteri; order Cypriniformes; family Cyprinidae; genus Sinocyclocheilus; species Sinocyclocheilus anophthalmus. Next base: position 72,399 of record JADLZN010011372.1, on the reverse strand, counting down.
ATGAAAAAATGATAAAAATGTTCAATCATTTCTTCATTAAAATACTTCAGACTCAAACATGGACATTTTGAATGATGACAATGAACAAAGAAAAACAGCAACAAATGGCCACTCACTAAACGCTTGTTTCAAAGACAAAAAAAGGCAATAAAAATAAATACTGACATTTGTGTTTACAATCTCATTCCTTATCCAGAATCTGAACCTTGATATCAGATACATGAATAACCGGCTAAAAGGCCTTCTGTTCTATTTAACAAGTTCAACATCTACAAAGAACACTGAAAGCTACTTGATAATGAAAAAAGAAAAACCTAAGGCGTGGATTTGCATATCACCATCGCGATAACCATCAACTTTCCCAGTAGGCGCTGCCTTTCAAATTTGAAATAATATCTCCAGTCACCATAACCGACTGTATAAATGAGCCAGAAAGTAACGGGAACGGCAGCAACAGCCTGCAAAGTGCTCGAGTCCTCACAGGAAACCGGCCAGACGCACATCACCATTAAAACTGCAGATGTGTGCTCTTACAAAGAGGTGTATGTTTGCACGAAGAACACTAGGCCAAGCCTGCACAAGAGGTTACCGGTGTCATATCCAGCCGCACAGCTGATGACCCAGTTTCACTGCAGACACCTAGGCCTATTGTTCCGACACATATAGCTGGCTGTCAACAACCAACAGAAGGAATGAAGCACAGCTGAGATATTTCTACAGCACTGGACTGATCATGGTGAAACTCTACATTGTGCACCATTTCAAAGTGATTTAGTAGAAATTATTCTTCAGAACTTTGTTCAAAATGAAACCGCATTTGCAACCAATTTTAATTCCATACTGTGACACATTTCTGGTATGCTTTTGACCGTGATTTGGTTGCTGCAGATCAAGTTTCCACTCAATCTTGACGTAAACATTTTTTTCAAATGTATCATTTGCCGTAAACTTGCATTACCTGTTAAATGTTGGCAAGGTTTATGAAGGACTGCATTGCCTATAGCAGTAGCCTAAAATTTAGATTCTCAACTGCTTGATTGTTAATAACACATATGTAACTATATTATCACCCAGCTCTTTATATAAAGTTGGATACAAGTATGTCCAACTTGATCCATATACATACAATATAATCACATAGGGGGGGTATAAACAGTATAGCAAATCTCAACTGCTTGATTGCTTGTATCGTTGCATAATGTAAAATATATTATTGGCCTGCTCTAATCTGCTAAATGGCACTATAAGACATGAAGATATTAAAAATATATATTTTCTGTAACGCTGCTTTGGAGCAATGTATATTGTGAAAAGTGCTCTACAAATAAACTACAATGCCTAAATGGTTATTTGACTATTTGATATAAATGTTAACTAATCATTATATCCCATCCAAGGTGACGTGAGCCAAAGAAAAAATGTTTCAAAGTCAGAGCAAGTTATTAGATTTAAGTTATTATACAAAGGCTTTTTCTTTGGAATAATGTGCACTGAGGAATCATGCAAGGCTATGAACATGTACTGAATTTTTAGCAAATAAGCTCAATTTTGAGTTCAAGTTGACGCTAACAATGTGTGTGTCTGGTGCTAGCAAGTAACCCAATTCCGCAAAACTCAACGTGCACTGACGACCTCAGGGTAGGTAAAAGATGAACAATATGATGTCACACAGAAAGGGGAGAGTCAGGTCACTTGGCAGGTGTACGACAACAAAGAGAAGAGCCTTGCTAATAGTCTTGAAAGCACGTACACACACATGCACTCACAGAGGTAACACGGTGCTTCCTGCACATGTCAGGCATCCTCAGATTTACACTAATGAGGCACTTTCAATCTTTGGTTACAGCTGACAGACCAACTAGTTCTTCTTTGCTGAGAAATTACATAATGCCTTTACTGTAGAACAACAACGAGTCTGTCGAGCACAACAATGAGCACGGTGAACTGTGGCAATGACTTAACTGGAAAAGTCCCGTCACAAGTGTCTATCTAAAGCTAATTTTAATCATGTTACATTTGTGAAGTCAAAAACCGAATATTAATATTGTTTAATACACATAAAAAGCGTTGGTTGCACAGCAAAATTTGGGGGCCAACAGGAGGCAAAACACTCTGAAACATTTGTGTGGTTTTCCACAGCACTGCAAGAGAATCTGGACAAAACACTTATTAAAATGTGAGTGTTTCTTTCCATAAACAAACTACTAGAACATACTTCTGCTGACTGCTAAAACCAATCAATCAAACTTCATCTAACCGATGACGTTCTTCGTTGTTCAAAACTGAAACGGCATGCTGTACATGCGATTCAGCAGCTCTTCCTTTAGCAAACTAAATATCTGGCATTTCTGGGCAATCGACGGATGTTCATGAGAACAGTCTTGTTGGTTGAGTCTAAAAGGCTGGACTTTCCTCAAGTATGTGCTGAATCAGAGAACAAGGCCACAGTTTCTATCTGCCTGGCCGCTTTTATTAATAAAAAAAGGAGGCCCAGGAGACTTATGTGATATCAGTCGCTGACGGAGACACTCAATAGAACTGGAAAAGCTCTTCTAGAGTCTGCAAGTGCTCGAAAACTGAGCATTAACTGAAAGATTAGCAGGTCGACTACATTGGGAAAGACTGGGTTTATATTAGATTTCTATTGATTCCACATCAGCACAATCCTTCGCACGTCTGGAAAACATTGAAACCTACAGCCTCCATTGGGAGAATTGGGCTTCCTGGGATCTGTGTGTAACCATGGAGCTCTTTGATTACTAAAATGTGGTGAATGGGATTCTCTTGACCGGTTTATCCAAATACAATTCGGAGAAACCATACCGTGTCACAGAGTACAGATCATTCCATTTGCCTAGACGTGGCTTTTCTGCCTTGCTTTTAAGGAGTGTTCCAGGTTCAATACAAATTAAACTATCACTATGTTGTCATGACAAAAAAGCTGAAAGACTAGATATACATTTAGATCATTTAGTGTGATTCTTTTATACTAGTTTCAAGTTAAAATGTATTATGTTAAGTTTTGTGGCTATACTGTAAATATAGTGTGTATTAATGTTTTACTGCCTGAACCTGTGAACTGCTATTGTACGTGACTTTTAAAAACCACAATTAAAAAAAAAAAAAAACACCTGAGGGGAAGTATTGAAACTATTTTCTGTGGTGATCAACATCACAAAGCCATATGCTGGAGATAGAGCTTAACTTATATTGCCTGTTATCGTCCTGCACACGTCACCAAACCGTTTCATTTGGAGTCAATAAGATTAGGCTAAGTAATTCATACTTTTATTCAGCAAGGATGCATTAAATTGATCCAAAGTGAATGTTGCTTGTTTGAACTTTCTATTCATCAAAGAATCCTGAAAAACAGCACAACCATTTTCACCATTTTTATGAACCAGCACAACCATTTTCCAATTTATACTAATGAGAAATGTTATTTGAGCACCGAATTAGAATATTAGAATGAAGTGAAACTGAAGACTGGAGTGATGATGATGAAAATTCAGCTTTGCATAACAGGAATAACTTTTTTTTATATTTTCAAATATATTCAAATAGAAAACAGTTATTTTAAATTGTAATAAAATTTCACAGTGTTACAGTTTTTACTGTTTATTCAAATAAAAAAAAATGCCTTGGTAAGCGTAAGAGATTTCTTTAAAAAAATAACACACACAAAATTACACTAATACATAGCATAGGCAGATGCAACAACATACAATACAAGTGTGGATATTTTATGTCATTCCATAGGCCACTGCTGACTGGAGGGCAAAGTGCAGTGAGAGCTGCTAGAGGCTTTTAAAATATTCAGTTCTGATAAGCAGAATCTGAAAATGAAAACTTCAAAATAAAGCACGTACCACATACCAAAAAAAAAAAAAGAGCCAAGTTGGAACCATTATGCAAAACTAAGCTAATCATGCCTTTTTTGGTCAATGATGACCACCAACATAGATTAGATTATGAGTGATACTGTGGTGCAATCTTTCCTAAATGATCAATCCCCCAAGAATTCTAATCAGTCAACTCATTACTGATCTCGACAGAAAACATCTACCAGAAAGAAGCTAAAATTGCATTCTCTGTAATGAGATACAGATGAACCCTCTTGGATTTCTTCTGGCAGTGGTTTCGTCTCCATAATCGCTAGCGGACACTTTCACTGTTTTGACAACTGCATTTCGAGAAATTTGGATCAACAATAAAAACTTGAACTGCCATTACTATTAATATTATTTTCTATATTCCAGTGTTCATGTGTGGTTCTCATTAAGGTGGCAAATACCTTGAGAGTACTGAGGAAATTAAAAACATCGGCAAGGTTATTCGATTTTAGATCTGGCCAGTGAAACAAGATTTCCACAAGCAATTCCAAAAGGAGCAAAAGTGCAGCATACAGAAACCTTTAGATCAGTTCTCAACTGGTGAGTCACGGACAATGCTAAATGCAAATAATAAAGCACAACTATCATGCATAGCTACTATAGCAAATAAATAAGCGTGTATTTCATGTTAACATAAAAAAAAAAAAGCGTCAAATGTTAAGGATTTTTTGCTAACTTTTATGCAATAATCTATGTTAAAACTTGATGTCTAATACAAGTCCTGAAGTAAAACCAATTGAGAACCACTGCTTTAAATGAATAATAGAGGAAGGCCAGGAATGACAGACAACCAAATACAAAACACACCCTTGGAATTCCAAAGCTTCTAGACGCAAGAACAACAATCTAGGACTGTGGAGTCTGGGAAACACACACAAAAAAGCGTATTTTCTAATAACAATATGCAAGGCAAAATCTTATGTTTACTAACAGCCTACTCTGTTTCTGTCGTTTTAACAGGCCATGGTTTCCTTCAACTCAGATACACTAACAACACATGACATAGATAGATAGTCAAGTCCTGTAATCTGATGAGATAACTGCTTTGAATGACAACTTTGAAGAGGAAAGGCTCAGGTTAAATGTGAACACCTTCTATATCAGGCCACAGAGTGATTAGAGTAACAGCAGAAGTTCAAACCGAACTATTGATATAAACATACTGCTGAGGTGAGTTCAGCTCAACATCAAATACATGTTTGTTTGCCCCAAAGACACCTGTCACCCAGTAGTGTATAATTCAAACAGTTTTGTTTAACTAGTTTATTTAGTCTAATTATAAAACCATCTTTCTCTCAAGATCAGAACAGAGACAAAATAAGGTAAATGACTAAAGAAAAAAGACGACAAAACAAAAATACATAAAAGTCCACATAAATAATTGAACAACTAAACATGAAATAAAAAAAGTAGTAAATATATAAATATACAAAAAAAATATGTAAATAAAAATATTGCAATTAAAATAAAAATGTCACTGATTGCTTGATATGTTTGAACATGATAGTTTTCTAGTTGGTCTGAAACCACCAATTTGTTATACCATTTTAAAGGAGGTCAAGCTAGTTTTTGGGACATGGTAGTTGGTAGACTAGACAATAACTGCATTTATATGTAGCACAATTTTATGATTATTAAAAAATGGTGATGTAGTTTTTTGGGGGGGGGGGGGGGGGGGGGGGGGTTGACGAAATTCCATTTGCACTATTTCCTGCCGTAAGAATACTAAACAATATACTTACTTCTATAAATATATACATAGCATTTTCCTGTTTTATTACATAATACTAATACTAAATCATACTATGTTTTTTATAAGTGAACAAAATCAATATACCGACGAGCCAAAGTATCTTCGTTTATTTAGAAACACACTGTAAATACAATAATACTTGCTTAAGCATCTTCACTTTTTTTTACCCCAATCATAAAAAAAGATTTTACGTAAATATGACACGCAATCCAGTTAAAGACCAGCCCGGATCAACTAGAAACCAGCTCCCATGTTCCACGCAGTTATGTGTGGATCTACCAGCAGGGGTTAACATCTAACTGCAGTTAAGAAGTTACATTAAATAAAACATCTAAAACATGATCTGCACCCAAAGCAAAAATCCTCGGCACCAGGTGAGCCGGTGTCCATTAGCCTACGTTACAGCAATTCTAGTAGAAATTCAAGGCTCTCTTACCTCGAACGCTGCAGTGCTCAAAGCGTGCTTCCCTCGTTCACTCTCATTCCCTTTAAACGCTCACAAAACACCATCCAACATTGTCTGCTTGGGCTGGTTACCGCAAACACGCACGCCGAGCTGTCCTTCTATTCCACTAGTTGCACAATGAACGTCGCGAGACAAACTACTTTGTTACAGTGTTGCGCTGCGGCGTTTGACTGCAGCGAAAACGTTCTAAAATATATCAAAAACAAACCGCTTGTTACAGTTTTGGAACTTTTATTCCGCGCTGCGGGTTTTAGACGAATGCAAAACGGCCTCAGAATGGAGAGACACAAATCACTTGTTACACTGTAGCAGCTTCTATTCTTCTAGTCCGCGTGTCTCACAGGGCGGGACCAGCAGTGAGGTGTCTCTCTTACAAATCCTGACCCTGTCTGTCGCATGCTTGACTGTTTATTCATTCAACGAGCTTGAATAGAACATTTGTTCAAAGTCATTTCTCGCTCTTGAAGGAGGTGTTAACGTGCATGGATACTGATTTTGAGGTGTTATTCAAATTATGTGACTATAGTTTTAGGCTGTAGTGTAGGTCCAGTGTCATTTAAATGCTTTTATTTGTTTGATTAAAGGATATTTATAAGCGATGACTGTCTAAGAAGCCAAGCAGCCAATAAGATTTTTGTCTTATGTTTCATATTGAAACGTATCCAATGCCCAATGTAAAGTTATAAAATGAATAAGACTGACCTCGTGTGGACAGTCAAAATGTTACAACTGGGGTCGTTTCTAAATGTATACAAGTTAGTTATTATATTTCTTTTTTCCTATCTATCTATCTAAATTGTGTGTCTATACATGTGAAATAGATATACAGGTGCATCTCAATAAATTAGAATGTCATGGAAAAGTTCATTTATTTCAGTAATTCAACTCAAATTGGATTCTCTATGGGGTTCAGGTCTGGTGAGTCATTTAACCAACTTTTGGTGCTTTTGGCAGTGTGGGCAGGTGCCAAATCCTGCTGGAAAATGAAATCAGCATCTTCAAATAGCTGGTCAGCAGAAGGACGAATGGAGTGCTCCAAAATTTCTTGGTAAATGTGTGCAGTGACGTTGGTTTTCAAAAATCACAATGAACCAACACCAGCAGATGATTTTGCACCCCAAATCATCACATACTGTGGTAACTTAACACTGGACTTCAAGCAACTTGGGCTATGAGCTTCTCCACCATTCCTCCAGACTCTAGGACCTTGGTTTCCAAATGAAATACAAAACTTGCTCTCATGCGAAAAGAGGACTTTGGACCACTGGGCACAGTCCAGTTCTTCTTCTCCTTAGCCCATGTAAGACGTCCTCTGACGTTGTCTGTGGTTCAGGAGTGGCTTATCAAGAGGAATACAACAAGTGTAGCCAGATTCCTTGACACGTCTGTGTGTGGTGGCTCTTGATGCCTTGACTCCAGCCTCAGTCCATTCCTTGTGAAGTTCACTCAAATTCTTGAATCGATTTTGCTTGACAATCCTCATAAGGCTGCGGTTCTCTCAGTTGGTTGTGCATCTTTTTCTTCCACACTTTTCCTTCCACTCAAATTTCTGTTAACACGCTTGGATACAGCACTCTGTGAACAACCGCTTCTTTGGCGATGAATGTTTGTGGCTTACCCTCTTTGTGAAGGGTTTCAGTGATTGTCTTCTGGACAACTGTCAGATCAGCATCTTCCCCATGATTGTGTAGCCTAGTGAACCAAACTGAGAGACCATTTTGAAGGCTCAGGAAACCTTTGTTGGTGTTTTGAGTTGATTAGCTGATTGGCATGTCACCATATTCTAATTTGTTGAGATAGTGAATTGGTGGGTTTTTGTTAAATGTGAGCCAAAATCATCACAATTAAAAGAACCAAAGACTTAAACTACTTCAGTCTGTGTAAATTGAATTTATTTAATACACGAGTTTCACAATTTGAGTTGAATTACTGAAATAAATAAAACTTTTCCACGACATTCTAATTTTTTTAGATGCACCTGTAACATCTGTTTAAAGAGTCCTTGTGTTTTTTATCTTACTTATTGCTGTCGTATGGTACCTTTTTTGTTTGTTTTTTTGTTATTTGTATTTTTGTGTGAAACACTATGTGCTGCCGTCTTGAGCAGGTCTCCCTGGAAGAAGAGATTGTTCAAGTTCAAGTTCAGTTTTATTTCTAGAGCACATTTAAGCACGAAACAAGGCCGACCAAAGTGCTGCACAACATATGATAATATATAACAAGGAGAAAATCAGTAAACAAATAAAAACAACAAAAGCAGATTAAAACAATTCAAAGGCACATATTACTACATGTTAAAAGCCAGAGAGAAAAGATGTGTTTTAAGATATAACTTGAACTCAGATAAAGTGGAAGCCATTCTGATGTGAACTGGTAAGTTATTCCAGAGGGTGGGACCAGCCACTTCAAAGGCTCTAGATCCTCTGGTTTTTAAGAGGGTTCTAGGGGTCTGAAGGAGAAATTTGCCCTCTGATCTTAGTCCCCTCTTCGAGGAGTAGGGGTGGAGTAAATCAGACAAATAAGACAGAGCTTGATTGTTAAGTGATTTATAGACAAGTAGCAATATTTTAAACTCAATTCGATAGTGAACTGGCAGCCAATGCAATGACTGCAAGAGGGGAGTGGCATGACTCTAGAATCTAGCTGCTGCATTTTGAACTACTTGTAGCCGAGAGATTTGGGACTTTAATATTCCGAAATAGAGGGCGTTGCAATAATCCAGCCGAGACGTAATAAAGGCATGGATAGCAACCTCTAGAGAGCTTTTTGGGAGAAATTACTTGATTTTAGAAAGGGAGCGAAGATGGAAGAAGCTAGAACCTACTACAGCACTAATTTGTTTATCAAATTTTAAGGAATTATCAAACAACACACCCAGATTTCGGACATGGGGAGAAATGAGGGAGTTTAAGGTCCCGAGATTGGGTTGAATACTTGCACTATGTTCTGAGGGACTAAAAACAATAACTTCCGTTTTATCTGGGTTCAAGAATAGAACGCTTTTAGAAAGCCATGATTTGACATCAGTAAGACGAGCAGTAAGAGTATCAACGGTAAAGTTTGTTTTCTTAGTCAGAGGCAAATACATTTGTTGGCGTAACAGTGAAAAGAGACGTTGTGTTTTCTGAAAATAGAGCCCAGAGGAAGAAGATAAAGAGAGAAGTGAGCGGGAGATAAGATAGAACCCTGAGGAACTCCACAAGTTAGGTTGCCTGTGGTCGAGTGAAAACTTCCAGATTGTGATGTCTCAATGGGATTCTCCTGGCTAAATAAAGGATAGATAAATAAATAAATGAAGGTAAGATTAAATAAACATTCTGTTTACCAAAACCACCTACTGTAATTCCGGTGTATGGGCATTCTTTTTAGTTATATGAAGTGTTCAGATGCAAAAGCCTCGAAGTACGTCTGACGTTTTTCTTTATAATTAGCATTTATTTCTGGCTACTACGTATAGGTTTCTATGCAAGTACTGGTACTTCTGAATGGGTTGAGGATGGGATTATAGCGCATTTGAAATGAAAGTACTTGATGAACATATACTACTATGTTTGGAGAGTATTCACTCAGTATCATTATCTCATTTTTGACCAAGATGGCTTTTAGAGGCTTTTGCATTGGAACTCTTCATATAGATCCACTAATTCCCCTCTCTATCTTTGCACTTATTTTCTCTCAGTGCTGCAGCCAAGATGAAAGATGGAGAATAGGCCCAAGAGTCTCCTCTGGTTTCACTGCTACCACGTGTCTGTTGTCTATCAAGGGCTGTGCTGCTTTCTTTGGGTTTTGAATGAATCAAGACTCCTTCTTTCTCTCTCTTACTCTATTTATTTCTCTCTCTCTCTCGGGTTTGTCTTGGGTTAAATTCCTGTCATGCTGGGCTGCTCCAGAAGAACACACTGATCTCGGCAACTCATGCCCAGCACAGACTCACAATATGACTTGTTTGTAAACTTCTGGTGTTGCCAAGAACAAAACTATATCTTTTTAGAATTTATATATTTCCTGTATAATAGCTTAAATAATTATTTATAATAACATTATTTAAGACAAAGTCATTTTTGAGATGCTTTAATAAATGTAAATGGTGGATATAATATGGCAGTTCGCTAATTAAGGCAAATGTTCATGAATTCCACAAGACATACTTGGTTCTGATTGGTCAATTATAGCGTTCAGAAGTCAGATATTTCTTAATATTGTCTTCAAGAAAAAAATCGTTAAAAAATCATTTCAACTCAAATAGCTAATGCCCACGTGTTAATTTATTTGGTGAGCAGCCATGTAAAATGAATTGGTGAATTTTATTTGTTCGTCCATTGAAACCATTACAGTGCAACATTTGAGCTTAACCACTTCAACAGAGAACAAATGATTCTCCCAAAAGGAACTAGGATTCTGTAGATATGGTTAGAGTTATGTCAAATTAATTTGTTTAGCAGAAAAAGTGTTAAAAATTCTCATCGTGTTTGTCTTGCAGAATTGATGCAGACATAAGACTTAAGCCATAATGTTAAACGGATGAGAAACTTATAAATTTATTCAGAGTTTGTTCTCCCATTGTTCCTAATTTCCATGGCTTGAACACTGTTCTTTCAGATTTCTCGCGTGAATTTCATTATTTTATAAGGTTTGGGAGAATCTGTCCCAAATGTGTTAATATATATATATATATATGTATATATATATATTATGCGCCCCTGTCTATTTCATCTGACCAGTAGAGACGCCTATGTACCTCATAAGGTGATAGACCTGTTTTAATATATACATTTTATATTAATATAATCTTTCCTGCCCACACAATCTACACCACAGCCAATGTTTTTTGGTTTGTTAGAAAAATATTAGATTATTTATTATGTAGAATATACTATTAGAAATGTAGTAATTAGTAGTAATAAGTAATATTTTGGGGGGAGGGTTTTCCAAAGCATATGCATATATATATATATATATAAATATATCTTCCCCAAAATACATGGTAATTTTGTTGGAGGTGTAACGTAACTGTTATAACACTGGTTTGCCTTCCAAAACAATCTACATTTTATAGTGATTAAAACAAAGCAAAAACACAGTTATATAGGTTTTTTTCTAAAGACATAAATATTCAGATGTTTATTCATTTATTTATCATGATTTTTTTACAGAAAAGTGTGCAGACTGTTGCTACAAAGAGCATCATAATCTCCATCTCTTGTTGCATGCTCTCATTTTGAATGACAAATGCCAGGCAAAGCTTGTCTACTGTTACATCAATATTGTTGAATTATTTAGCTCCTAGCAGCAGCCTACGCCTTCACCATTCAGAAACGATTTTACTCAGGCAAGTGTGATTTACTCTTTAAATGATCATTTAAAAGATCTGCCTCCAGAGCTGCTGCAGCGGCGATGACAGACGATCAATCCAGTCCCCAGGGGGAATCATTACATATGCGTTTGTTAATATGTGCATGTAGGCTGTGTTATTTAGTGTGTTTTCACATCATGAATAAAGCAAAAAATAACCCGTTTGAGTTATTAATGCTGTAAAGGAGGGTCCTTGGATCTGGGTCTGTAATGTGTGTATCATTGCAGAGGCTGACCAGATGCACGTGCACTGCTGTAAGCATGGGGAAAGGCCTCTGTCTGATTAGCATTCAGTCCTTGCACAGACTGCATCAAGGAAATCCATGGCCAGCCCCCCTCCTCTCTCCTTCACTTTCTCACTCTCTCCCCCCTCTTTCTGCATCATTCTGTTGGACCAGAACCCCTCAGTACAAAACAAAAGGAACACTTTGTGAGATAAAGACTTCGGCAACAGGTAAAGTTTTCATTTTTTATATTTTCTAAGTTGCCAGAGCAAATTACTAGTGCAAAGAGATTCGGTCAATTTGGAATTTTAGATGTACAGATATTTTGAGTCTCATTTGAAGAATATTTAAATAATATTGGTTAAAGAATTTATTTTTGGGCATCCTAGTTAATATGCTTTTTTAATGGGTTGGACACACCTGTGGCATGACGTCAGGGATAGATTGTTGCACAAGGGTTATTTCTTGAATGCATTTGATTATATACAAACTATGTGTGTTTGTTTTATAAAGATAATGATCTTTTTATGTTTTTGAATTTTTTTTAAAGTCTTTTATGCTCACCAAATCTGCATTTATTTGATCAAATATAGAGTAAAAAATTTAATATTGTGAAAATATTATTATAATTTAAAATCTTTTTAATATATTTTGTAAATATAATTTATTCCTTGTGATGCCAAGCTGATTTATCAGCACCATTACACTAGTATCTTCAGTGTCACATGATCCTTCAGAAACTATTCTAATATGCTGATTTGCTCCTAGAGCGAACGTATCTTATTTATTATGATTGTTTAAAAACAGTTCTGGCCTGGCCCCTGCTTAATTTTTTTGTGGAAACTGTGATACATTTTGTTTTTCAAAATTTTAATAGAACAGTATTTGTTTGAAATAAAAAAATCTTTTGTAACATTATAAATGTCTTGCTGTCACTTTACTGAATAAAGTATACATTTTTTTTCCTCAAATCTGGACTTACTCTGTATATAATGTAAAGTGCACTTTTTTTAAATTACATAAATATCTGTTTTATACTAAAATCTTATCAATTTAAAATTCAGTTTAATTTCCCTCAGGCCTTATTTCTAAAGAAATATATGGGTTTCACAGAATTATAAATTAGGATAATATTAATATTTCTGATTATTAATCTCTCTTTGGTTTATAATGTCTTTATGATTATCTAAACTACTTTATTTTTATAATTTATTGCACTGACATTATTTTTTTTTTGCCTTTGTGTCAGATGTTTTATTGTATAATGCCATTGGAAGGCAGCTAAATATAGCCTGTTCAAGTCTGATTGATGAGCCCGTGTGTTGTATGTGACCCCCCAAGTCAGTCCAGACGTGGACCAGGTAAGTCCAGATCTGTTTCATACATCATCAACACCTTTCCAATCTGAGTCACAGTCACTCAGCCAGGCAATCGCTCAAAGAGATGAGCTTGACCTTTCTGCAAGGGGCTCCAACTGAGACACCAAATGCAGAAGTGATACAAGACTTGAGAGTTTGCTAAATGTCAGATCTCTCATCAGCAGAATTGACCACACTTGAGCAGGTTAAATCCCACTAATTGATGTCTAGAATTACCAAGACTGATGATTAAATCCCTGGTGAACAAACAGCGGAAACCATTAGCTGCAACCATGCTAAAACCGAGTTTTAGACAAAGTGCACTGGACATATGGTCAATATAATGACTGTATTGTGAAAAAAAGTCATGTGGGCGTGTATGGAGATGTTGTTTTGACTATAAGTAGCATTCATGGAAACAGATTTTAAGCAAAGCAAGCTGGAGGTAAACTTTGTTTCACTGGATTAACGCAAGTAATTTATCTCACAATGCTGAATGCACACTGAAGTATACGATAATTGGGCATCCAGAATTATGTGCTTGCTTGAAGAGAGCAAAGGCGGCCGAGACATCACCTCTGTGGTTTGTTTATTCAGCAGCCCTGCCTCTATTCAGTTGTTTGAAAAGATAATCCACCCCCACATGCAGACCGGGTGCACCTGGCCTCTCTGTGGGTTGCCAGGTACTATTTGTGTTTTCAATCAATTCTGCTTTTAAAGGGTAACAGGCTTGGTGATATTGATAGCAGTATAAAGTATTTTTCAACAGAAAGATATTATGTAAGTCACACCTTATGAAATGGTTAGTCAAACGTCTGTATTGTCAAATTGAAACAGAATTTTTGAATTAGCAAATAGCCTTTAGAAAACAGTTTTGGTGACAGCTTAGCAAAACTATGATTTGCTTGTCTTCGACAAGTCGTATTATAGGAAGAGGGGATATGTTCAATCAGGAGCTTTTATTGTATAAAAATTTGGATATGCCACTGTAAACAAGATATTTTTAAAAAGTACTCAGAAATGATGCATTAAATTGATCAAAAGTGACAATAAAGACTTTTACAATGTTAAACAAGGTTTCTATTTTTAAAAAATGCTGTTCTTTTGTACTTTTTGTTCATCAAAGAATCTGGAAAAACAAAATGTACCACAGTTTCCACAAAATTATTAAGCAGCACGACTGTTTTGAACATTAATAATTGGAAGAAATATTTCTTGAGCAGCAAATCGGCATATTAGAATGATTTCTGAAGTTTCATGTGACACTGAAGACTGGAGTAATGATGCTGAAAATTCAGCTTTGCATCGCAGGAATATTCCATTAGAAAAATATATTAAAATAGAAAATAGTTCTTTTAAATTGCAATCATATTTTTTTTTTGTTTTTTTTTTTTCCCACAACATTACTGTTTTTCTGTATTTTGATCAAATAAATGCATATTTAAAAACAAAATGTAAAAAAAAGCATACCAACCCCAAGCTATTGAACACATTTTATTTTCAGACATTACAGGTAAACACTGTAAATTTCAAATTTGCATATGAGCTAAATGTACATTTTGCCAACTTGTAGGTGTACAGTAGCACATAAATTACCTCAAAGCTGACAGACATGGACTAAAAGCCACAAAACACCAAATCTGATTTCATGGAGACATCAGAAAAATGTGTCAGACAGTTCTGGGAAATAATTGTAGGCAGAAAAGTGATGACGGGCTGGAATCCTCGCAGTTCAGAATTATAGAGAGCAACTTTTGATATGCTATGATTATATATACTATATATATATATTATATATATATATATATATATATATATATATAGATATATATACTATATATATATATGCGATTTAATTCCTTCTTATACTTATTTAAAAAAAGGAATAAATAATAAAAAAAATATATATAGTATACATATATATATATATATTATATATATATATATATATAGATGAAGACCCCATTCTAATCTACACCACTTAATGGTTCAACTTCATAATGAATTGTTCTATCAAGAAATTGTAATGGCTAACTGCTCTCAGCACCATGTTCTCACTCGTGCAATATATCACCAGATTTTATTGGTGAACTGTCCAGAGCAAATGAGACCCTCGACAAAGCGCTCACTGCTAGTTTCATTCTGATTTATATCTAATGGGGGACTGGGGGTCTCTTCCTAGTCCTGTTTTGACTTTAACAATGATCTACTCCAGAGCTCACTGACGGGTGACCTGGTTTGATTAATGTAAAGGCTTGTCTACTAATCTGTTGATGAGGGTTACCAAACGTCCATTCGCACTCGAGCTACCAAATACCAGCTATAAAAAATCCCAGTTTTTACTCGGAGAGTGTGGGACTCTAGTTTGAGCAGCAGCCAAACACTGGATTTCTAAGGCAGAGCTGATGGAAGTTGTAATCAGCATCTGAGGTTTCACGTTTATTGATTCACTAGGGAAACTATGTGCCGTAGACTGAATATACTGCATTCAGTCAGTCCTTGGCCCATCATTCCTAAGTTATGGACAAGGAATGGTGTTTCCGAGCCAGAAGAGTACTTAAGCAGTGTGGAAATATAAGCTCAATGATTCTGCACTATACAGAGCCAGTGTTTCCTCTAAGTAGCTGTCTCAAAAATTAAATGTTTGCACCAAGTAATAATTCTGTGGTGCTGCAAGAAAAAAATTTCTTTGCTTTGGGTCTTAGAATGGATATTAGGTGTTTATCGAGTCATTATGGCATTTTGCTTTTATGTTATACAGCAGTTAGTACATTTAAGGATGCATCATATCAGTATCATATCAGTTATCTGGCAATATTATCGATTTTTTTTTTTTTACTTATTGTAGGCTATCAGTCCAAATTGGATATTTAATAGTGTATGCTCATTTCGCCTATTTTTACACTCACCTAAAGTTTTAAAAACTCTAATTTAATAAGTAATCTTTTTCAAATCTCAAATTGAATATCCATTTTTAATGCTCTATCCCCAGGTTTCACAGACAAGGCTTAAAGGTGCTGTATGTAGGATTGACACTGAGTGCTTGAACTAGGTATTGCCGTCCAAATTCAAAATATTGGAGGGTTTTTGTCACACGGCCCCTCCTCTTCAGACTTGAGCACACGTAGGTTGCCAGATTGACCACACCAACAGGAACGAGCGCACTTGACGATGAATGAAATGAAATACGCTGTGTTTTCCGCCAACTGGCAACCCGGTGTGCCGAAATACAATTGGGTAAACTGGCAGTGGGCGGTGGTTTCACAAACCAAAACGGAGACCAAAATTCCGGCCCGGAACGCACATTTTCAAAGGAGAATAACTGACTGTAGCATTGTTTTTCAGATAAAAAGCTATGTTAACTAGTGTTAGGGTTGTGTTAACAACATGTTAGCATGTTTCTTAATATCGGCAACAGATTTATGGTATTTGTTATCTCAGTGTTTGAACTAGACCGTGGACTTCGGGGGAGCCCCTGGTTTTTTTATTTGGGGGGGGGGGTCGTGCGCTTGTGCGTGCCTCACATGATTTACAAAGATACATAACAGCTCCAAGAGTATGCACTACTTGCTTTATGCAAGCACTATATAGGATAAATCACTATACAGGATTTACCTTATTATACTTTATCGACACGAATTGATTGAAGCAACAAACAGCCACCCACAAATAGTTTATAAACAAAGCATCAGGCTGTCTTTGGGTTCACATGAACAACGGTTAAAGTTATTCGTCGTTCAGGCTACAGAAGAATACCATAATTTCTCCGTTCAGTTAGGCCTACGACATCAAGAGTCACGCATATGACTTATAACAACCCAGCCACAACACATAACTGTGAATAACATGCCTTTCCTTAACACAGAATCGACCACAGAGTACAGCGTTTATATTTTTTCTATGAATCGTTGAGTTAATATGTACTAAATATGAGTGGAATTTGCACCGCAGCGCCACCGCACTTTGATGCTCATGACAAGAATAGCATGTTTAGTTATCTTTATTGAAGTGAATTAGGCTTAAATCGCCTTCATGCATGAATTAATGATATTTTTGCAATTTTTACACATAATAATCCACGATGATCACATTACACAAAATTGAAATTGCACGTCAAAATAACACATTATTGTCAATATTTTTTGAGACCCCCCCCAAAATTTCACAAATCACGTTTTCAGGGGAGCCCATGTCTTATTAAGGGGAACCAAGCTCCCCCTAGCTCCCCCGTAGTTCGCACCCTGTATTATGCTTTAGTAGAGTGAAAAACTTACATACAGCACCTTTAAAACGAGTCTCCAGACTAATGTAAGTCTGAGCTGTATCACTGAAGAAACTTGGCGACTGACTGCTCATAATATATCAGTTGCCTTTGTTTGTCGTCAGATGCACGTTTATTAAAATGATTAACCATGCTCCTAATTGAACTATGGCCTCATCCTGGCTTTAGTCTAAGCCCTGTCTGTGAAACCAGGCTTTATTATAATGTGATAATGGCTCAATCAATTTTAAAACGCATTGATTTTAGTGGGGGTTTTTTTCAGATTTAGGATGTTTTTTTTAGAACCTAGAATTTTTGTTTAGACCTATACCCCCATTCTTCCAAATATTTTTTTTCACACATAAATACCGTTTTAAAACAACTTATGGGTTGTACATGATGACAAATTTTCATTTTTAGGTGAACTATACCTTTTATCAGTAGCTACATAGGCACACTTTGTTACAGTATTTTTTTCATCTTTGTTAACATTAGCTAATAAAATAACAAATTGTCATTGTTAATTAATGTGAGCTCTGGTCCATTAAAGAATATTAACAGATCACTTGATTTTATAATTATTTAGTAACTGTTGAATTACCATTACTGTCTGCAGATATAATATTTTTTTTTTCATAGATAGTTCATGTTAACTAACGGAACCTTATTCTAAAGTGCTACCATTTTTTTAACTGATGTTTGATTTTAATAAATGTGTTTGTCCTTTATTTTAAGTGAAGATTGTTTAAAACTCTCATCTTGCCAAAGATGTCTCGAGAGGCATCTCAAACTGCGATGTTCCTGGCTTCCTCCCATAGATGGAGAAACTGTTAATTTCCACCCAAGCAGAAATAGACAAGGCTTTGGCTCAGAAACAACACAATCACTCGATTGACCTGACAATATATAGTGTGTTTTTCCAACCTCAGAGAGTCCCACTTGATGATGATGAAGATGGTGATGGCAGATGAGGGGTGGGCAAGGGTGTATGATTTAAATCTGGTCATGGGCTGTGTCCAACGGCTGACCCTAATCCTCTTGCAAGCAGAATTATGTGGTGTGGGATTAGTGAGATTTTCCTTTTCCTGTGCGGGACATCCACATCCACTCTTTATAATGACGGCCCAGCAGCAGGTCAAACCACCCGGGCCTGATGACAGGGGTGGACCACAGGGCAGTGTTGGGAACACTATAAATGCATGTCAAATCAGAATGTTGTTAAAAAAGTCACATATGTTTGTCAACACAAATGACTCAAACTGTTTAAATGTGTTAAATTGCACTATACGTTGCAAGTCAGGTCAAGCAGAAAGTCTCGTGTAGGTGAACCAACAACAGTGTTTACGGCATCTGCTTTATTCACATCTGAGTTGTTGGAGGTTTTTGCATCAGGCTCTACGCAATTCATTGCTCTTAAGTACAGACTATGCAGCACTTCCATATGGCAAACCCTGAAGCACTTTGGCACACGCACACCTTGCCAGGAGAGAGCACTACAGTCGGTAAGAATAGTGATGTCTTTTTCTTTTATGAACTGAATGTAAGACAGACTGATGATAGATAAGACTGGCCGAAAGATAGACAGACAGACAGACAGACAGGTCGAAAGATAGATAGACAGACAGACAGACAGGTCGAAAGATAGATAGATAGATAGATAGATGATAGACACAGACAGATAGATAGACAGATAAGATAGATAGATATATAGATAGATGATAGATAGATAGATAGATGACAGATAGATAGATAGATAGATAGACAGACAGACAGACAGACAGACAGACAGATAGATAGACAGACAGACAGACATAACTGGCCGACGATAGACGCCAGACAGACAGGGGATATATAGATAATAGACTACAGAATAGAGCAGACAGACAAGACATAGATATATAGAATGATAGCAGAAGACAGACCACAGACAGACAACGACGACAGGTTCAAAGATAGATATACAGACAGTACAGATTATAGACAGACGACTGAGGATAGATATATCAATATATAGAACTACAGACAGACAGACGACAGACAGACAGACAGACAGTCGAAAGATAGATAGACAGACAGACAGATTATAGACAGACAGACTGACGATCAGCTAGATGATAAGATTCTAATTAGATAGATGATAAGGGATAAAGAATATGATAGATTAGATTAGATATACAGACAGACAGATAGATAGATAGATATTCAGATAGACAGATAGATATTTAGATAGACAGACAGACAGACAGACTGGCCGAATGATAGATAGATAGACAGACAGACGATGGCCGACAACTATAGACTGTCCTGAACGAAGAACAGACAGACAGAACAGTTCGATAAGATTAGATAGTCAGACATAGACAGACAGACTGACGATAGATAGATGATAGATAGATAGACAGACAGACAGACTGGCTAAACGATGACAGACAGACGGACTGCTGAACGATAGACAGACAACAACTGGCTGAACGAATAGACAGACAGACAGACAGACAGATACAGAAGTGAAGTGCTCGGTTAGCTATTGTATGTTTTGCATATTCATCCCAGTCCACTTATAACCAAACTCATCCGTCATTTATAAAGTGGAGACCCCCTCCCCCATCCCATTCACAACTATCGCTCCAAGCCCAAAAATTTTTTTTTTTTATCCCCCCTTTTTTTTCCTCCTCCCTGATGTGCATTCTTTTTTTCTCTACAATATCTCGCCCTCCAACTCTCTCTCTCTCTCTCTCTCTCTCTCTCTCTCTCTCTCTATCACAAACAGTAGCTGCTCCTTTGGCACATGTGGGAGTGAGCGAGGAACAGAAGTAGGGATGGACGCCACCATTGTGAGAGTTGCTTGGGCGTGTTCAGGGGGCTCCTCCTATAATGAACGGATCGGGAGGAGGGACGGAGAGTGCGAGTGGGAGCGCTCGCATCCTAATCTTCCTGTTCAGCATCTCTGCTGGCTCTCTGGATGATCCCTCTCTCTCATGTTTGAATACAGGCCGTCATTACCGGATACTCAGCTTTTGGGGGATTGTAAATTTTTACATTTTTAAAAATAGAGGGACTATTTTGGTGCATAGTCAGCATAATTTGACGGTAAGAAAGTTTATGTCTTGTGTATATAAATATAGTGATATAGTGTATTTAATGGTTTGTTTTGCCTTGAAAGTCCATACTAAAGGGTTGCAATGCACAGTGAGGCTCTCTGCAAACTAAAACTTTATGAAATATTAAAGGGAAGAACCAGGTTTGAAGCTCACAGAGGCTATCAGTGCACAGAAAACTCAGCTAAAAGGAGTTTTTCTTTAAAATAAACTGTAACTGAAGACATTGAGGCGTTTAGATAATGCTTCCATTTATAGAATTAATCAATGAGCGTCTGGTTGCTGCTTAGTAGATTTTGGAAGCAGTTACATAATCAATACACAGTGAAAATATTTCTCCTGCAGTGACTAAGTGATGCAATAATCTAATAAGATAAAGTGCACAATCATCACCACTTTCGGAAAGAACGCTCATCAATCGCAGTGGGAAGTTTTGCTGGAAGCATTATGAAACTTGCTTTTGCTAATTTAGTCTCCCCCCCTTAAGTATTTAGGTAGATACTCACAGAATAGAAGAGAAATCTGTTGACCTACTCTTTTTGACATGAAAAGCATCAAGTTTATGAAAATGAGATGATGCAAGAGTGTGAACTGATTAAACTATAACATGTATGTTTATCACTTTCAGTTCACTCCAGCATGTGTGTTCAGAAATGTGTGGT
This sequence comes from Sinocyclocheilus anophthalmus, assembly GCA_018155175.1. NCBI lineage: Eukaryota > Metazoa > Chordata > Actinopteri > Cypriniformes > Cyprinidae > Sinocyclocheilus > Sinocyclocheilus anophthalmus. Next base: position 51,332 of record JADLZN010011372.1, on the reverse strand, counting down.
TGAATGCAAGTTGTGTGTTTATGGTGTGTATTTATAAAATGTGTGCGTGCTAGTACTCCTTGCAATCTCCTTGCAATGGATGAAAACATATGCATTATTTATATCCTCTAAATGTCTCAGGGGCACCAGAAGAACCATTATAGCCTTTCTCAGATACAAAAACTGTTCATTAATCGCTCATGATGAAGCTAGTTGTGTAGTAAATGCTACTCTTCTGTATGCTGCGTACAACTGCAGGTGATCTTATTCAAACTGGCAACTTATCCTGTCAAATAAACCTAGAAAAAAAAAAATGTCTAACTCTCCATCCCAGATTTTTTTGGATCATTAGCTGTCTTCTGTGGCTTTTACACTGCTCCTCTGTGTATTCCTGGTGATCAAAGGCAGAAAACATGTTATAGAAATATGACTTATTACAGGGACCTCGCGGCAAGGGAATGCAGGGTGAAAACAAATCTTGGAGACTGCTTTGAGTTAGCAGAAACAAAGCTCAAACACTGCATCAAATTTGGACCAATTTTTGCACTAAAGTATTAAATGTTCCACAGTCAGATATGAGTTTAATGTTCCAAAGCAGAGCTGGCAAATACTCAGACTTTTCACAATAGCACACAATTCCCACAAGAATAAATGGATACATCTAGGCCCACGTGGAATCTGCTCATTTTGGAACGCCAGTCATTTTTAAAAAGCAAAAAAAAACGTGCTTTTTTTAATGAATATTTTGTCTATTTTAAAAAATATGAGGAGTCTAAATTCATTTTAAACCATGTTTGTCACCCTAAATCTATGCTAAGCTCTGCCCCATAGGTTACTGTTGTTTACTCAGACTTTACCTTATGTCACTATATTCAAAGTTAAAAGCAACAACATTTTACTGCATTCTAAATAAATTTCAGGGGGAAAAATGCATGTAAAGCTATCCAAATGCACAGATTTCCTCCATAGACATACATTAGAAAAGTAATATTTGAGACTGGGCTTAACGATGGGTCAGTGGGTCAAATCAAACCATACCTTGTGTCACTATTGTAAGTAAAAAGGAAGAACATTTTGCTGTATTTTGAATAATTTTCATAATGCATTCATACATATCCGATTCCCTTAGATGTATGTTAGAAAAGTTATTATAGATGGGTGAATTCTGCAGATACTGATATATTAATATATTGATATTAATATGATACGTTAATATATTAAATGTTTCAGGTATATATGTACATGTACACACTTCAAAATTCAAAATTTCACATTGGACACTGTCCAAGCTTTTTTCTGGACAGTGAATCTCAGGAGAGAGCAGAAAAAAAAGGCTGGAGCAGAACGTCCCTGAAACTCACGCTTGCAAAAAGAGCTCTCTTTTTCTCCCACTCTTCCTTGCTTTTGTTTGAACCAGCTTCCTGAAACCATGAGAATTAACCTTTTTTTTATCTGTTCATCAAGAGCATGACAGGTGTCACAGTCAACAACACCACAATGAAGCGCTAATGCGTCTCGCTAAGCATTACAAATACTCAGCTTCCATGTGGAGCTTTCTTTGAATAACAAACAGAATTATAAATAAATAAAACATATATACAGTGGTGTGAAAAAGTGTTGGCCCCCTTCCTGATTTCATATTTTTTTGCATGTTTGTCATACTTTAATGTTTCAGATCATCAAACAAATTTAAATATTAGTCAAAGATAACACAAGTAAACACAACATGCAGTTTTTAAATGAAGGTTTTTAAAACAACATCCAAAGAACTGCAGGCCTCACTTGCCTCAGTTAAGGTCAGTGTTCATGACTCCACCATAAGAAAGAGATTGGGCAAAAATGGTCTGAGTTCCAAGACGAAAACCGCTGCTGAGCAAAAAGAAAATAAAGGCTCGTCTCAGTTTTGCCAGAAAACATCTTGATGATCCCCAAGACTTTTGGGAAAATACTCTGTGGACTGACGAGACAAAAGTTGAACTTTTTGGAAGGTGTGTGTCCCATAAAAGTAACACTGCATTTCAGAAAAAGAACATCATACCAACAGTAAAATACGGTGGTGGTAGTGTGATTGTCTGGGGCTGTTTTGCTGCTTCAGGACCTGGCAGACTTGCTGTGATAAATGGAACCATGAACTCTGCTGTTTACCAAAAAATCCTGAAGGAGAATGTCCGGCCATCAGTCTGTGACCTCAAGCTCAAGCTCACTGGGTTTATGCAGCAGGACTATGATCCAAAACACACCAGCAAGTCCCCCTCTGAATGGCTGAAGAAAAACAAAATTTGTAGTGGCCTAGTCAAAGTCCTGACCTGAATCCTATGGAGATGCTGTGGCATGACCTTAAAAAAAGCGGTTCTTGCTCGAAAACCCTCCAATGTGGCTGAATTAAAACAATTCTGCATAGATGAGTGGACCAAAATTCCTCCACAGCGATGTGAAAGATTCATTGCCAGTTATTGCAAACGCTTGATTGGAGTTGTTGCTGCTAAGGGTGGCCCAACCATTTATTAGGTTTAGGGTGCAAACACTTTTTCACACAGGGCCATGTAGTTTTGGATTTTGTTTACCTTCATTTAAAAACTGCATATTGTGTTCACGTGTGTTATCTTTTACTAATATTTAAATTTGTTTGATGAGCTGAAACATTCAAGTGTGACAAACATGCAAAAAAATAAGAAATCAGGAAGGGGGCCAACACTTTTTCACACCACTGTATATACATATTAATAGTCAGCCGTGGAAGAAAATGTTGCTGATTGATCTAAGGCATGATGTCTGCAGACTCTTTCTATTTTACTAGATCTCCGCTCACAGCAGGGTTCTCCCTAATAGATCGACATGTCAGCTTTTCACCCTGAGCCTCTGTGATTTACTCCCTTTGTGCTGCTTTTTAATTGAATAATTATGCATTCGGACAAAGATATGTTATGTACATTGGTGGTTTTAACTATGCAAATCCATTTGAAGAGGTTGAGCCGCCATGTTTTATATTAAGCATGTGTTATGAGTGTGTCATTTTTCAGATGTTTACTGTAAGTCAATATGTGCATTCCTGGTTTTACTGTAAATGATTTACTGCTTCATGTTGCTTGTCTTCATCATTTATTAATCAAAACTTTGGTGACATCACTGAGGCTGCATGAACTAGCCAATGTTTTAGCAAACTTGCAGTCAGTCTAACTCCATTCTGGTACATGATGCCCACTTTTCAACATCCAATCAATTGCCAATTTACAACATAAAGCCTGTCCAATTATATTATCAGAATATTTTTCATGAAATATCACGCTTAACTCAGAAAGAGGACACATTATGAAAGTTCTCATATCATAGTTTAATATCTTAAGACTATATAATACACTCTCATGGCAATTCATAACTATTTTACATTTTGGCAAATTTATAAGAATTCTTATTAGCTCAATTCAAACTAATTTGCCACTGAGAGATGGAGAGGGCGGAGGATTTGGAAAACAGTCATTATTAATTGGTGGGACAGAACTAACTTGTTTAATCTTGTATCTAATACAAGTTGCAATTGAAAACAATTATGACATTTTATTTCATTAAAGCTTTTCTGGCCAATTTGCTCACTTATTTCTTAACCCATGCATTTTCAAACACAATGCTAATTTTGCTGTCCAAACGCAGCTGATTCAGAGACTACTGGTCATTCCTTTAAATTAAAATGATATAGCTGTAATCAGAGATGATAAAATACCTCATGTTATCTATACTCGCTCTTGTCCACCTACCATTTAAAGATAATTTAGGCCTTCCAAAGGGTATCATTTGGTTAATGGATACAAGGACATTTGTGACCCCCGTCATGTCAAGAAAATCAATAAGACTCAGTGTGTTCCTAATGGGTCTTGATAATACAGACCTCTGGTTCACATTAGCACTAGGATGTTATCCACGATACAGTGGGTGACCCACACCTGCTTATCTGCACTAAATCTCATCATCTACACTTTGAAAATTAATCTAGAGTTAACACTGTAGTGGTGAAAGCGTATAAACACAAGTCGTTTCAGTTAACACAAATGGAGTCTTGTCAGCTATTGGAGATCTTGATAACCCTTCACGCAGCATGTTTTATGTGTGCGCTGCTGAATTGCAAAGCATGGGAATCAATCAATAACTTGGAATTTGTGACAGTAATATGTGCACCTCCGAGCTCAGAAATAGACGTGGGTGAGACGCGCGTCTCCTCTTCAGCTTAATGGACCTCTCAGATTGTATTTATCCCTCCCGATCTGTCTGTGTGTGCGCGTGATAGTATTAAAAGCGTGTTATCGAATGTGTGGCTACCACAAGATTAAAAATGGAGGATATTGTAGATTTGAAAATGCACGTGTATGTAGTTCATTTCATTGCTTTCATTGTAAGGTATTAGATTTAACCCTTTGATGCATGACGCCCAATATAGATCTTTCAAAGTTTCAAAGCTATTTTAACCATTTATGTGATCTTACATTCAAACCACCATGGTGGTGATCTTTGACCTCTACACACACACACACACACACACACACACACACACACACACATACACACATACATACAAATTGGGACTTAGGCCTATCTGAAGTGAGCACAGTATATTAAACCATGGCACACCTGAGAAGCAAATCCCAGTCAAGCATCTTAATTTGGTTCTCCAGATGTCTGAAATGACCTGGGTCTTTACTGTGATTAATGACTGAATATTAAAATGAACCCTCATACCTGCAATTATAATGTCAGATTGACTGTTTTATATGCATGTTACATAGAGCATTGTTTAACAGTGCTGAATTATGTAAATATCTTTCTTCATGAAGCTCATTGATTTGCATGCATTTGTGTTCATTACAGCACATGATTAAAGGGAGAGAAACTGCACACGGGAGCAGGAAAATAGGTGCATACGTGAACTCAGAAAGCAGCGGTTATGTAACACCCAGCTGGCTGTTTCATCAAGGGAGAGCTGGAGAGGGAAGTGCTGGGTGCGGTTGTGTAGAAACATACATCAGCATGCACTGAGCTCTGTATGCAGCTGCTGTTAACCAGGATGAAACCTTTTCTCCAAAGTTATGGATTTATATAACAAATGACATTTAATTTTTTCTCTTCATTTTTATTTATTTATTTTTCATTTTTAATGTTTTTTAACATTAAAATTTTAGACAAAGGTTTTAAAAATAAGTACAAATAAATAAATACAAAAATATTTTATGTAATATATGATAATACAGTTAAATGAAAATAAAATTTGTTTAATTTATTTATTATTTTTATTTTACCTAATATTATTTGTAATTGGGGAGGGGTAAATTCATAATAATCTCATAATAAATCATTTATTTTTTTCTAAAAATTTTATTTGTCTTTTTGTTATTTTTAAAGGAGTAATAAATACATAAATAAATCAATTTTTGTATATAAAAAATAATTCAATTAAACAAAACATGGTGTTATAACATACATAACATATATTATATTATATTATATTATCTTATATTATATTATTGTTTATGTATTATTTTCATTATATGATGGGGGGGTATTATATTCATTAAGGTAAAACGTTTTATAAAAAGTTATATTTTGAAAAATTACAAAGCTAAACTATATTTTTCTGCTATAACGACCAATGAATTGTTTACCATAAGATCACAAACTTGCATTAGGAAAGCAAATAGGTTCAGTTTTTATCTTTGTTGACCTCATTGTCTATGTGAGCAGTTCATAAAACCAGTCTGTTAAACAAACCAAACAGGAATGGCTTTGTTTCGCAGAGGCAGGCTGTCATTTCCTCCTCCAAGTGAGCAAAGAAAGTCTCCATCCCAGACTTTATCACTGATGAGAGATGCTAGCTGCTATCAGCTGTCCACGAAAATAGCAAAGTGCAATGAGACAACGGAGAGATACGGAACAGATCAATCCTTTTCTCATGTCATCTGTGCACTCTGGATCAGAGAGAGAGAGAGAGTAATCCAAAGCCATCCGTGGCCAGTGGACAGAATAACATTTCCACAGTATTACGCAGGATTAAATTGCAGCTCTCATCTGTCATGACAACAACTGATCTCACAAACTGATTCTTTCGGTTATTTTCCCCTCACAAACACTAACATCTCAGAGATAGTTCAGGTCAGTGATAATGAAGATCATTTACTGATTTGTAGACATTCAGGTCTTGTTTCGAGGGCCTTAACCACTATAGACATTGACAGATTCTTCAACTTTCATGTCTCTGGACCGGAGCAGAGTGTGTGTGGTGCGGTGGTTAGTGTGACACAGCGCGAAACCAGACTTCTTTTTTTCATCAATGGAACGCATATTCACACTGTTTGAATCGTTCCATGTACCCTATATAGTGCACTACGTGCCATTCACTGTACAGAAAATACTAATTCTGTGGACAAGTGACCGATTTCAGCCACGGCTTCAGCGTCTATTTTATAGTGTAGGGGGCGGGCGCTTCGGATTCTAGAGAGCATTTGATTGGACAGAAAGTTTGATGAGAAGATGAAGTACATAAAAAAAATGTTGAGCCGTTTTGGCGGAAGTGACGAACTGCAAGCTTTGAATGCTTATATCTTCTAAATGCGAATTTTGTCACTGTTTTGGAGCACACTGCCTTATAGATAAACTTAAGACTAATATATTGATACTAACACCCAAAAAACTTTAATTTTGATTACATGGGGACTTTAAGGAAGACGCCTGGGGCAACACAGGAGCCTCATGGTCAGATCATGATGAGTTAATACTTTACCTCTCTCAGCTTAACTCACAAGTTTGAGTCTATCGACGCTTTCGAGGGAGGGTCAAATTAGATCATCTTTCACTGGGATAGAAATAGCATCTCTGATCATGAAGATGTCACTCTCATGAGAGCGATGGTCACGGTGGCTTTGAAAGATGTGACATTTGTGTTAACCACATGGGATTTTGACTGTGGTTTTGTTGTTAGTGGGTGTTTGGGTCATCTTACTAAAACGGCTGGTTACCTGGATGAGCTAGTTTACTATTTTTTTTCTCTATGTTATTTATTTTATATATTTTTTATAATAATTTGAACACACTTATATAATAACTGATTATAATTGTAATATTTGCATTATTTATTAAGACTTCTTAATTTTGGGGGGCTCTGGGACCCCAACATAAAAATGTCTAAATAAATCTCAGCAGAGCATGACTGTTAAGATGGTATGACCTGTTTAAACAAACTACAGACTACAGCAACGTCTCCGTTACAAAATATTACCCCTCAGCGCTTATTTTAGGGTGTGCTTTGAGAAAAATGAACCCTGTGAACTTCACGCGCCAGATTCAAGTCCAAACCTCAAGTCCAATACCAAAGGAATCCACTGCTTATAGCCTAGATACATGCATAATGTTTAGGGAAGCCATGCAGCTCTGTAGTTCAAAAGAAACAGAAAGAAATCCCAGTCTGTGCCAGTATGTTTCAGAGACTCCATGAGAACAAGACACTTACTAATTGATCTGAATGAGTAGCAAGCGTGAATATTATCAGGACAGATTTCAAATGATCTGCAAATATGATTAACTTCATTAGACTCAGGAAGACCATCTGTATATTTGACTATGAGCAGTTTGATTGTTGCTGAATTGCTGAATTGTCTAAAAGGTGGTGACAAGTGACTGTCTTATTTAATGACTCACCGATTCATTCACTAATTGAATCATTAATTCAGTCGATTCTTTCAGAAGTGAAACACGTTTCTGTCTTCATGAATGATTGAATCGTTCATTCAAGAGATTCAAAAACGCAGATAGATTCAGGAATTGATAGAAGCCAATGTGTTGCAGCTTGTAGCGGTTATGCTGTGGCGTTGTTCGGATCTATTTTTGTTGGATGAACAAAAACAGATAAAAAGTATCTGCCAATATTGTGTCTAAAATGTAAGTTGCTCAATATGTAAAACACAGAGAGATTCTCATTGGCTGTTTGATGTTTAAAAGAGGCCAGTTTGAGTGTGATTTCTAAGGATGCCTGTTTGTGTGATATCTCTCAGTATTTTATGCTTGGTATGTAAAAACAATGTAACTTGTTCAAAAATACTTTTTTAGACATTGTATATTTTAGATCCGCTGTAGATATTTAGCTGACCTCTCAGGGTCAACTAAATATCTACAGCGGATCTAAAATATGAATAGTTAATTATAACTAGTTATGGTTAATTATTCATATTTCCTGTCATGAGCTGATTCGTTACATCACCTACCACTACAAATGCTGTAGGAGATTGTGGGACACATTGCATGGATGGTATAATATATAGTTATGAAATGGGTGTGTGAACATTGTTGTTATTTTGGATGGGTAGGATAGTAAATAGTCAGGGCTGTAATGATCGGATGAATACTGAGATGTAAAAGGCTTTAGCTTTACCTCCTGTCCCTGATAGCTGCACACACCTAACTATCCACAATCTTGCCGTTTTTTGGTGACATTTTTTTCCATTTTGGGGAAGAGTGGGATATGAGGGCTGTTTGAAGAGCCTGTCATTTCTCACGCTGTGCCACGTCTGCGATAATGAGCTATAAAATATGATGAGAGGGAAAGATGTCACATTAGCTCTTTCACAGCAGCCTCCCTATTATTTTGTTTATTTGTTCTGATCTTCCTTTCCGACTTTTTTTTGGTGCCTTTTGCTTTGTTCTGCCATCTTGGAATATTCTGTAAAGGGCATTTCATGCATAAAATCAAGAATATGCTGTTGCGTGGATAAAGAAGAGGTAGACAGGAGCAACTTTTCTCTGTCAGAGAAATTCAAAGGAAATTTAAATTTAACTTTTTTATGTTAATTTTTTTGGGTAGTTGATGTGTCAAATTTGATAACATTTGCTATGTATATATACTGTATATATGATAAAATTATACATTTTAAATTTTATTTTCATAGATTGTATGTTTTGATTATGTTATTAATCATATTTTGTTGTTCACTAGTTCATTTAATTGGTCATTTCACCTAAAAAAATATTTTTACTGTTAATATTCCTCAATTAAAATAAAGTCATAACAACAGCATGCATAATAATTATAAAATAATCTGCTAAATGTTTTAGATGGTCATAGCATGTCACACTTCATCACATTGAACTACCCATATGTCAACAGTGTTGAACTTTTTACAGTTGTTTGTAATATACTGTAGGTCTGCTGCATTGTCAAATCCACCTGGATTAAACCCAAAAGTTGACAAATGACCATTGTCATCCACATTATTACCCACAACACATCATAATCCCAAACCACAAACCTCTCTGATACTTTTTCTGTTGGGAGACCTTCATCCAACCCCTTACTAACAGATAATTCATCATCCTCCAAATATTTGAGCATAGACCTAATTACAGTTCCTTGCTTCCCCACTGGACAGTTTGCCATCTCCGTGCTCAAGCTGTGAATATCACCAGCTGAATCCACCAACTAACTAGAATCTTGTTATCCCCATAGATAATGAATGACGGGCTCCACGTAACAGAGTGTTAGCCTACTGAATCTTTCATGGCCAGGCTTCTATGGTTTGACGCATGTGTTGTATATTTGGCTTGACGTGGGTGCGGTGCGGTGCACTTGACGCATCTTGTACCATGGCTGTCTTCTTGCTGCAGTGTGTTCTCTCTCAGGGAAGGCTTTCAAGGCCCTGCCATGCACAAATCAGCTCTTTTGCTATACACACATCATTCACCTGAGATGGCACGAATTGCAATGCTATTTTTGAGTTAGTAGCTGCAATCTTTCTATATGTAGTAAGTATATTTACAGTTATTTTGAGGCCACTTGTAGCAAATTAAAATTGAATGGTATAAAAACAATTTCACTCAGAAATTGCAACTAAATTTCACCTTTAATACAAAGAAACAGCAAGTAACACATTGAATTAAACATGAAATTTTAAGTAGAAAGACTGAAATAGTATTTTCTTGTAAAACTTACTCTAATAATCAGCAACTTCAAAAAATACATGAGTGCAGAGCAGTGCCGTGTTAAGCCTTTGTGGGGCCCTGGGCTAACACAGATTTGGGGGCCCCCCTCCGTTACACACCAATCAAAATCAAAGATGCGATCAAACACTGTATAAAGACGCGCACGGTATACTCGTGAAATAAAATCAAACTCAATGCGCACGTCACACTCTAAAAAATGCTGGGTTAAATATAACCCAGCGCTGGGTTCAAAACATCCCAACCGCTGGGTCAAAACAACCCAATAGCTGGGTTTGTCCCTTTTTGACCCAGCGCTGGATTATATTTAACCCAGCATTTTTTTAGAGCGCATAGTCCCATAGGAGGCAAAAAAATATGTACATAAATTAAACAATATTATCAAATAATAATCTTACAAATCAGCAACAGCCCAGCATATAAAATTAAATATAACTCACCACTAAAATGACTTCTTCCTGCTCTTCTTATAATGCACTAGAAGTTATAGACATTTTAAAAATGTATAATTTTGTTTAAATTGTAAGTTAATTTTGTTACCCAGCATTCCCTTCTCAGCGTGGGACAAACACATGTCTTTCTCTGCACTGGGTAGCACCAAGGCCACTACAAAGCACTCCAGGGGGGTGGGGGGGGGGGGGGGGGGGGGGGCTGTCTGCCATTACACCAACCCAACACCACCAACAGGGTCCATGCCCCTGGGCTGGAACTTCCCATGTCCACAGTCCTCCATGATGTCCTCGTATTGTTCAGCAAGCTCCTCCTGATCTGACACGCCATCCGCCATGGTCCTCGCTTTTGCTCTCGCTGCCCTATTAACTTACAATAGTGAAAGACATCTTCCCTCAGGTATTTGTCCCTCATGTAAATAAGATTTCAATTTAGTTCTAAACTCAGACAGAATTTGAAGCTTTGTAAAGGAAGGATATTCCATAGCCTCAGTACAACTATTGCAAATAGTAAAAGGTAGATAGTATGTTTTCTAGCTGGATGTTGTCTTTACGATCAATAATCACGTCTTTGCATTCGACCAAACTGATCTAACAAAGCAAACTTGCAGTGCTACGTTCGCAATCCAAACAAAGCTTTGGAAAAAGAATAATTGATTTGTTATTTGTATGGTCTAGGTGGTCATATGGCGTATGCCTGCAAATACGGGACAAACTGATGCCTTAAATACAGGACGATTCCGTAATATTGGAACGGTTGGCAACCCTATATAAAATGCAAAAGAGAATTGACTCGGGGGCCCCCTAGTGTTCAGGGCCCTGGGCTGCAGCCCATGTTGCCCATTAGGATAACGCGGCCCTGGTGCAGAGATTGACACACTTCACGCTTAAAGAAATAGTTCACACATATTAAATTCTTATATACAATTTATTTTATTTATTTATTTTTATTAACTTAAACTAATACAATTATTTATTTATTTATTTGTTTGTTTGTTGGTTTTTCCTTATTGGTGGATTTATTATTACCTTTTTAAATGAATACCTGGTAGATGTTTTACTGTATTTGTGAAAATTAGACACAAAATGTGAAATTTTTTTCTTATTTAAATTCAGTGTAAGAATTTACTGACTGGGGGCTTAGACATACAGGTATTTGCTATTTTACAGATTATTGCAAAATTATAGATGTCAGTGATCTCGCCGTAGGTTTAAAGTAATGTGTTCATGCAATGCAAACAAGAATTGATTACAAGTTTCTTCAAGTATGCTTTTTTAAACATTATATTTAGCCTGAATAACAAAACAGTCATTGCCTTAACACTCAAGTCCCCTTGATTGTCATAGAAACTATCGCCATTGTCATAGTAACTACTGCTCAGAAAGTACAGCTAGAAATGTTCTCTTGTATCAGTTTGCAAAAGAGCCAAATGTCTCCTGCAGGCTTGATGGAAAAGGTATCAGATGAACTTGCAACTGATTCTTTTTGAGAAAAGCCCATCTGGAAACTCTGACCTTCACTTGTCTTAGTCAACAGGGAATGAGCCACTTAGTCGCAGATGCTGGCGGGCTGAGAAAATGCCAAATTGCACATTTACCTCAGTGCAGTCCTCTTCTGGACAATAAACAAATTCATTGTTATCCACACAGGACACCAAAACCAAAAACTTTGGGAAAACCAAAGTGAATCAATCTTGAATAAAAAGCCATTTAATGAGCTCTAGCAGTTTTGCACAGCGCTGTGCCAGAATTGCTCCTCTCATATAATGCACAGATGGGAAGTAATGTTTAACAAGACATGAGAATTTGGAGAGGAGTACGCTGCCTCAAATGATTGCAGATTGATTTCTCCCCAACTACAGTTTTCTAATAGACCTTGTTTGGATCAATTCCTGAGGGAAATCATATTCTCTGTATTGTTGATGACCCTGAAGAATATTCACACAGACTGAATGTGTTTTACTCTTAAACCTTTGTTTGCCCTGTTGAAAAAACCAGTATATGCTGGTTAGGTATGTTTTGACGCTGGGATGCTGGTTTAAGCTGGTCCTTTGCTGGTTTATGCTGATCCTTTTGCTGGTTTATGCTGGTCCTTTGCCAGCACATGACCAGCATAAACCAGCAAAGGACCAGCTTAAACCAGCAAAGGACCAGTTTAAACGAGCAAAGGACCAACATAAACCAGCAAAGGGCCAGCTTAAACCAGCATCCCAGCGTCAAAACATACCTAACCAGCATATGCTGTTTTTTTCAACAGGGTGTGTATCTCCCATCATGATGAATTTAATCTCTCCTTAACCTAGCAGGTGTTAATGTGTTGCAATTTGTCAGATTTGCGCTGCAAAATGCATGAATTCAGCAATAATAAAATGCCTACCTGCATGTTAGAGCCGTTGTGCAGAGGTAAACACCAAGATGTGGCTGCTTAGCAGGGTCCAGTTAGCACCTGTTGCTAGATGCTGTTGTAAGATCCTATCTCCAAGATGTATTATTATTATTAGCTTATTTTTAATAATATGTGTGACAGATCATTTAAAACACAGTTTACACAGTTAGCACAACATACAACACAAAGCTTTTTTTGTATCAGGAACTAATTCATTAAATAACAGTAGATTTTTTGCTTGTGACCACACTTATAAACATAAAATGGACTTTTTACATCACAGCTCAGGATAGTTAGTGAAGGTTTTAAGACTCACGAATGGGAACATTAATGGCTAGCTCTCTCCTGTTATTGCAGATCACCTTGATTAGCACACATGTGCCTCCTGGCAATGTTTCCAATTACTTTCCCGCTCACTTTCTCCTCTCTGCTGTTCTGTCTAATTAAAGCCATAAAAATCCCATAAAAATAATTAATTTAAACAAATCAGTGAATGAATGAGTCTGACTATACATACATCATCTTCACGTCTTCTTCATCAGCACTAATTAATATGGAACAGGCTCATGTGATCTCGCCATTCATTATACGATTATTAAAATTAGCAATTCAAAGGATGATCCCACTTGTGCCCTCTCGCTCCAACCAAAGAAATTTAAATTAGGGTTCTTGTTAAACTAACCTAATTACCCTCACACCTAATTCATGAGTGTCTCAGCTAGCACCATTTCCTATAATGAGTCCACAGGTCTTATAGGTAATAACAGATAGGATGGACAGTATTAACATACTGTATGCATGATGGAGTAGAGTACTCTTCTACATTGTAATTCACAGTGTGTCTGTCTGCTGGTGATGTGAATATTTGGACTGGTGGGAATAAGCCTTGGGAATAAATTCTTGCGTAAAACCTTCCTTGAGGCAGAAAGACAGCGAGAATTGTGAGGAGTGAGACCGATAATAAATGAGAAGAGGTCTCTGTGTCTTGTGACAGGCCTGGGTTTCATTTGTGAGCTCATTTGGTTACAGCTTTACAAAGCCTATTTAAAAGTGTGAACCAAAGGAAGGAACATCAATACGGCATGCTATGACATCCTTTACAAGAAAAAAGGGCTGATTTTGTTTATGGAATGCATGTTTAATTTATTGTACTTACAGAAATAGTTGCCTGCCTGTTTTAACACACTTTAATGACTTTTTAATTTAATGACTGTTTAATATGTTTAATTGTATGCTTATTTATTTATCTATTGCCATAGCCAATGATGCTGAAAAACAAAATAATAAATAAATATGCATACAATAAAACATCTCACAACAATACAATAAATACTATATAACTGTCAGTTTGTTATTTGATAGAAATATTGATATTTAGTGTCTAGTAACATTACAAGCAGGACGTCAGTTCAGTAAAATATGCTTAAAAGCACAACAAATCATCCCTTTTTCCATTATTTATATTCAATCTATCTATCTATCTATCTATCTATCTATCCATCCATCCATCCATCCATCCATCCATCAGTCGATAGCATCTGCAGTTGATACATATTTATTTTTTGCAGTCAATATAGTCCTTTATATGGAAGGAATAAATAAATAAATAAATACATACATACATACAAACGTATATTTTTAAATTAATTTATTGTATTTATTTTTACTGCCAATACACCCAAGCAACATTACTATTTAAATTACAATTTTTTAAATTATTTATTTCTGTAAAATAAAATCTCATCAAATTCGAACCAGTTGTGAAACCAGCAGCTGTAATGCGACAGAACTCTTTGATAGGTGCTATTCATCTTAAATTAGGGACCAATTTACAAAGCGGTTGATAAGAAAGCCTGGGTGCTTCTCAAAGTATCGTTTCGCAACCCAAATCATATATTTTCATACCAGTGTGGTAAATAACAGTTTTGACATTAACTCACCCACAATGTCCTTGGCTTCATAAAGCCTGATTAAGCGGTCTGTTTTTTAGACCAGTGTCATGAGTATACAGAAGTCAAATGTATCCTTCATTTATATGCTTGATGTTGAAGCATTTAAACAAGGTTCAGTGTAACTGATTCAGTTTTGATTTCCATTTGCAGGCTCAGCATGTGGCCCAATGAGAGCTCTGAAAATCAAAGGTGATTAGAAGTGACCAACCTCCATCCTTACAGTCAAACTCAAGGGACCCATTTGATTGGAGCCTTGATGAGATTTCTTTAGCTGTAAACACACAAGCAGATCAAAAGTACAGCGGCACAAACCAACACAGCTACGGATTATGCCTATATAGGCTCCGACGTGCAGTGTAGGTAAGAACATCTCTGAAACCATGGCGGACCCCTACCACAACAACATTTACCACCAAGGAGATGGAGACAGCTATGGGACATATGGACAGGGAGGACAGGATGGCTACGGTTATCAGACTGACTACCCTCCACAGGAGGAAGATGCCGCCAGTGATGTCACCGAGGGACACGATGAAGAAGATCAAATGTATGAAGGGGAGTACCAGGGCATCCCCCACCCGGATGAGGTCAAGGCTGCCCGGAGGGCAGCGAGAGCAAAAGCGAGGACCATGGCGGATGGCGTGTCAGATCAGGAGGAGCTTGCTGAACAATACGAGGACATCATGGAGGACTGTGGACATGGGAAGTTCCAGTGGACCCTGTTTGTGGTGTTGGGTCTGGCGCTAATGGCAGACAGCGTGGAGTGCTTTGTAGTGGCCTTGGTGCTACCCAGTGCAGAGAAAGACATGTGTTTGTCCCACGCTGAGAAGGGAATGCTGGGTAAGTCTACAAATAAAAGCACAAAACTTGTTACTATAGTTAAACCATGGTAACCACAAATTAACCATGGTGTTGCTACACTAACCATAGTTTAACCATGGTATTTGTAGTAAAACTGTGGTTATACAAATGGTAATCAATGTGCCAAAAAATTGAGTTTACTACTGTTTGAAATATTTAGCGCTGCATAATGTGTACTGTTTCACATCATTTTGAAATAAAGCAGGCCGTATACAATGTACACTATGCAGTAGTTGTATGTTAGGGTGACCATACGTGCCATTTTCCCAGGACTTCTGGCCAAGATTTCTATATTGCCTAAAATATCTAGGTTTTGGCTTTGTTTGCGTGTGCAGACCGATCGGTGTATGACATCAAAATACCATAAAGACGGTTCCTTATGCTTTCAAAATGCTCTCGAGGTATTTTGATGTCATACACCGATCGGTCTGCACACGCAAACAAAGCCAAAACCTAGATATTTTAGGCAATATAGAAATCTTGGCCAGGACGCGTCCTGGGAAAATGGCACGTATGGTCACCCTGTTGTATGTAGTATGTAGTTAGCATTGTGCTAGCTAGCATTCCATTATGTACATATCCATTGTTAATCTTATTTTAAAATGAACACAGACTTAACATGAACAATCTGAGAGGATGTATGGAGGATTTTCTTGGTGTCTATTGATTTTTATGGATGTAGGTCATGTGCTGATATCCTTTTTCCTGAATCCTTTTTTATAACAAAAAAGCAACCAAGCAAAACAGCTTGAATTAAATTTAGCTGGCTATGGAGTCCTGCACATGCTGACGAAAAGATTTAGTGTAATTAATCCTAGTGATTTTGTGAATTGAGACAGACCTGAATGATGGTATGCAGTCAGTTTTAGCTAGCTGGTACTTAAGGAGACCATCAGTTTAGAATGTTATTAGCTAATGGGGCGCTCGACGGTTGAGATTCATGTGGCTGGCTCGGTTTTACATCAATCTACTCTTGCTTAGTAAAGCAGTGGGGGGAACTGACTCGTGTTCGGACAGACTAAAGCCTGAGACAAACAATTAAGCAAGACCAAACAAGCATAGACATTGTAGGAAGGGGTAGTTGTGTTTAATGTGCCCCAAATGTATTGTTCCTATAGTTGAGACAGACACTTTGTAGTACTAGTGGAAAAATGATTTATTTATTTTTGATTTGATTTGATTTGTCCTAAACTTGAAATACGTCTGTAATGCAGGACCTGAATTAAGATGTATTACTAGTTTGATCTCACTTCAGAGATACATTAGTCAAGACATGCCTGATAATCCATTGATGTTTTTTGATTAATCTGCTCCTTAATTTATTAGTTACAACAGGAAGCCACATTTAAAGACTTTAGCTTACCTTGTAATAATAAAGGCAATCTAGAAATCTGTCTATCGGATTGAATTTTTCAAGGCACCAGCAGTGACAGTGCACAACCTTAGCCAGTCTGGATAAGTGATATTGATGTGTGTGCAGAAGTAGCGTGTATGAGAGTAAAGACTGTCTGTGAGCCTCAGGGAGCCAGAATGAGCAAGCACTTTCCATCCTGCACACCCGTCGTGGAGAACAACTGTGTCAGCAGTAGCCCGACAGATCGATAGCTTCTCTCCTGACCTTGCTCTGATACATAATCTTGTGCCCACCTCCCCCTGCAGTCACCATCAGGTTATATTCATCACTCACTTTTTCATGTTTTTCACATTCAAATTGGGGTTGGTTCTGATATGCCATCTTTACAGAGACATTTTAGCTTCTTGCAGGTCTAGAACGGAGCATGCATGGCGTCTTGTAGATGGGTCAGCCACTTTTACAGGTCTTTGTAGTTTTCTTCATGTTTGGCTCAACACTGCACCAGATTTCTTGTTGGGTTGCTTGTCAACTGACTATTAAAGTGTGGTCATATTTACTGTTGTTTGGCGAATTTTCACTGGCGAAATCCAGTCGTTTCAATAGGAATATATGCGATTGGGAATTTGGCAATGAGGGCAAATGATTACCCCACACAGATTTCGCATCAGGTTCAGTTAGTCGTGTGAATTTGCCATGATTGCCAACAGAAAGCTGCTTTGTTTGAAAGTGACTTCTGTGTAAGCTGAGTTTCATACATCACTACACTGTTGATAGACAATATTCTCTTGATAGACAAGATTAAGGTTTTGCCGAAAATTCGCTAATGTGTACATACTTTTATTCCAGAATAATTAGGCTGGTTTGAGGTTTCTTATCTCAATATGTTTTTTGGTAACACTTTATTTCGATAGTCCACTTTAGACATTCTACTAACAGTAAGTAACTTTGCAACTACATGTCAACTAGCAGTTAGTAGAGTATTAGTAGACTGTCTGCTTAATATCTGCTAACACTTTGTCAACTTATTCTACTAACCCTAAACCTACCCTAACAGTCTACTCTGAGAGTTAGTAGACATGTAGCTGCAAATTAATGAGAATTAGTTGACATGTAGTTGACATGTAGTTACAAAGTTACTTATAGTTAATAGAATGTCTAAAGTGGACTATCGAAATAAAGTGTAACCTGTTTTTTAAAGTGTAAAATGTTTTTAGGCGGGTATTCACATATAATTTTTTAAAATTTGGACTATTTGTAATTTGTCATCTTAAAAATGCAACACTCATAAAAACAGTGCAAATCATGACATAACAGCCAAAGGCATAGTTCTGAATGTCTGTGGCTGAATCGATAAACTAAAGCGGTTTATAGGGGTCGAATTTTAAGATATTTACAAGAATGTTTCCAGGACTAACTGACCTTACTAATCAAGTAGTAGAATTTGTATTATTATTATTTGACTAATTATCTAGTCATTCAAATTGTCTCAAATATTGAATTAAAAAAGGTAAATAAATGTGTAATTTCTTGGGCCCTCATTTTGGCTCTGAAACATTGTCACCACTGCGTGACTCGGTGGATTAAGGCTGACCAATGGGATGCTGGGAGGATCCTCATGCTGAGCGGTAGGGCATAATGGCAACTCAGCTCCATATGTTGATCTGCTCATAGAGGACGGTGCTGTCATTCTCACACTAGTCTTACACCAAACTCCCTTCACCACATGACCATCTGTACTCTACGCCAGGCCTTCATGCTTCATGCCTGTGCAACACTATAGTTTTGAGGGGTAAATCTGCAGAATTATGCAGAATTGGTTTGATAAAATGAGTTAAAAGCAACTGAGAGTACTACATTACTCTTAATGTTGTCCGAAAGCATAATAGAATTAGATAAAATATTTGTATTAAATGATTTAATTTAATAAATGCTTAATATGTTATATTATCAATAATATTGATATTTAATTGTTAAATATTTAACAATATTAAATATTTAATTGAAAAAATATGAGTCCGGTATTTGTTCAAAATCTTGCAGATCTTAACAATGACAGGGATTCTGTGATTTCTGGATGTAATAAGTCTGAAGTATAACTGTAATGTTTGTTCATTTGGTGAACACTTTTATCCAAAGGAACTTATGTGAAAATATCATGCGTTTCCCTGGGAAGTGAACCCTAGAGCCATTTGCTAACGTTTGAGCTAAAAAATATCTTTAATGTTATCATGATTACAATTAAACCGTAATGGTAATAATCTTGCCCTTCAAAAAAACAGTAAATCTACTGGCATAATAATAACATGCTTCCACTGTCATTGTACAACATTTGCACAAAGGTTCAAATTGAATGCCAACTCTTTCACTGCTCTCGTAAGTGAGCACCCCACTGACAGGTACATTCACTAAACGTGTTACGTCAGCCAAATTGCACACCTGTGAGTCCTGCTATAGTTTCTGAACACCCACTCGCACTCATTAAGACTGACCAGGACCGCAAAATCTTCTATTGCAATCACTTAACCTTGTGACTGCTGATTTGACGTTCCTTTCCCTCCATTTCCGAGACTACATCAGCTTAAATTGATTGTGATTGCTTGAGTTCTGAATCTTACATATTTCTTTGTCATTTAAAAACACATGTAGACTCTATTGAATCTCATTAGAGAAGAGTGATTGAAAGTAAACACTGCACAGTAAATTTATTTTGGGGTGATGAGAAACTTGATGCATACTAACAAAGAGGGAGAGAATGCCCCCTAGAGGCACTGTAAAATAGAGGAGAGGTAAAATATGTGTACTTAAAATGTTTTATAATATATATATATTTTTTAATTTTATATATTATAAAATTTAAATATTATGTAAATATAACTACTGTATGTCAGTCTGTCTCACGTGGTTTATCTTTTCTTCTACAGGTTTGATCGTTTTCCTGGGAATGATGTTCGGCGCATTTATTTGGGGTGGCCTGGCTGATAAAGTCGGTCGACGGAAATGTCTGATTATCGTCCTGGCCATGAACTGCATCTCTGCCTTCTTCTCCTCATTCGCACAGGGATACGGCTTCTTCCTGTTTTTCAGGCTGTTCTCTGGAATTGGGTAAGCTGGAGAAAAGTAAAAAGAGTAAGAGTGGTATATCAAAGCAAAATCTGCCCTCCACCTCAGAAGCCATAAGATTGCATGACAATAAGTCATTGTTTTCCATTAGAGGTTGAGCCCTTCTGTAAATCAAGCATGTCCAGGCTTAAGCCCTTCTCCCTCGCCTCAACTTCTAATTTAAACCTTGCAATGCTGGGTGGTAATTACAGGACTGATTCATGGGGAACTCTCAATCTAGCTGCCTCTGGTCATATTTTCAAACTATAATACCCTTAAGACTACATCATGACATTAAAGATCTCGTCAATATGCTCTCGTGGCCATTTACAGGTTTTGTGGACAAGAACGAGGTAATGAAAGTTTGCAGATAGGAATAACTGCGTTGTAAGAGAACTGCGGCCATGTGTTGTCTTGCAGGATTGGGGGCTCCGTTCCAATAGTGTATGCGTACTTCTCTGAGTTCCTGCAGATGGATAAAAGAGGAGAACATCTCAGCTGGCTCTGCATGTTTTGGATGATGGGGGGCATCTACGCTTCCTTCACCGCCTGGGGCATCATCCCTCGATATGGTACATGCATATACCTTGAATATGTAGAGCGGTATATGGATTAAGCTCCTTTTCCCCCTTGTTTTTACATGTTGGTTGTGTTTTGCAATATTTTTAGGCTGGGGTTTCAGTATGGGCACAGAGTTCCAGTTCCACAGCTGGAGAGTGTTTGTTCTGGTCTGTGCTCTCCCAGCTATAGCAGCTTTTCTTGGGCTAATGTTCATGCCTGAGAGCCCACGCTTCCTACTGGAGGTACATATCTGAAATATACAATAGCGCTGTTCCAACACCTAGTGAGCTGACTTGCTGCCTACTGCCTACACAAACAGCTGCTTTCTAAGATAGCATCATAACATGTTGTGGTACCTCATAAGGTTCTTCATAGACAACAACTTGCGCCACACAAATCTGATTGCCACCTAAAACTTGTGCCAAACAATTCAAAATTGAGTTTGACGTCAGCATGTTGTTAACCAAGTGATACTCTAATAAGCATAAAACTACACAGCACACACAAATATTCATTCAAAAGAAAAGCTTTCATTTGAAATACATTTTTGTAACGTTATAAATGTCTTTAATGTCACTTTTGATTAATTTAATGCATTTTTGCTGAATAAAAGTATTAAATTATTTAAAAAATAAAAATAAATCATACAGACCCCAAACTGTTTATCAGTAGTGTATGTACCCCACAAATCAAGCCATTATGAGTAATATTCACACAGCTATGAGAAAACAATATCCATCTCTTCCAGAATGCTAAACATGATGAGGCCTGGATGATCCTGAAACAGGTTCATGACACCAACTGGAGAGCCAAAGGAGAACCTGAGAGAGTGTTTACTGTAAGTTTAATGTTTTTCAGGAGCTGATTTGATGTTTGGAGTAATATGTAATAAATGTTGTCTTAGGTCTACGTCATGTAATGTGGTGAAGTTTTTTTTTTTATCATAATGCCTCCATAATGAATCCTTTTATCCAGGTAACTCAAATCAAGACTCCAAAGACACAGGAAGATGAGTTTATTGAGATTCAGACTGCAACTGGAACTGCTTTCCAGAGATGGGTGGTTCGAACTTTGACACTGACCAAGCTGGTACACCATAAAGCTCACAGTTCAGTTGACTTTATGTTCTTCAATACTTAATATTAATATAAGCTGTTTTTGTGTGCAGGTCATGAAAAATGTTTTGTCCCTCTTCGGTCCTGATCTAAGACTCGCTACTCTGCTAATGGCCATCATATGGTTCACAATGGCATTTAGGTAAACCCCTTTTGCTAATTACTAATTATTCTTGTGTCCTGAAACACTGGTGCATTGACTATTTAATTAAACTCTTCTTTAGTTAAAGTGTGTAACTTTAGTGCCTCTAGTGTCAGCAAATGGAATTGCAACACATTGGTTGAAAAACAGATAGTTCCACCTCCAAACTTGCCCCACTGGTGGTGTTTTCACACTACTAAACTAAACATTTCATTGCTTCTCTTTCTTGTGGTATATTTCAGTTTTTATGGGCTATCGGTGTGGTTTCCTGACATGATCAAACACCTCCAGCACGAGGAGTATGAATCCAAGGTCAAAGTATTTAATCGGGAGAAGGTGGAGCAATTTCATTTCAACTTCTCTTTGGAGAACCAAGTCCATAAAGAGGGAGAATACATCAATGACAAGTACGCTGACAAAAACGTCATCTGCGACATCCATTATTCACAAATTCTTCTCTTAATTGTCAGGCTATAGTAGTATCTCAACGTGTGCTGTGTGCTTTCATGCAGGTTCATCAACATTGAGATGAAGTCTGTGAAGTTTGAAGACTCTTTATTTGTGGACTGCTACTTCGAGGACATCCGATCCACAGACACCATCTTTGAGAACTGCACCATCCGCAGTACTGTGTTTTATGACACAGGTAAGAGATCTTACCCACAATCCAGAGTTGTTTTAGTGCACCAGGCCTCATGGTTTCTTCATTTCCACAGACTTATATGAGGAAAAGTTCATTGACTGTACATTAGAGAACGTCACTTTCCTGCACAACAAGAAGGGATGCCATTTAGACAATGAGGAGGAGAACGATGTCCTCATCTACTTGGTCAGCTTCTTAGGCAGCTTAGCTGTGCTGCCTGGAAATATCATCTCAGCACTCTTCATGGACAAGATTGGACGAATCAAGATTATAGGTGAGCTGAACTGCTACCTAGATGGCTGCAAACCTTTTTTAGAGATGCTATCTTTATTTTTTAGATCTAGTAGCTTCCAATCTAAGTGGCTAATGTTGTTTCTAACTAAGAAGAGCCTGTGAAAAACATTTTCTTCTCTGCAGGGGGTTCGATGCTTATTTCTGCTGGCTGCACCTTTTTTCTTTTCTTGAGCTTTAGTCAGGCAGCCATCATAGCCTGGCAGTGTCTGTTTTGTGGCGTTAGCGTAGCAGCGTGGAATGGCATTCAAGTCATCACCGTGGAACTCTACCCAACTTCGAAAAGGTATAACTAATTTACCATTTTGAGAATTTTTTATTTTACATTTTTTAATTAGCTTTTTTATATTTTATATTACAATTTTAATATAAGTTTTTAGTAATTTTATTTGTTTTTTACGGTATTTTTTTATTTTTTATATTTTCATTTTTACTTTAGTAATTTTAGTACTTCAGCTTAGTTCAGCTTAGTTCCCAAGGCAACATTTGTCAATTTAATCTTTTTTTTTTTAAGTTTGTGTTTTTCTGTTATATACAGTATATATACGATTTATTTCAAGTCAATAGTTTTAGTTAATAACAACACTGGTGTGTAATTGCATGTTGCTTTCGGAGCATAGATACTATGTCCAGGCCAATTGTTAACATACATGCTAAACGAAGCCAAGTTGCAATCATATTATCAGTCTGATTTCACAAAAAAAAAAAAAAAACGGGCTTCATACAAATTGCTTTAGCACAACTGAACTTGTACAGTACATGTAAAAACACATACTGTCTTTTCACTGCCTGGTCTCAACTTCTCTTACAGAGCCACAGCGTTTGGAGTCTTAAATGCCATTTGTAAGTTTGCGGCTATATTGGGAAGCTCAATCTTTGCCTCATTCGTAGGCATTACCAAAGTCATCCCCATTCTGCTGTCCTTCGTTGCTCTGGTTGCTGGCGGAGTGTTGGCCCTGAAACTGCCTGAGACCAGAGAGAAGGTCTTGCTGTGAAAATTTGAAGCTGAAGCTTTGGTCCAAGCTGTTGTTTTTAACTATTAGTGTGGAGATAACAACTGCTGGCATGTGTAAAATTGGGCTTATTCAAGGGGGAAAAAATACTTTTAAACTCATAATATATGATATTAAACTCTAATATTCAAAAACTAGAAGGACCAAATGATGGAGCTACCCCTAGTCTGCATAGATATGCCTGATATGTCATATACAGTAAGTTAAAGGCCTGTTGGGTCATTTGGAGCCCCCAAAAATATCTGCACTAGTTATATAGTTTCAGAAAAATCTACAGTGAGTATTACAGAGAAAAAACTCCAGTGAAAAATACAATTTGTCCCAGATTTGCTTGGATGGGGTAATCAGAGTCATGGAAGTTTCAATCCTGTGCCATTTCTTGGTCAGAAAATTCAGGTACTGTTGAAGATTTTCTTTTTATCTTATAGCTTGTAATTTGCTATCGTCTCACCCTCTGCCTTTGCTTATGATGTAACCTCCTCTGATAAAAGGTGTATTTTTGTCTTGGTGTTTGCAAGTGTCCTACTATATGTCAAGAGACTGATCTCAATGTGTCGCTGTGCGTTCGGATGCTCGGTGCTGAATGTGTGCTTGTGTTTGTTGCGTCACTCCAGAAACCGTTACGTGTGCTTCCTCCGTTTTCTATTTTTTGCTTTATTACCTGTAAATTGCTCAATCTGGCGGAGCACCTTACAAAGCTCACCTCACTTTACCTTGCCTTTTCCTTCTTTTTTAGTGCTCTCTCACTCTCTTTCTCTATCACCCTCTTATTTAATTATTTTGCATTCTGTGAATCCTGAAAAAGTCGGACGGTTTGGTCACTTTGGAGTTGAGCTTCACAGAGCCACATATCTGTACATGCTGTTGACTGAGTTGCATGTGTGTAATTTACCAAGTAATGTTGTGTCTTTTCTCAATGTGTTGTCTGGATGATGTAATGTATGTCTCACTGCGAATAAAACTGATTAGACCATACTAGTCATTTGGTAACCTGTATCATTTTAGTTTTCATGAGCTGGTTATAGGCCTCTTAAGGGAACGGTACACAAAAAAATGAAATCTCTGGTATGATTTACTCACCCTCATCCCGTTCGAACCCTTGCATGGCTTTTCCTAACAAAAGATGATATTTTGAAGAATGTCTATACAATATTGTTTTTGGACCCCTTTGACTTCCATTGTATGTCCAAAAAAACATTATTTTGTGAAGCAATAAAGCCTTACAGGTTTGGAATAACATGAAGGTTAGTAAATAATGACATGATTTTTTGTTTTTGGCTGAACTATCCCTTTAAAGATTATGAAGCTGTCACCTTTGTAACCAATGAACAAAGCCTTGCATGCATACTATATTACTGTTTTTCTTTAAAAAACAAATTATGAACAGTACATGCACAAGAATGAAATCTGTACCCTGATTGGATGCCATTTTTTCTGCCATGGAAAAATAAATAATAAGGTATGTGACATCCGCACAATTCTTCTTTTTTTGAAATCTTTTTTTATGTTTATATCTCACAATTCTGATTTTTATCTCACGGTTCTGAGATATAAAATTCTGACTTGCAAGATAGAAAACTTATTGCAGATTGAGATATAAACTCGGAAATGTGAGATTCTAAGAAGAAAAAGTCGGAATGTAGATATACCTTGAAACTTGAGGAAAGTTTTAGATGTGAGATAAAACTCGCAATTGGCTTATATCTTGCAATTCTGTTTATATCTAAAAACTTATTTTTTTCTCAGAATTGCCCGTCCGAATTGTGAGATACATCATATTATCTTTTTTTTTTTTTTTTTTGTATTCCGTGGCATTCCTGTAAAATTGGACAGATCCATTTGATGGAGATGCAATGAAAACCTCCTTCTCGTTATGCATAATTAATGATAAACTCTGTGTAATTGATTCTAAGTTTGTTTGTGAACACTTGCTCCTTCATTTTTATAGCATATTTATTTGGAAATATTTGCTGGCTGTCACAGAAATCATTAATTTTATGTTTTCCATTCTGATGTTTTTGTTTTGTGTGACCATACATTATGAATTACAAAAAATAAATGTTTATGTGATTCGCACAGCTTGTATTGGGCTCTTTTTTTCTTTCTTTTTTTGGCTGAATACTTTCTTCTGCCTGCCAGCTCATTCTGTCTTGGGGTTTGAGCTACTGTGTGAAAGATGTAACAGCAAGACCTGGGAAACAGAGCTAGAGTGCCTTTTTTCGCTTGGTTGAGAGGTTTTAGTTTGCAGACAAGCTATTCCTTTCGGTTACTGAAGCTGTGGAAGTGGGTGGGAAGATGAGTGCAAAGATCATTTTACATGCAGATCCTGGTTCGAAAATTAGTGAATAACAAACAGTAGACTGTTGGTGATTCATATGATGATGCTCTACTTACAGTATGTAGTGCACATCATGTACCTTTTTTTTTTAACGCTGGGCACAACATACTCGTGTCGTTCTCACAATGCAATGTCATGTTTCTCCTGATTTGCAGCACCTCTGTCTCAAGATATTTTGTTATGATTCACACTCAGAGTGCAAAATGCTGCAAGCCACGAGAGGAGGTAAAAAAGAGAGAACATTGTCGTTCCCATGGGAATGTTAAGAGGACAATTTGGATAAAAGTTACTGTTTTAAATGTTAGGACTGAATAGATACATGTGCCTGCATAAAATAAAGTATTTTTTGTCCTTTTAAGATGGTGAACACTTTGGTCTTCTAAGACTGTGAACTAATAGATGCTAACAATCTCGCCCACCGTGACTCTGAGGTGCCAAAGACCACCACAGTCCTGGCACCTCTCGGCTCCTAGAGGGTGAGATCAGGGTTCAGTCAGGTCACATCACAAAGGTCATACCGGAAAGGACAAGTCACAATGCAAAAATCATAGCTGCTGAGATGCAATTTAAAAAGTTACTCCAGTCTTTAGTCACATGATCCTTCGAAGGATCTAGCTGTTGCTGTTTAAGTCTAAAGCTTAATTATGTTAACTAAACCACAGAAAATGAAACTAAAAATACACAAAAGCAAATATTACATTCATAACACCAGTTTAAGATGCTTTGTTGATATGTTTATAGTATTATGTAAATATTAGATAAACATATTTAATACAATTATGAATCTAAAACATAAAAGGGAAGGCATTTTATGTCAAATGACCATTACAAATGTTTTATAACAATTTGTATACACACATTATGTCCCCTACTGAAATAGATGCTTCTGGAAATCTATTAATTGTGTTGATGGTTATTGTTGAATATCGTGGCTGAAAGTGCACTTGAGTGATTCTGAGAAGATGAACTCTTGGCTTGAGCTCGGCGAGGTCACGGAGACGTTCGTGTCTCACAAGTTTAGCACCTTGTAGTTCTCAAGGTGCCGCGTTAAGGTGCCAGTCTAAACAGTGGCATTTCGAAATTCCCACACTCACCCACACACCTTCAAAGAGGCTAAAAATGTAGTGACAAGCTTTCTAAGACGTTTTCAGATCATTTTAGTGATTTTGAATGTTCAGCCGTTTTATACGTTTGTGACTAGCAGCACGTGTTGTAATACACAATGCTAATCGATGCCATGCTAATGCTAATCTAAGTTTAAAAAGTTCATAATGCAAGAATCTAAAAGCATTTTGCAGCTTACATATCAATAGGCTTTATTTATTTTTTTCAAATGTCTTTTCAATGACGGTGTATTAGTGTGATGGCTCTTAATATTGTTTAGCTAGCCTCCTTAGCTCACTTAGGCTACATGTGTGGTGTGAAATTCCATTAACGGTTCACACAGACAACAGAGCAGTGCTTTTGCCTTTAATGTGACCCATTAGAGGTGTCGTTTAACACCTTGGCTGTGAGAGAATGACCAGAGTCTCTGTCCCCAAACAACTGTGACCTATTGACCGCACATCATCATCTGGAGCTTGGTTTCTTAGAAACAGGGTATAGATTTATCCTTTATGTGTTTATCAGTGTCTATCAAACTTTACATTTGTGTTCTTTCTTTGAATAATTTTTGCCATGTTTATTTGACATTAAAAAAGTATTTTATTATTTCATTTTTAATTTTCAAAAACATGTGATCATTTGTTCGATAAAATTATGTGAGTAATTATTCGAAGTTGACATGTTTTTCAAAGTTGACTGTAGGACAGAAATATTGTTTTATATTTTAGTATATTTTATGATCATTTGTTTATAAATAGTATATAAACCTTTGTTTTGAGATAATTCAATATATAAAACGTTGCAATATATTCAATTATCAATACTAATTTAAGTAATTTTATATTTAATTGGAATTTGGATTATGATACACGTTTGAAATCATATTAATATTTTTTGTATTATTGTTATATAGTAAATTTTATATAATGCACAATTGATTTTTTTATATCGAATATTAGTGTATCTACAACACATTTTCACTTTACTAATATGGTTGATACATAAATACATTTCATAATAAATTTAAATAATTTTTTCTCTTCTACTTCATGGAAATGTTGTATTAGTATAAATTTTTGCTTAAACTACATTCTTATTTTTATTTATACTGTGTACAATTATATTATTCTGTCATTACATATCAGTATTATATGCCATCTGTTTATTGCTGCGTTTATTGTTCTTACTTCCTGAGAATTCTAATTAATATTTATACATCTTTATATATTATATTATTATATAAACACCAGGCCATTAAAATCTGAATAAAGCACTCAATCTGCTTTCTTTTTTTTTTTTGCCCAAGTTTAGTATATTTACTTTTTAATGTATCAGTTTACTGAGTTTCTATTTATGGATTGAAAATAATCCAAATAGCCCTGGAGGGCTTGATGTTAAAAACAGTAGTGAAGGGGGAGAAAAAAAGTTCATGTTGGGTAGGAGTGAAAAATCACACATTACCTGATGACTCATATCTGCATAGGTTCCCACATCGGGACTGGACTTCTCCCTCTCTCTCTGTAGTCTGGTCTGGGACCTGGAGAGGCCTGCAGAGGTGTCACTTCACACCTCTGAGGCCCGAGGCTACTATAAAGCCTCCCTCCAGCAAACCCTCCGGCATCACTGACGCTCTCAAACCACACAGAATGGACGTGTCTTCTCCTTTCTTCAGCTACTTCACACAAAGCTCCTGGAGCTGCCCGAGTTCAGACTCTGAATTCTACAACATCTCATCTCCTGAAGCAGTTTCTCCTACTTCCTACATGGACTTCTTTCCTTCAGCTCAGCTTCTGAACAGTTCTTCTCCTCCTCCCGGAGGTGCAAAGGCTCCCATGACGGGTTCCTTACATCAGGACGGCTCACGTTCCCGTGTTGGGACTAGAAGAACGCGCTCCAAAAACCCGAGCAAGCAAAGACAGAGCGCCAGCGAGAAGGAGAAGCTCAGAATGAGGGATTTGACCAAAGCGCTCCACCACCTCAGGACTTACTTACCTCCTTCTGTGGCTCCTGTCGGCCAAACCTTGACGAAGATCGAGACCCTTCGCCTCACCATCCGCTACATCTCCTATCTGTCTGCTCAACTAGGCCTCAGTGAGGAGTCTCTCTGCCAGATGAGGGACCTGAGAGCTCCTAGATACCAAGAATCACCTCAAAGTCAGGGCTATTCAACTCCAGAGTACTGGGGACTCAGCACATCACATCAAGAACTGTCTCAAAGCACCTTCAGACCTTCAGTGCATGTCTTGAGGAAGACAGAAATGGATTGTCATCAGGTCTGCATGAGCCTGGAAACACCTGCTTGTGATGATTCCTTCAACTCCAGCTCCGAATCTCTTCTGGAAGGCCCTTTGTATGCAGATACAGCCCCAACATACCAGGTGTGTACTTTGTTTAGCACTTATATATTTGAAATGAAGAATTCTGAATATGTGGAATGCATATTGTGTTAGCTTTTTATTATTAGTGAATTTTTTTTAAAGGTGAATATTTTGGTTTCTAAATGCTGAATAAACCAAACTTACATTTTCCCCTCTCTTTTTAGGACTACAACAAAGCTGTCCGCTGTCCGATTGCACCGGAGTTCTGGGATGAATCTCGTCATCGACTTTTCATATATTTAAACTCTTGTAATGTTGTTTTTGTGAGCCACTGTACATTAATTTAGTGTAATTTTAATATATTGTTTTATCTTATTTTAAGATTTCTATTTTAATATGATATATTTTGTATTTTATTGTGTTGTATCAGATTATACTATTTATTGATTTATAAGTAAAAACATCTAAATGTCCAAATTTGATTTGTGTATCACGTTTACTTTAAGATTTTGTTTTATTTCTCATTAAATAACAATAACAACGGTCTTCACTGTTGAGCATTTGCGCTTATTTTAATAAATTTTTCGTTATCTATATATCTCAACCAGGGCTATTTATAGTTAACGAAACTAAAATTAAACCTAAAACCATAAAAACTATACTTGAAATAAAATAAAATTACATATTTAGGCCTACTTTTCTACATTTTCTCATTTTCATTTAGTCTAACGTACTGTATTAAACTAAACTAAATTCAAAATGAATAAAAAATGATTATACAAATGACAAAAATACACAACCAACACACTGGCTAACATTAAAATGAGAACTGAAAACATCAAAATAAAAACTAATTCAAAATATTTTTTTTTTTTTTTAATAAGACTTAATGGTAATATAATGCTATCTGAAACATATTCTAGATGAGTCACTAAGGAGAAATGAAATGAATCCGTTTGCTTTTGTTGTAAGGCAATGTCTATAGTCTCTATTATATTGGAGTAATTTTGCATGTAAATTTACAGCCACATGCAGCTGCAAGGCAATGATTATAGCGCATAACTCTTCCTCTTCATGTAACTCTTGACACACTGTGCCACTTTTGTCCTGAACTTAAGCAAATATTCTCTTATAGTTCTGCCTTTATCGTCTGTTGTATACTTTATACCTGATGTTACCGCAATGTGAGTTACACTCAAAAAGACCGGCTGCTTTCATTGCATTTCTTCTAGATTCAGATTCATCTGTATTCTTTGATAATACGATGCAATTCTACCTATCCTGTTGACCGATTACATTACCCCTGACAGAAAAAAAGATGATAAGATCAGCTGGAATGTTCAAAAATTGCAAAGACAGGCTTTGAGTCTCTCCTCAGTCATTTACATATAAATTACACTCAGGATCCTGTTAATAGGCTTTTGCAGCCAGTATTCACAGGAACAGCAGATTCCAGTAGATAAAGTCAATTTAATATGGAGCAAAACAATTAACCAGCACTGACAATTGCATGAAGATAAAATGGGGTTAAAATATTATGATGCCTTTTTTTGAGGGTTGCACCTTCTAAAATATAAAGGCAGCTAGATATTTTTATATATATTGTGAGAAAATGATAATAATATTAATTCTGATATATTGTGTGTTATTGTAAAGACATGTTCGTTCATCAAAAATTATATTATTGAATTGTATTTGTCATTATGCAAATGCAAAAACATTATTATTATTATTATCTGGAAAATATTTTTTTATTGTCAACAATATATTTTTTCTTCCCAATATTACAATATAAGAGACACAGGTAAGCTAAAGGCGACAAGGGCTAGAAAAACACAGATTCAAGTATTCTTGAATATACTGTGTGTACATTGCAAATAATATTTACCATTTTCATTCACAAATTCATTTCATTCACATGCATTTGATTTACATTTGATTTATTTATTTTTTTTTTTTTAGAAAAAAATAATTTGTAAAATATTTCATCTCTTTTAGAGGCCCTCTGGTGGTTAATTTTCCCCTTTGAGACCCTCTGGTGGTCAAACTAACTAAATTAGACATAAAAGTTACAATGAAATACATTATTCGAACATTTTTCTCTCCAAGCATGCTAAAATAGGCATTAATAATTGGCTGAATCATTGGCCATATATATAATGTGAATATTCTTATCAACAAATATGGTTGTTCCGCCTTGCTTTCATCTATTTTAAGGATTTAAAATTAAAAAGTAAAGTTTTAGAATACCTAATAAATTTTGTTCGAGGTCAGCATGTTTAATTCTCCTTTACAAATTAATGTAAATTGCTTGATATATTTTGCCCCTGAGTTTGACCATTGAAAACCTCAGAGATAAAAAATCAGTCAGCTTGTATAAATGTTTCAAATTTTTTTAATAAAATATGTTTATAAGTTACTATATATTTCTAATAATCATAATCATAATAATAAGGAGAAAAAACGAAAAAGAAGAAAAATTATCATTATTATTCTTTATTGTTAAGTTGTGAATAATATTCTATTGATATATCTATTTTTTTATCTAAAAAAAAATACAGCTTACAGGTTTTCCCTGTAGCTAAATTCAATATTATAAACTCTATAAATAAAACAAAAGACATAACATGATATTCCACAATCCATTCAAGCTGTGCCAGGGCACAAAGGCCTTACCATCATCCAAGTACTAATCAGGCCTGTGCAAATAGAAGCTCTTTCTTAATGAACTCCACGTCAACAAAAAAGAGCCTCTCGCACCTCAAAGTCTGGGGCGGATGATCCCTTCAAAAGCCTGAACTTCATGCATCCTTATCTTCATAATCCTCTAATGCGTGAGGGGTCGGCCTGCTGCATGCGTTTCAGGACCGTGCCGAGGTGTTAGATACTGAGCTAATTAGAACTAGGACTCTGCTTTAGATACCCTTGACCCTGTGACTGATATGCTAACGTGGAGCTCAATACGCAGTTTACAAAGCACTGGGAGGAAAGGATTTAGACAATTTAGTTGTTTATCTCAAATCAACATTTAACCGAGCAGGACAAGAAAAACACTTCACATTAATGTGCTAATCAACATTTGATGCGTTCGGAAAAACTAAGAACGCTTTGAAAAGGAAGAAGTGAACTCATTTGCAGGGAGGTCTGAGACTCTAAATCCACATTTCAGTGAATTAACAGTGACCAGTGACATGTTTAATGAGTTAAGCGCACACTTTGTGGTTTTTTATGTTTTTGTTTGTTGTTTGGTTTTGTATTGTGTGAGTTTGCTGTATTCTTTAATCTAGTAGGCCGTGTTAAATGCAGAAATCATGACCTTTGTGTCAGTTGTATATTTGGAATCCCATTCGATGGCTTTTGGCATCATATTCAGAGTTTAGAACTTTCTCATCCTTTATTTCATCAGCAAAGTCACAGAAGTCAGTTCTTCTGATCTTGTCTGAAATGTGTGTGTTGTCTGGGACCAGTCTAAATCGAATTATTTCAGGTCAGCACCGGGCAGGAAGGAGCAAAAAGTGACACGTTGTGGTCTGGGAACCATTTCCTCAGAGCTACTCACACTGAAGCTGTAATCCACAAGCCCAGGCCTTACACCTCAGAGAAGAAAACAACAACTGGATATACAACCATCGATATTTAATCTAAAAGTACATGAATCAAACCACAATTTTGCAGAATTTTTGTTTTATTATCGTCATTTGCACATTTTCCATGTAAAACTGTTGAACAAAACTGTTAAAAATCTTTTAAACTTGTATAATTTGCCGTATTAAAAATAACTGTCTTCCTGAGTTCTCATGAGACCATAAATGGTAAAAGTCAGTTGTCTAAACAAAAACTTGACACATTACAGGCTACACACTTCACAAAAAGAGGCGTTACTCTGAGAGAGCAAGCATTTAATCAAAAGCAGAAAATATTTTTACATTTTTAATAAATCCCAAAATAATTTTTATAAATAAAAACATGAATGCATAAATAAATGCACTTTTAATAAAAAAGATATACTGTCCAACATTCATGACTTTCTGTGATTCAAAAGAACTTTCCTTCTACCTCGTACTTCAGATACACAATACTATATGTTAGGGAGAATTAAAAAATATTAATAAATAAATTGAATGAATGTATAAATAAATGCATTTCTAATAAATGAATGAATAATTGTAATCAATAAAAAGAATAAATACATAAAAGCATTTCTAATACATAATAAATAGATAAACAGAAAAATAAAAATACATA
Source organism: Sinocyclocheilus anophthalmus (assembly GCA_018155175.1). Lineage (NCBI taxonomy): Eukaryota > Metazoa > Chordata > Actinopteri > Cypriniformes > Cyprinidae > Sinocyclocheilus > Sinocyclocheilus anophthalmus. The sequence continues at coordinate 17,513 of JADLZN010011372.1, read as the reverse complement.
AAATAAAAAATCCTAAACAAATAGATTTCTAAATCTAAAGTAAATGAATAAATACATTTCTAACCAATAAAATGTAGTTTTAATTCTTAAAAATGCAAAAACGCAATAAAATACATCAAGACCTGTGTAAAATAAAATTGCGTAGCCCAGTTTTGATTGACTGGCTTTGCATTGTTGATTAAAACTGAATAATAACTAAAAAAATTAATTTTTGACTGATCTGACTGAAATGGAAATTGACTGATTTTCTATTTATGTGGTAAGTAGTGCTGAACTCAAAACAGAAGTGCACAGTTCCAACACAAGCACATCACATTTATTTCCATAAATAAAATCTCCAGACTTTAAATCTAAATCTACCTTGACCTTGTCCTGTACCAGTGAATGTTATTTTACCGCTGCGGTCGCCACCTCCCACCTGTGCTTGAAGTGATGTGAGTTTTCCCAGAGACCCCCTGCCCCTGGTGTGATGTCTCTCTGCCGCTTTGAAATTCTTAAGCGCCTTCTGGAGGTGCAACATCACACCTCTTCATCCAGGATATATTGGGCTGAGCCTCCAGCTCTGTAGCATTCACTCAGGTACCAGAGAACGAGACGGAAACATCTCCTCTGCTTTGGAAAGATCACAATCATGGAGTTGAACTTTTCTCCTTATATGCTCCAGGGAGTCAAATGCCAGTTTGAATATGAGCGATCATCTACCACCATTGATGCTGGGTATTTCAGTGCCTGTGGCAGCTTTTCTCCAAGTTCCTCTATTGATTCTGGATGTTTTTCTCCTCCTGTGAGCTGTTGGGGAGCTGGAAGACAGCCAGAGGCCGCTGGGATCGACTGCGTACCAGCTAAAAAACCCATATTAGCTCTACCTGCTGATGGAAAGAGACATTCCAGGTCCAAATACCCTGGAACGAAGCGTCAGACGGCCAGTGAAAGAGAAAAGCTCAGGATGAGGGATCTAACCAAGGCTCTCAGTCATCTCCGAACCTACTTACCTCCTTCTGTGGCTCCTCCTGGACAAACCTTGACCAAGATTGAGACCCTTCGCCTCACTATTAGCTACATCTCGTTTCTTTCTGCTCAGCTGGAACAGTCTGAGGAGACCTCCAACCATGAAACAACACCAAGATGCTACTCACAAGATACTTCAGATAGGTTTCAGAATGGTCTGCTTTCAGACACTTGGTGTCTGGATGAGCCACAGGGACTTGTGCAAGACAATGTCCAGTATCGTCCAGCATTCATGGCCTTCAGTGATTCAGCACAGCAGATGGAAAACAAAGTTCCTGCTACTTCACACTTCAGAGATGCACAATCCTATATGGTAAGGAGGCTTTTCATTATTTGCTTTATTATTTGCTAGATACTGAATTTTCATTTAATAACTATAAGAGTTGTATTTGTTTGTTGCACAGTGATTTAATTACAATTTTATCTTTTAACAGTTTCCCTGCACAACAACACGTGATGCTACAAACAGCCATCAGTTTTTCCAATGAAGAACACAAGAGAATAGGAGAGGAGGCCACCTTATGCTAAAATCAGATGATCACTGCGTGAAAACTTCATCTAAAGGCTCTATTTGTTTGTTGCATTGATTATTTGTAATTATTTATCCGATAACATATTTTTTTAATAGAATACATTTGTATATATTTCTTATTTATTGACTTTTTGTAAATAAATGCTTTGAAAATGTACAAATTATTTGCATTTTCTCAGTTTTCTCTCATAAGTTTAATCATGAAAGCATAGTTCAAACTTTCTTAAAAAATAAAACTAATAAATTTGACTGAAATAATAACCTTGGGTACAGCCAAAACAATGAAATTCATATATTAAACGTGGCTTAAGTGTACAAATATACTAGCTCATTACAAGTTGCCCTGTTAGAACTAAGCTTACATTTCTTGGATTTGATTATTATAATAAGATGTTACTTCATATTTCAAAATGTTCTGTGCACTCTACTGAAAAACCAGCAGCAGTTTAATAAAGACACATTTATTTATTTATTTTATTTCTATACATTTATTATTATTTTACTTCTCCTTCTTTTGGTAACTGTTTGGCAGTTACCAAACATTATTGTAGTCATTTAATTGTATTTTTTAAGTCAAGCAAATCTAAGTTTATTTCTTAATATTATAAAATGTTACTCTATTTATTTGTGTAGTTTCAATACTCTTCATGATGCTGCGTCAACATGTTCTTCAAAGGCTGAAAATGAAATTAATGAGTGAGCAGAAAACACAAAAATGAAAAAGCATATTCCTGTAATTACATTCTTAGTGTAGTACAACATATTAGACCTTTGTGACAATTGTCATGTAATGTTTTCTATTCACAGTAAAGTTGGAAATGTTCCTTTTTAGTGAATTCTCTCACAGGAAGCAGAAGAATATTCACTTTTAGCTGCGAGTATAAAAATAGGTCAAACTAAATTAAGAGCATCTTTCCTTTACTCTAAGCCTGTGAGGCTCGTTAAAGGGCTAGTTCACCCCAAAATGAAAATTAGGCTGCGTTTTACTCCCGTTATAACTCCAGTCGGAGTTATATTAAAAATGGTCTTTGATATTTCAAGCTGTTTAATGGCAGTCAGCGTGTGTTGCAGTTCATCAGTCCAAAAGACGTGAAATAAAAGCACCTTTCCATAAAAAAAAAAAAAAGTTCTCACACGCTCCAGGGTGCACGAAGGCCTCCTGTGCGAATCGAATGTGTTTATTGTAAGAAAAAATATATTTTTAAACATAACAATTTTCACATCGTAATAATGCCGCTACATAATATTCCCCTGAGGCGGGGTGGGATGTTTAGACGGGCACTAAAGGCGGTTTAGCCAATCACAACACACTGGGCTAACTAACCAATCAGAGCCCATCGCCTATTTCTGAGGCAGGGGCTTCATAAAAACATATCACCCGTTCTCTAAAGGGACACACCAGAGAGGTGTGGAATAAAGGTAATTATGTGAAAAATAATGCGTTTTTTAAAAGACAAAGCTTTAACACATGTTAGACTGCACCCCATAACACAATCAAGCCTAGAAAAAACCCATTGAACCACCCCTTTAAAAAACTGCACATATAGTTTGCAGTATCACTCGTATACTATCACTCTTATTGATAATCTTTATAGTCTGAATGAATCTAGCATGTTTTGTCTAGTTTTGTCTATCTCACGTATTACCTGAATGATACCTTCTCCTCGATATAAAAATGGCAACCACAGTCAATAACCAATCCCAATGCCAAAACTACAAGCATTGCAGAAATCACCTGCTCAAATGTTTCCCCTGGATACTCTGAAGTATGACAATTCACAAAACATTGTTTTATTAGATATGAAACTCACTTGCTAGATTTATATAGCTCTTATATAACAGTTCAATAAATAAGAAGTTAACACTAAATAACTTACATTTTAGACACAATTTTGACTATTATTTTGTCTGTTCATTGAAATAGTTCCAAACTCAGCCACAAAAGAACGAAGCCAAGCAAGTTTAAGGACCAAAACTAAACAAATTATAATGTCCTTACCCAAATCAATGTCCAGTTTGTTATACAGCTGAAACTGAGGGCTATAAATACACAAATTAAATGAGGATCTAAACAAGAAATGGGTGAAAATCATGAGTAACCAAGGGAACAGATTAACAGGAAGAAAACAAGAGAAGGAGAATGCAAACTAAAAGTCCATAAGTAAAAAAAAACTGGGAAATTATGGGAAGTTAGAATAATTTAAAATTGCGGTTAATGATTTGTGAGTCAGCAAAACAAAAACTAAACTAAATTATGTGAAGATAAACAATAAATCTGCAAATGTCAAATTTTAGATTTTGAAGAGACGATGAGACAAAAAGAACTGTTTGATTTTTTCATTAGACCATTTTAATTAATTTCAGCTCTTGTCTTACCCACATGCCACTTTCTCCATATAATAACAGCAGCCCCAAAACACCAACACCAGAACCAGGTCTGAGGAGTCTTGAGGTGGCTTTCTGGATGAGCTTTTCACTGGGAATAAAAAGATCTATCTTACCTATATGAGCTCAGTGGCTCAAATGTAAATTTTGGGGGAGAACATGCTGGAGAACAACCTTTCTTATGCACTTGAGTTGGTCTCTTTTTAAGGTAATTCCTGAAAGTTGCTATGCAGGATGTTTATTGTCTCATGACGTCACTTGAACAGCTCAAGAGATAGAGTTGCCATTTCTTTTGGGCTCTCATATATAAATGCATTTCATCTGTAGTGGAGCTGCTAAAAAGAAACGTAGAGATCATTTGACCAGGCTTATCACTGTCCCACAGCTCACAGTGACTCTTCACCTGATAAAGTCGATGACTTGTCAGATCAGAAAAAAACATAACCTGTGTCATGGCCCCATAACGTGACCATGTTCTGTCAATCTCAACATGCCATATTTTAACCAACTGAACATACTTTCTGTATATTTTTTTCCACATGACTATAATCTTCCCACATGTAAAGGCTGAAAATCATGCCTCATTGCATAACAGATGTAAGAAACAATCTCATCTTCATTTGTAGTATTATCTCTAGAAATGTATCTCTTTGTCTCTAATTATAGTGTCCTACTGCCATCATCCAACATTAATGTGATGCTAAATCCAGGAAATTACTTCTCTCTGCCTTCAAAGGATTATGTTTAAACTTGGGGTTTAAAAAAACCATCTAGGAGTTCCATATGTAGCTATTATTTTGTATGGACTCTAGTGTAAATTAATAACAACTTTGCTTTGTTTTCAAAAGTAACCCTACATGAGTTTGTGACTTTCACTTTCATTTTTGAACAATCCCCCCAAACACCAACATTCTCAACAAGATGATTTCTAAGCTAAATAATAACTGTGCTGGCTAACCTATAAACACTGAAGACCTCTGAGATCATTTTACAACACATGATAACTGATACACAAGATTGCGCCAGTTGCATTTGTATGAAAAAAGATGGTATGATAGGAGAGACATGAATGTAGTGCCGGTGTCCTGACATTTTATCCTACCCTCTCACGCTAAATAACAATATTAATATATCTGCATTTACTGTTAAGATAGGTTTAGGGTTGGTGTAGGTGTAGACTTTAATAAAACACAATAGGTAGGGGGAAAAAATTATTGTTGGTTTCCTGTAGCTGTATCCCTGCTAGCCACAGCCACAAATATAACACATAATTACTGTATTTGTATTACTGTAAGGGTAGGTTTAGGATTGGGGTAGGTGTAGACGTTAATAAAGCATAATTTTACAGGTAGCATTTACCGGTTTCAGACTTAAACTTTCAGTTCAGAATTAAATATTCCAGACAGTGTCACCGTGTAATAATGACTTTAATCTTCTTCTAAAAATATACATTAGCTTGAGTGAACAACATGAATTTGTTACACAAGGGGCAAGTATTTAGCTGAAACATAGTTAGCTATAGGCAAATGCACAGGGTTGGGGAGTAACGAAATACATGTAGCCTAACGCTGTTATGTAGGCTATTTAACATACAAAATATGAGTAAATTCGTTATAGTTACATTTATGTATTTTAGATTACCAAAGTGATTATTATAATGTACAATGTTTGGAATTTTTTTGCCAATGGGGCAACTATCTGAAGGGAAATAATGAGAAGAATAGCAAAGTATAGTAAACGGTAAAACCGTTTGCACTGCAAGTGTGTTCATAATTAAGATAATAAATTAAAATAATATGGTAAGATACAACAGTTTGCAATATCAAGCAGCAAAACGAGCCGTTTTGTACAGTTAAAAAGCCAGACACCTTAAATTTAAAATTAAAATTAAATTAAAATCTGCCATTGTTGATAGAGGCTATTTACAGTAACTTCACCTACCAATATCTAGTTGGGATAGACATCATTACAAAAGACGCCTATCAAATAACAGCATGGTGTAGGTAGTAAGACGTAGTGATATATCTGATGCGATCGATAAAAGTTCGAATCCACATTTTGCCAAACTCGTTCTTTTCCTGTTTTTCTCAGTTTTCCCCATCATATCAGATCTGAAAGGCATTTGTTTTCAATAAAAATTAAGGAAATATTCGAAAAGTGGAAATAAAGCTGCATCCATTTAATAATTTTAATAAACACGATAATGTACACTCAATGGGCCTCATTTACGAAACGAACGTACGACAGAAAATTGGGCGTACGGTCGTTTTAACGCAAAACGTGGAATTTATCAATATGGACGTGAACGGTGGCTATGATTATATCTCACGTCTGGTCTCAGCTTGTGTACGCAAGTTTTTGAGTTACCTGAAGTTGCACACAGCATAGTAAATACGCTGGAGAATTGTAGATTGACAGCATTTTGTTCATTTTTATATTCCTGACCGTCAAACGAAGCTCATTAGTCGATCGTTAACCAGTAAGATTATAATGTCTTTTTTGGTGTTGTTTTGTACAGGGCTTTAGCTTTATATGCGCGAATAGCAGCATAAACAAGACCGTGAGGATTCAATCATCGCATCATGCACCTGCAGCGCTTCTGTGAAAGGAGAAAAACTGAAATTAAGTTTATAAAAGGAATAAAATAAATAGGACCACACATATATTTTTTTGTTAATAGGCTATAATATAATTAAAAGATTAACAAAAGGGGGGAAAAAACAATGTGCAACAAGTATAGGTTGTGCTCGTTTTTGTAACACTCAATGCATTTAATTTCTTTTCTTTATATATTTATTTGATTTAATCCATCTGATCGCACAGGCGCCTCACGCACACACAAACAACATTAGTTCTAGCGTTGCCTGACATTTCAGCCATTCATCATCAAACTAAAATGCAGTCAACCAAACATAAGTTACACTGTTTATTTGAAAAGGTCCTCTGTAAAATCAGCGTGCAGCGCCCAAACAAAAAACATTTTTGCACATGTGAAGGATTTTACACGGATATAAGAACATGAGTGAAGTATAAAGCCATGTCTAGGCTGCATAATGAATAATAGTTATGCAAACAAAATGTTACAAATATGGCAAAAATGGAAACATTTGGATTCTTGTGGTATGAGACAGACTCGTGAGCCCAATGCCGTTTCAGATTTGCTTGACATTTGTATGCTGTTTATAATGAATGCCACTATAGCCTAATTTGTGTTTTATTTTACAGTTAAAAATATAATTTTATAACTACTTATTTTTCATTCTTGTTCTGTTCTGAATACCGTTAAATTTAAAATATTTGTTGTAGAATGAGGGGAACTAAATAGGCTGTTTATATACCAGTATTTTAATATACATATAAAATACATAAATTAATGTAGCCTAATTGTTTTCAATTACAAGGTTAACGGGTGTTTTTGGAGTAAGATCAATTTCTCTATCATGAAATGACTTCCTCTTTTTGGCCGGGTTTCGTCTCTCCGTGTCGTAAACTCTAGGGCGAAGCTTCTAAACCAGGGTGTTTTTAGGGGCATGATATTCAACTGACGATTGTTTTCTGCTGCCACATTTATCAAACATGCGATCATTCGTACGAGGAGATTGGCATACGAATGTTTCATGACTCACACGTGAACTCTGTCATAAGTTGATTTGTGCACACGGATCTGCGCTCATTTCTACGTTAGATTGATAAATGAGGCCCATTGTGTAGTAAGACCGACGGAAAATTAAAAGTTGCGATTTTCTAGGCCGATATGGCTAGGACTATACTCTCAGTCCGGCGTATTAATCAAGGAACTTTGCTGCCGTACCATTGGTGCAGCAGGCGCAATGATATTACGAAGTGCCTGAAAATAGTCCCCAGCACGCTCCCTGTGCAAGCAAGTGGTCACGTTGGTTATGTTGATGGAAGTTAGCCTATTTTACGTCGGTCTTACTACACGATGTAACTACAGAAGAGTCGAGTTTTAAATAGGAAAAATATAGAAACCCTTTGGTCATTTTTGAGCGAGATGCTAACAGTCTAATCAGATTCAATGATCTATGCTAAGCTACACCTAAAAGTCCTACCGCCAGACCCAGAGATCGGCTGAATGGATTCGAAAACGGTAAAACTCAACTGTTTAGCTCTAGGGGAGTTGGAAAATGAGCCTATTTTCAAAAATAGGTGGTGTCATTTAACCGGGCTATAAGTACACATAAACTACATATGGAAATATAATGACCATTAAATGAATATGCATGTGCCACTGCTATTATGGAAGCTAAGCAATTATATTCTATTGATACACATTATTATCATTGGTACTTTCTAGTATTACAACAATAATAGCTATATAATTTACCCATAAATCTAATTATGTTTTATCCACTTTGTCTTCAGTTGCTGAAAACTGACATTTGAATTTTAATATTGATTAGAAAATACTGCTATTATCGAATCTAAGCAATTTCCTTCCATTGATATATATTATTATTATTATCTCCACTTTATTGCAAACATAAATCTTAAGTCACTTTACCAATATTGGTAATAATGGTAAGGAAATATTCAGGCAAATCAATATTGTTCTTATTCTTCATGCTAATTAATGAGTCATATTATGCTGTAATGCAAGGACTAATAATGGGTGTGAGTGTAACAGGGCTGATGAGACGAGAGGCGTGCGGATCATGTGCAAGCTGTTATTAATAAACATAGTCAAAAACAGAGGCAGGGTTGAACAACAGCAAACAGGAATGGCACTGGCAAGACAGAAGGGCAATCCTAAACGGGCTTGAGTCAGACGACAGCAAACGTAATCCAGAGGGCTTGACAAGAGGGGTAATCCGTAAACGTGAGCATAAATGCAGGAGAGGAGCAAGTCCGAAACAGCAAGCAAAGGGTTAATCCAAGATACGTGGCAAGAATCAGGAAACAGGAAAACAGGCAAGGCAGGACTATGACTAGACTATGAAAACTAGAGCAGGCTCCGTAAAGTAGCTATCAGCTATCACAGTGATAAATGCTAAACAATACTAGAGACTAAACAGAAACACAGAACGGCTCGGTAAAGCAGCTAACACTAGGAGAGTGATAAATGCAGAACAATACTCAGTGACTTGAGTAAGATCTGAGTGGGTGTTATATAATGTGTGTAATAGCTTTCAGGTGAGCATGTGATTGTTTACAGCGGTGGGAAATGTAGATGATAGGAAATGTAGTCCGGAGTGACGTGTAACAGTCTGTGTGGTGTGAGAGTCAATATGATGAAGAGGCGACCTCTTGTGGCAGTCGGATGAAAAGTCTATGGGACAGAATTCTGACAGAGCCACAAGGCGCGGTTCCAGGAGGCGGCTTCCAGGACGAGCCGCACAGCAAACAATCCGGAGGGTGGTGGAGTGGAGGCGGAACAGGGGGAGGGACGGAGGGCCAGGTCCATGTGGAATTGGAGGGACAGGGGGCTGATGCAAAACCAGCAGAGCAGCATGCCCAGGCAGAGCAGAGAGCCAGGGTGAAGCCGGCAGAGCGGGAACCCAGGACAGATCTGGCAGTATGGGAACTAAAGACCACCACGACAGAACAGAAAACCACCAGAGCCAGAAAGCAGACCACCACGATGGAGCAGACGGAACAGGCAGAGCAGAAGACCACCACGGCGGAGCAGACGGTACAGAAGACCACCACGGCGGAGCAGAAACCCCTGGTAGAGACTGGGACCTAGGGAAAACTGAGACACAAGAAACAGAGAGAGCATATACGGTCTCAAGGACCGAGGCAGGGAACACAAGAAGTCCATCAATTTTTTTCCTGGTGACAACTGAGCAGGCAGACAGTTCATAAGCAAGCTCACTGATCAAAACGGGACAGGCAGACAGTTCAAAATCAAACTCATTGACTGGGCCCGGACAGGCAGACAGTTCAAAATTTGACTCACTGACTGGAACTGGACAGGAAAACAGTTCATAAACAGACTCCCTAACTAGGACTGGCAGGACAGACAGTTCAGACACATTTGGAGAAACAGAACAAGCAGACAGTTCATGAATGGTCTCTATGGCAGTGACAGGGTTAACGGGATAAACATGTAGTGCATTTACAGTTTCTGGGCTCACAACTGGACTAATGGAGCAGATAACAGGTTTCTTGTTGGGAACTGGACAGACAGATGGTTCAACCTTAGACTCATTAGGGGAAAAGGGACAGACAGACAATTCAAAACCTGATTCATACGTTGATCCTGGACCGACTGACAGTTCATGATCAGACAGATTGACAGAAACGGGCGAGACAGAGACTTCAAAATCAGCATCTAGACAGACAGACAGATCACATCAGCCTCAAGGCTGATTCAGAACAGGTCGAGAGTTCGGAGATGGCCTCATCAGCCGGTTCAGAGCAAAGCAAGAGTTCACTGACGCCTCCATAGCCGTGACAGGACAGGCAGAGAGTTCACAGACGGCCTTCATAGCTGTGACAGGGACAGGCAGAGAATTCACAGACGGCCTCCATAGCCGTGACAGGACAGGCAGAGGAGTTAACGACAGCTCCATAAGCAGGACAGGGCAGGCAGAGAATTCACAGAAGTTCTTTTTAACCAGCAGTTCCCTGTCGATACTTCACTCATACTGCGTCTTGCTAAAAGGACGCTATGGGAAAAAAACTTTTATCCTGAACGAAGCTTTATTTCAAACACGTAGTGAAACAGCAAGGCCCATTGGTCGTGCAGTGTATAAAAACGAACCAAGGGTTGGCAGCGGAGTGCCGGCCATATGGCGACAAAGCCGCCGAGCTGCCCGATGGGCGGGGCCATTTGGCTAATAAGCGGATGTTCGCACATCGAAGATTTCTTCTCCTTCAGTGACGAGTCTACGCTCTATGCTGATCCCGAAGCCGGACTGAGAACTCTCTGCTCGACTGATCTGCTTTCTTCACCGCCTCAGCGTCGCAACAGTTCTGGTCCTATTCCCCTGCCACCATCCGGCAATTCTAAAAGAGCTTACTAAAAGAGCAAATTGGCGTTGCTGCAAATGCATCCCATTACGTGGTTCATGCGGTCTCACTGCATGCCAAGATGGCCACAATGAGTGCGTTTCCTGTTGGGGAAATCCACGCGAAAGCTGCACTCACGGGAACTGATGTTCACTGACGAGAACTTCAGTCTCGGATTCTATACGATCATGGATCGCTTTCTTTCAGATAGTTGATTCCCGCCCTTTGCGCCCTCCGTTTTTTCCTCCCAGGGGCATGTGAGGAAAAAACAGCGGGGCAGAGGACTCGAGCGTCCGGCTGTGAGCGAGTTCACATCGGCCAAGATAAGAATGCCTCGCCCTCGCCTCAGAGAGAGGTTTCACCCATCCTCTTCTCCCAGCCCTCTGCCAGCGCAAGCGATCTGGTATCGTGGGGGTGTCATTGACAGCCTCGGACACAGAGGAGCTGTAAGCCTCGGTTAACGACACCGCCACCTGCGTCGTCCGTGCCAGCCACCGCCAAGTGGGACGGACGCCGAATTACTCCGTGTCCTCTCGAAAGCTGTCATGGAGCTGGGTTTGGAGTGGTCTCCACCGGAGGAGCCCTCTCGCAGCCGTCTGGATGAGTGATTCCATCGTCAGGCCCCTCGTCAGCGTTCCTCCCCATTCTTCTCGGAGGTCCACAATGAGCTCACCAGATCATGGCATGCTCCCTATACCGCCCGCCTCTGTACTTTCGCTTCATCTGCCCTCACCTCTATCGACGGCGCTGAAGAGAAGGGGTTACGAAAAGCTGCCTCCCCTGGACGAGTCAGTGGCCGCGCATCTCTGCCCGCCCACGGCTATCAGCTGGAGAGCAAAGGCCGCTCACCATTCCAAGCCATGTAGGACCACTTCAGCACTCGCTGAACGCACCTACTCTTCTGCTGGACAGGCGGCTTTGGCGCTCCATTCAATGGCAGTCCTCCAGTTCTTTCAGGCCAAGATCCTCGCCTGCACGGATGAGACAGGGCTGGACCCTGCGACTCTCATGGAGCTTAGGAGTGCAACTGACCTGGCTCTGCGCGCCACCAAGACCACCGCTCAGGCGATCGGGAGGTCGATGGCCAGCCTTGTGCTGCTCGAGCGCCATTTATGGCTGACACTAACGGAGATCAAGGACACAGATAAGGTTCCCTTCTATGATGACTCAGCAGCCCGCGAAGCCAGCATCTGCCACCCCCGCCATTCAGCCTGCTAAGACTCAGCAGACATGAGGGCGTTCCCGCTCGGCCAGACGCTACCTCTTTCCTAAGCGCCAGAGCCCCCGACCCAAGATAGCATTGGACACGGCGCCTCAGGCGAGACAGGAATAGGATGGGGCCAAGTCTCGCTGCAGCCAGACCACCCCCCAAGCAGCCTCTCTTAAGCCTCCTATCACCCCGTTCAACCCTGGGTGCAGAGGGAAATGTGTTTGTTGTGAACACTGGGCCCATTAAAGTGCCCAAGCAACCAACCGCTGTTATAGAGGGGAAAATAAAGCACAAACATTTTCAAAAAAAGTAGATCAAAAATCCTCTTCCATTTCTCACGAGTGCCCTGCCCCCGTGCAGCCAGTCACTTGAGTTAATCCAACCCCTCGCCACACGGGCCGAGGCCTGGCAGGCCATCCCCGGAGTATCAAAATGGGTTACGGGGATAATAAAACGAGGTTATTCACTCCAATTTGCTCGAAGACCCCCGCGCTACAGGGGCGTGGTCCCCACCATGGTGCAAAGCACGGACGCTCATGTCCTGCGCTCAGAGGTGATGAATCTGCTGGCAAAGGGAGCTGTAGAGACGGTTCCTCCAGCTCAGAGCGAGTCGGGCTTCTACAGCCATTACTTCCTTGTCCCCAAAAAGGATGGTGGCCTCCAGCCCATCCTCAATCTCAGACACCTGAATCACGCCCTCATGAAAAGGTCATTCAGGATGACTAAACTGAAAAAGATCCTTGTGCAGATTCGCTCAGGGGACTGGCTCTTTTCTCTGGACCTGAAAGATCCGTACTTTCACATCCAGTAGCCGCCCGTCACAGACGATTCTTGAGATTCACCCGAGGGAGTGGCTTATCAGTACACAGTCCTTCCCTTTGGGCTGTCTCTGGTTCCCCGCACTTTTACGAAGTTCTCATATCAACTACCTTGATGACTGGCTCGTGAGGGGCACAGTCGGAGCAGCAGAATAATATCACAAGGACCCTGTGTTCGGAGGATGACCGGGCATGCTGGGGCCTCATGACTGAGGTACATGGACTAGTTGGGACGCTTTTCATATGCATCCCCTACAGCGCTGGCTGAAACCGTGAGCTCCATTCCTATGCTCGTGGGGTTACAGATTGCCTAAATATCGGGTGAGCCAGGCCTGTGTAACAGCACTGGAAACCTTGGAAGAACTCTCGCTGGTGGAAAAGGGCATGGCCATGGGCATGGTTCCAGGAGAAAAGTGTCACGACAGATGCTCCAACGCGGTGGGGGGCAATGTGCGAGGGCAAACGACTTTCGGCCATTGGCGAAACGCGGAAAAAAGGGTTTCCCATCAACTGCTTGGAAATGCTAGAATTGTGTCGAGCCTGTCAGTTCTTCCTGCCAGTCCTAAGGGGACACCATGTGCTAATCCGATAGGGACAAAGGGTGGTGGGTAAATAAATTGCCAACGGAAGGCAATCCTCGAAGCGGCTCTTCTTCTGGTAGAGCGCATTCTGGAATGGGCAACTTAACCTGCGCACGCTGGGAGGGCAGCGACATATACCAGGAAAATTGAATGAGGAGCGGACATTTTTGTCACGGAGCAAGTACCCTCAGCGGAGTGTATGCTCAATTCGCAGACGGTTCAGATAATCGGGGAGATCTTCGGCGAGGCCAAGGTAGACTTCTTCCCCTCAGATGTCAACTCTCACTGCCCAATTTATTATTCAAAGGTCAGGGACGCGTTGGCCCACGATTGACCCAACCTCCTCCTTTATGCATTTCCCCCAATCCCCCTGATCCCACAGGTAATCAGGCGAATCAGGGAACAGAGATACAAGGTTCTCCTGGTGGCCCCTCTCTGGAAGAACCAACTTTGGTTATCAGAGCTGAACCAGTTGCTGGTAGCAGCCCCCTGGCCCATTCCATTGAAACGGGATCTCCTCTCTCAAGCGGACGGGACAATATGGCACCCTCGACCCGAGCTGTGGGCCCTGCACATTTGGCCGCTCGATGGGAGCCTACAAGCCCCCCAGAGCGAGTTTTAAACACTATTTCAGAGGCTAGAGATCCGTCTACGAGATGCCTTTACGCCCTTAAGTGGTCTATATTCTCCGCTTGGTGCCTTAACCGCGGTGAAGTCCCATCTACCTCTGACCTATCAGTGGTTTTGTCATTCATGCAAGAGCTGCTGGATAAGGGTCGTTCCCTATCCACTCTCAAAGTCTATGTGGCGGCTATAGTGGCTTCTCATGCCCCTATTGCAGGCCAATCGGTGGGCAGGAACAGCGCGGCTGTCCACTTCTTGAGGGGCGCCAGGAGGCTAAATCCACCTCGCCCCCTCACTATCCCTTCATGGGATCTGCCCACTGGTGTTTGGCCACTGAACTTTTGAGCTGCTACAGTCTACCAACCTTCGGTCACTGTCGCTGAAGACTGCTCTGCTTCTAGCATTAGCATCGGTAAAGTGAACAGGAGACCTGCAGGCACTTTCCATTAGCCCTACCTGCTTGGAATTCGGGCCTAACAACTCTAAGGTTGTCCTGAAACCAAGGCATGGTTACATACCCAAGGTGCTCTCCACTAGAGACCTGCACCCGCTGAAATATATCTTATCTTATCTGGTCCCGCTCCCGCCCCTGCCCGCGCGACATTCATGTCTTGTCCCGCTCCCACCTGCAAAAGCCTGCATAAAAGTAATCTATATATTTTTTTTAGTACATCGAAGAAATTTACATCAAATGGTTCTTTATCATCACCTAAGCTCCACAACATCCCAGCATAAATCGATAAAATATTTGTTATTTAGGCTAAGCATCAGCATTCAAAAAACAGTTATTTTTAACCAAAAAGCAAGCATAGGCTGCTGCGTGCATGGTTTGGCATGGCAGAATGCAAGCAAATAGTTCTGCTTTTATAATATCTAAAAAGATGACATCTTAGTTCATCGCGATCTCATAAAGCTCTGTTATAGCACAATAAATATATGCACAATGGATCTTTCACAGTGTCTACACTTCGTGAGTTAAAATGAGAGGATTCGTGAGCACACAATTTCAGCACTGCGGTGAGTAGATTCTAACTTAATCACCTCTGATTGGCCATTGCGTTCCAGAAATCAACAGCTGAGTCTGTGATTGGCTACATTGCCAACCCTTTAAACAAGAGTTATAAATATAAACTCTGCCTAGCTTGCGCATGTCAATAATTTTAATGTTAATATTAGTTTGATTTTGCTATATAGTTAGTTATTAGTTGTTATTTTTGTTTAGACAATAAACAAATTTATAGTTGTTAGACACTTTATGTTTAGATCATTTCTATTTTGTGGGAGTCCCGTGAATCATTTTATTCTCCTGCATCCCGCACACACACAAGTCTCTTCCCGCTCGCACTCGCACTCGCCCATCAAGAGTTGTCCCGCGCCGCACCCTGTTGCGTTGGGTCCCGCGGTACTCCCGCAGGAGAGCAGGTCTCTACTCTCCACTCCATTCAGAGCACAGGTCATCCTCCCTCTGAAGAGAACTGAGAGTTGTAAGGGTTTTTATTATTTATTATTAGCTCTAAAAAGGGAAATATTTATGACGAATTATAACTGGTTATGATTCATAATAAATATTTAGATTATATCTTCGAATTAACTGTAGCAGAATAAATATTACAATTATTTGATCTGTCCGTCCACCGAGCAGACTATATAATCATTTATCAATTCAAGGAAGTATTATTTTCCTGGCCAAGGAAGAATAACTTTCCTTTTTTGTGCAGTGCTAGCAGTAATTTAGCCAAATGTAGCCAAATGTTTTCACACATTCATTGACTTCGAACTGTGAGCAGCAAACAGAGACAATCCGTTGTGAATATAAGGGATTTAATAAATGAAACTATATCTAACATATAACTAACTAAAACATATATACACAGAATGAAACAAAGTAAGGAAAAGAGAGAGAATAGAAAAGAATGGCAGTATTTCACATCACTTAACCACAACCTTTGAAAATCATCAAAGAATACAAAAATCACCTTAAAAAGGGGCTGAAACTTAAACACGCATCTAAATAATTTTAAGCGGTTACTTGCATTGGTTTCGATTGCTGAAGAAGAGTCCGGATGCGGTAGATAACGGAGGTCTTTTGATGAGTTTGTGAGGAGTCAGCTGGAAGTTTTTTACTTCTGGTTCTTCTGAAGAAGGAAAAGTCCACAGCGACTAACGTTACTTGAAGATAAAAACTGCCGGAAAATAAAACTCAAGAGGAAGATCTTGAGAGTCTTGGAAAGGTGTTGTCTCAAACGAAGAAGAGTTTCTGAGCAAAGATTATTTCGGGCTAATCGCTTTTGAGAATTCCTATTCTGTGTGGACTGGCCAATAAGAGGCATGAATTTTGAGCGGGAGAAACTTTATTTGTCTCTTGTTTATGGCTCAATTGCATGTTTTATGGCAGGTCTGGAACTTCTGTAGTTTTAACCAAAAATATCGTACAAATCATATGATGAGTTTCACAATCACATACTGTACATCACTGTTTGAGGAATAAAGAGCAGATAATATTGATACCAAGAAACAAACATTTGGAATAGATTAAACCAAAGATACATACATACACCTGAATATCAGTGTTTTATGGCTTTAACTAATACAAATAACGAGTGGTAACTCAGCTAATCTAATAGGGAAACGTACAAACAACACATGCAATATACCAGATATATTTGTAGAGTATAATAGAGTAACGGTCTTTATGTGTGTGTGTGTGTTTTGTGTGTGGTGTGTGTGTGTGTGTACGGGGCCAGCCAGGCTCATTCGGGGTCATTTACAGCTCTTTGGGACCGTGTTTGAAGTCAGATGGGGGAGATGATAGTGGGGCTGGTTAGAATCTCCTTGACGGCGAGGAACCATTTGGCAATTTAAAACCCCTATACAAACGTAAAGTCTCTGACCAGAACTGTAATTTATATGCAAATGTCAAAAGGCTAAAAGGGTCTCTTAAGCCATAAACAACCCAAAGATCATGCATGATTCTACGCAGACGCTACAGAGTTATCCTTGCTCTGCCCCGTCAGAACTCTAAGAACTTACATTGAGCATTCCACCCCCTTCAGACGGTCGGAACAACTCTTTGTTAGCTTCGATAACCGCACCAAAGGGCATCCGGTCACAAAGCAAAGACTCTCTAGATGGACATTAGACGCCATCACGCTAGCGTACTCTTCCTTGGGCCTACAATGTCCCATCGGAGTACACTCTAAAAAAAAGATGTTCTTTTTTGTTCTTTACATGTAGTAATGGTTCTATTTAGAACCAAAGCATCATGAAGAACCCTTTTATGCTGAAATGGTATTTTGTGTTAAGAGTTTAGGGTTCTTTATTCCCGCTCTTTTGTTTTTCAAATCTGTAACTGACAAAGCTCATCATTACTGAGTTTCTGGAGT